>CM076578.1:770395123-770672050 GCA_034641835.2 Pinus albicaulis
CTGCTTCAGGAGACAACCTTGGAGCATCCTTATTATACAACACTCTTTACAGAGGCAACATTATGCCATGGAAAATTTTATAAAAATGAGGAATGAATTTTGATTCCCACAATTCTTTGTGATAGACATGAATGGGAAAGGGATCTTGAATTGTCCATTGCCAACCCATTAAAGGGAACTTAGAAAAAAATCAGATTGAATCCATAACATAGGCAGATAGATAAAAAGGAGGATAAATCCTCTGAGACACAGTCTGTTTAGACCGATAATTGAAAATAGTTGTGGCTAAATTATCAGACAATATTTTGGCCCAGTCTACAATGGTGGCATTAGCAACAGCATTCAACAAAGGAAGCCACTCAGGTGAAATCTTATTAATGTCAGGCTTTCCAAAAATCCTGCATAACATAGCAGCAGCAAAACAATATGGAGAGGTGAGTGAACCAGTAATGTACATACCGTGTTTATCTTTCTTCATTGGTTCATCTCTTCTGGTCCATTCTTTAGTGCATTTGTTATAGCATCATTTCTCACCTTGACATGATTTATGATTGCTTCATGGCTTTTGGGCACCCATTCCTACAGACTTGGACAAATTCACTTAAAAACAGTGTAAAATCCCCCATTAGCGACTATGCCCGTGTTTTTCCGCGTGTATACACGAGTACATCTAGAATTTTCCACGAATGCCATTAAAATGATTAAAAATATATATATATAAATTCCCTAATTTCGCGCTGGGTTGATGGTTACTCAGGTAGTTCAACCACCCCAGCCCGTGGCCTACTGTTTCCAACTGCTGAAACTACTTGGAGGGACTATAAAAAGCCCTCATGTGTATGGCCTAAGGGAGAGAGAGAATTATTGATATTATACTCTGTTGGTATTCCCTATCAAAGTCTGATTCCCCGTGCCTCCTGCACTTTCCCAGTTCATTGTAGGAAACCCTTGTTTCCTTGAGATACACATCCCTTTATATGTTATCTCGTATGCACTAGTTTGGAAGGAGTCTTAGCGAGGCAAGGGCTGGACGGATCCGGACGACGGTCTGCGAAGGCCTTGGAAGGATCAGGTGATCTCTCCACGTGTTACTTTTGTACATGCTATTTATAATACAGAAGTGCCATGCTGTTCCCGAAATAAACGTGTTAGTGTATGCTTATATGTATGAGAATATTTGTTATACAAGCATTCATTATGATTTATTTAATGTTTTATATGAATCTCACTAACATTTAGAGTAGATATATGTTGTACAACTTGTTCTTTGTGCTGGTTTCTTCTTTCATTTCAGGTTAAGAAGGAAGGACGGTTGCAGGGGGTTTGGACCCCACGTGGATCTACTTCAACCTTAGGACCTATGGGTAACTCTCTCATTCTACTCTATTTAGTTTTTCTGAACGTGCATGGTTGTGTGAGTCTCTGTTAAGTAGTATGCCCCTGCTCTGTGGAGGTTGTATCCCAACCAACCTCTAGGGTGATATTTCCCCGAAACAGCATTCTGCCAAATTTGCATTTTCTTTTGAAAATTTCTCCATAAATCGTTTGTTGTAAGTTGCCTGAGGTTCCGGCAAATGATACATAAGCCTCAAATCTTCTGGAGTAAACGACCCGATAAGCTCTTGGCCTGGAGTTTTGAACTGTCTGTCTGTGATATCAGTGCTATCCAGCACCCATTTGACCATATCTGTATATGGGAGAATTTTTGGTCTTGCTGCTATCTGGTGTAGAAACGAACAAGCCAGCTCTGTAAGAGATGCTTTAGAGGAATTGCTTGAACCAACAGTAGCTGAAACATCCATTACCCTTGGGTTTTCTTCCTCAAGCAAACTAAACATACCCTCCCAGGTGGTGATACCAGCATCCTTGTTGCAAGCAGTGTCTGCGTATAAAGAAGCCATCTCTTTATTTTCAGAACTCGCAGCTTTCTCTTTCTTTCCAAAACTAGGAGCTTTCTCTTTCTTTCCCATAATGCTCTGAATGTTGCTTTGTATAGTCTCTTGTTCTTCGCGCCTATAGTTTTACGAATTAAGTGAGAATAATGACATGAGAAAGGTGACGGGATAGTTTTAAATGCCGAAGGCGTATGAAATATATTATTTAATCGTGAAATAACCTTTCGATCAAAACAAAATCCTTTTCATTAATAATTGACGATTCATTCATTAATTTTACATCAAAGCACATAACGGATATCGATTTACGAAAATATTTTCTTTGTACAATGAGCTTTCAGAATGTGCAATCTTGCGATCTACGATTTGCTTCCCAATATCGCAAAATCGCAATATCACAAAGTGCAGCTCTTGTAAATCAGAAAATCCGCATCATCACCATATCACAAATCGCAACTTTCTGAAATCGTAATCTCTTAACATTGCGAAATCGCAATATCGCAAAATGTAATATATGAATAATATCCTTTAATACGTTTTCTGTGATATACAATTTGTAATAAACATTTTAGTGCAAGGTCATTGGATCGTGGTATCGCAATTTTGAAGATTCTGCTTTGCTTAAGATATATTCTACTTTTTTGCAATGAATGCGATGTTTCCTTCAAAGGGAGATTTTATTCTAGCCTATCATAAACTTAAGTTTAGTTTAAAGATTTTCCAAAGAAATTTCCTTAAGTCCATGATAGTAATTTTTATTGAAAATGAAAACAAACATCAAAATTTCTTTTAGATTTTTAAACTAAGGGTCCCCACTTATTTAGTATTATTACTAATATTAAATAAGAAGGGGGGTTGTTGCGACAGAACCCTAAGTAGTTTCCACACCAGTCTCTTGCAAGTAGAGGAACATCTGTCGACATTTTTCCAAGGACGGGGTTTTTCTCAAGGATGGACTTCAAATGGCCGAATTGAGATGAAGATTTAAGATTTTTCCTGAGCAATTTGTCTTTTCCCTCAGTCACTTGGGTTTTTGATGTGACCCGAAGGTATTAGTTACCACAGCCTTTTAGGTTGGGTTAGCCCGAAATGATGTTGGCCAGATAATGAATCCATAAAACATATAGACAAAATTAATCATTCCAATAATGTAAAACTGAGTTTAATTACATTTTGATTAAAAATTATAGAATAAAATGCATTTCATTATGGGAAATAAATATATCCTATACAAATTGAAAAAGTTCTACCTTGATAGAAGTATGAGATAATTTCCATTCACTTAGTAGGTTTTAGGTTATTTTTTTATTTAATTTGGAGACTCTCAAAACTAATGTTTTGGTGAAAATTTTATTGGAATTTTGTTCATATTATCACTTTCCACTAGAATTTTGGAGAAATCAATTGCCACTATGACTTTCACTTAATTTTAGATAAACTAACATCATTTTATTTCCACTAATATTATTGAGCATGTTCATTTAAAATAAATGTTTTTTTGTACCTAAATTAGCATCCAAGGGTTTAGTTTCCATGGTAGTAGTTCAAGCTTACATACATGTTAGCTAACTCTAATAATATTATCTTGTAACAAGTTTATAAATTGATTCAATTGATCTCATTTTTATGTTAATAACTCAATCACCTAAATATTGGTGGTGAGATTGAAAATGGGGTTGTTCTATAATGTTCACGAAACATGAGCCTAATATATATTCCACGTGGCTTTATTTTAACCTTATCTTCATGGTTATTTGAACAAACTATTTTGTCAAAAAAAAACCAACATCTTCCTGTGGTGAACCCTATGAAAGTTGATGGTAAGGCCATAGAGTGTCTTTTTTGTATAATCACTAATGATGGGGGGTATACTTGTAAGCATAATATTAATATACTTGAGATTTTAGAACACATGGTGCTCCCACTGTAGATGAGTTAGAACCCTAAAACGTGTGTTCTAGTTTTTTCCCTAGCCAAATCTAGATGGCCCTGGGCAACGTCTTTGTGTTGCTAGTGACCCTTGTTGGTATTATATGGAATGCAATCTTGTTAGGAAAACATCTTCCATAGGCCACAGAGTTTCATTCTTCTTTGATTGTTGTTCATGTTGAAGTGGTTTTTTTTTGTGAAATAAATGCAATGAAATCTTATTTTATGTTAAAGATCCTTCATAAAATTTCTCGTGGTATGATAGCACACGAATTTGTATGAACCTACCCTTGTAGATTACAATGCAAGTGCAAAGGATTTAGATAAAAGGGGGGTATTTATAGCAACTACTAGAATTATATGGTGTTGCCCCTTACAACATGAGTAAGGAGCACCTTGGCCCTTTCGCCACCTATTCAAACTATTCTTAATGTGATGAATAGTAGAATGAAATGGAAGAGATGAGCTGTGATGCAGAAATATGCAAATACTATTGAAAACAAGAGAATACCCTCAGAGAATTAAAAAACCCTAACAGCAGGACTGAACTTTAGTATCTGCTTATCAAAATTTCAGATTTGTACAAGGAGAAATTGAAGGATGTAAATTCAAGAGTGCAAACACAACATGTACAGTGTATTAAAACAACAAATATATTAGGCCCACTCTACACAAATCTGCAATCTGAGAATTCAGGATAAAAAGACCATGCTCCAAAAATAATTGCATAGAAGTCTTTATTACTCAAATAGAAGAATGTCATAGCAAGTTGTCATCTCACAAAATCTCCTACTACAACCTACAAGCTAACAATACTCACTCTTATTATCTATTTCTACAAATGTCTAACTAGTGTGCCCATCCTTTTCATTTATAAGTTAAGAGAAGGTGATGTTAGAAAACAAGCTAATGATAGTGTTAGTGGTGCATCTCCCTTGAGCATGAGAAACTCCCTCATAACTTTGCCTTGTATGCAAGGATTTTCTTTTAGAGTAGTGCATTATCATAGTAGATATAACTCCTCTCCTGAAGGTGCCTCATTCCATAAGGGTGCACTCATGAATGCACCTAAGATGATGGTGTTAATCTCCTCAAATAGTGTGCCATACTTGGTGGGTGTGACCCAACAACTAATTCGTCTATCCTCGAAGGTGTCATTATAAGCTTCTGGCTATATTTAAGAATCTTCTTGACTGGCGTACCACAATCTAGCTCTGCAATCCTAGTGCTGCTCAACTTCTCAAGGCTGAGGTGAGACCAACTCAGACCAACTAGGTAATCTAACACTCTTGAGAATTTTTTTTTCCAATAACCCAAGATTCTCCCCAAACTTTTCAAACTTCCCCTTTGTTAGGAACTTTTTCAAACTATTAACCATATGAAACTTTTTCAGAATGTGGTCCAACACTACAAACTCCCTAATGAACTTGGAATTTTAGGAAATTGTATTGAATATCAATGTGTTTGAAATGGTCATGACACAATGGATTTTCATAGAGCTTGATGTAACTTTGATTCTCACAAGAGACAATATTGGGCTTCAAAAACTGATTGGTTGACTCTACAATCAAGTTCCAAATCTAGATAGCTTCATAATAAGTATATGAAACTGCCATATACTTTGCTTCAGTGGAACTGAATGCAATTGTTGCTTTCTTCTTGTTGATTTAATAAAAATGATTTATAAAATGATAATAATGATGTTTAAAATGAGCCTTATGATGGTCTACTTATACACATTGATTGTTCACGAGGTGTAGGGGTATGTTTATAACATCGTTGCCCTTGAAAGATTTGTCTTGAAAGCCATTAATTAGAATTTTCTTTAGTTAAGCACATTTTTGTGGTGGAATGAAGTTTATCATATATCTATCTATACTTTGTAAAGGTTTGACTTTGTTTGTCCTTTGAGTGTTTGTGAGGTTTCTTTGTATTTTTTTCATCATAGTCTAAAGTATTTTGACCTAATTGTTTAACATGAAATATTTATGCTTATTGGAAATATATTTGAAATACCTGCATGATCAAGAAACTCTTATGGTTAATAAAATTACTAATTAGGTACTGCAAAAAGAGGATGATGCTGAGAGGGCTTGTCTAGGTAACTATGTGAGAAACCCAGAGGTGGTCAAACAAAGCTATTCTAAGTTACAAATTTGAAGAGAAAAAACTAGTGATGTATATGTGGTTGCTCAACCTGTGTTGTATTGAAAATCTTGGTAGAGAGTGTTTACCTTTCCGTGTCTTCACGAAAGTAGGTTGTCTGGTCACATAATAAGATCACTACATGTAGATGATGGTTCTGTAGTAAGTTCTCAGCCTTATCTTCGAAATGGCTAACGGAGAGGATCAGGTTTGAATACAGGATATAATTTGATGGATTTGGAGATTTAGAGTTAAAGAAAAAAATGTGGTGATGTTTGAATGGGTGCTAATTTGTAGTGTTTTCCATTTTTATAATTTTCTTTGTTGTGCTTTCTACCATGCTACCTAGTTGCTTTCCTGTTGCCCTAGAATTTTAACTTTTTCGATGTCTATCTCTTTATTGTTTCTTGACCCATTTGAAATGTCATCCTTATTTGGTAGGTTTTTTCCTCAATATAGTGTGAATATTTTTCCATCACACAACTTCTGTGGGGTTTTTCTACGCAAATAGCTTGTAAGGCCCATTCATCAAGGTATTTGATGAAATGAAATGATTATCAATGATCACCAACTAATGGTACCTACAGAGACTTACTCTAACAATTCTACACTTTTCCTGTGCCAACAATTATACAACATTTTAACCTCATGAACTAGTCTCCTCTGTTCTCTTAGCTGATGCTATAAGCACTTATTGTTGTTGTCAAAACTTTTACTCTCTAGTCCCATTGAGCTATTTCAGCTATTTGTGGACATTGATATATTTTCATTCAATTTCTTCAATTTTTTGGACTGTTATGCGTTACCTTTGACCAATGCCTTCTTTCTTACCTATGCTTTTTCTACTTAAGCATTCCAGCCAACCAGAGCAGCAGGGAAAGCAGGAGCCATGCATTCTAGCCAGAGCCCAGCAGGGGCAGTGCAGAGGCAGCAGGAGCCACGCAGGGCTGACACAGTCCTAGTTAGGGCAGCACAGGGGTAGTGTAAGCCCTTTAGGTGTGACGCAGGCCCTTACTAAGCAGTGTAGAAGCCGATGCAAGCCATTTAGGCTCACGTAGAGGGATTCAGAGCAGTGTATTACTGTCATTTTTATTTCTCTATTGGGTGAACCAGTTTTGGTGCCTAGGATTGTTTTACTTAGAAACTGCATAATAATGAAAACCCTCCAGAGTTAGCTGCATTGGTTTTCCCGCATTGGGTTTTTTCCGAGGACATTGTCTATAAAATCCATGTGTCACTTTGTCTATGAGAATTGTATTCAATATTTGATATGTATGTGTAGGTTGCTAGTTGTATTTACTATTTACTTCACTAATTTATTGAATATTTCATAAATTAACTTGTAACTTAATTCAAGTAGGAGAAGTAAATCAAGATACTGCAGTAGGGTTTCTTATATTAATAAATTTTCACATTCCCTAGGTCTAGCCCCATTAGGTCACCTAGGGCAACAATTTCCCAGGAATATAGCTAGAAGAAAACTTCTATCTCCTAAAGGCAGTTGCGTTGCTGGGTGCCCTCACTCTCCTCAGAACTTGGGCCAATTCCAACAGTGGAATCTTCGGATACCTCAAGCCCTAGCTCTAGGATCAATTTTTGCCTAGGTGTTCCCAAGGATAGAACCTAGTAGGATCAATTTGACTTATCGAAGTAAAAAATCTTGTCTGATCCTTTCCCATCACCTTGTCCAGGATAGGAACATCATTGGTTGCTAAATTCCATCCCCGAACCTGGGTTGGGTCCACTTGGCCCCGTGTGGCCCCATTTGGTGTCAAAGGCCTTTCATCAAGGACCATTTGGGAATCCAAGTTCCCAAAGGATTTTAGGGATTCAGAACTTCCTTCATAAGTGTTATTCTTCTCCCTCAACCATTCAATCCCCCTCCTCTCTCCCTAGAAGATAAGTTCCCTTGCTTAAAAGGAAAGCAAGTCTCACTCTTTATTTTATCTTAGTGAAAGGGTTTCGAGGGTCACTTCCCACCTATCCATTGACCTATACTCTAGAAGTGACTTCCTAAACTACCAGGACTCCACCCTTCAGTGAAAGTCCGTGAATAGTAAGGAGCCTTAAATGTGGTGACAATGGGATAAGCCTCCATCGTTTCCATTGTCCTAGCAGTTACCCTCTTAGGAACCCCTTTTAGGTCCACTACTAGTTTGAGTGGTAACAAGTTGTTCACAATTCCATTTGTGAACAACTCTTTGGTATGCCCACTTTTTCCATACTACAGCTCCAAGATGAGAAGTCCAGGGCTATGGAGGCTGCCCTTCTTCTCACTGCGTCAGTCCTCTACAATATAGTGAACTAGGGCTAGTTGGTTGGCCTAATTGACTGTTACTTTAGTCCTTCAAAGTCTGCACATCCTTAGGCCTATACACCTGCCTTTCTACCAATTTTGTTGTCCTTCACCAGAACAAGAGTCAGGGCTCTTCTTTGACAGTAACCTAACAAACCTCCAACTGTACTTGGAATACCATCAATCTGCCCAACCACAGTCAATTCTTTTTACTGATCTAGGGCCCACAATATTGTCTTCATCTAGGGCTCTTCAAATCTTCCACCTAACAATGGTTTGAATCCTCTCAAGATCATTGTTCTTGTGTATCAACAATTTGATCTTTGTTGTCCAATATATGAACAAATATAAACTACTCCTCTTATCATACTTATAACAATCTGCAGATGACTAAACTAGGGTCACAAATCAGCCACTAACATTCCACTTACTAATTTTTTATTGGTTTCTTCAAATATTTGTCTAAAAATCTATGGAAAGTTCACCAAAATCAACTCCTCTGCATGTCAATCAATTCTTTATATGGCACATTTCTTCTGCATGCTCAATCTTCTGCTTAGGTTCCACCCTCCTTTGGATCTGTTGTCTCCACACATACTGAATTTTCAAACCATCTTCCAGATCTGCAGTATTTATTGCAGAAATAAACCTCGCTCTAAGGGTCACAACCCGCCTTCTTCTACGCAAATTTTTCACAGTCTTAAGGGAATACCTTATGAACTAAACATGCTAGTAAACTTTCCTAACTAGGGAATTATACTTATGTACTTCTAATTGTTGTAGAACAAACCCTATCCACACATATAAAAAACACAACTCTTGCCTCCATAAGGGAGTCGACCTAGCTCATATGGATCCATAGATTTTGGGCATTTATTTAACTGAATCTTGACATGAACTTCAGATCTCAATGTCGATCCTCAAACTAGGGTTAAATCAATCAATATTACGCCTATGTCGACTTTTGTGAGGGCTCTAAATTACAGAGCAAGCCCTCCTCCATTTATGTTGGTCTTTATCACAGACCTTGCAACCTACTAACCACCACAAGGCAATATGGTATCAACCCTCTCCTCTATTTCATGTAGAAAATATAACCAACGGGATTCAATATGATCTTGTAATGTAGTAAAACAAGACACTGAACCCTTCCTACAATTTGTGGAAACAAAACATGATCGCACAATCACATATAAGTAAGAGAAACAAGTTATCAATCGCACAACACAAGATGTATCTGGGGAAGAAACTGCTCAAAACCCTCTATCTCTATTTTGTATTAAGTCAAGGAATCATGAAACAATACAATGCTTAATCTCTCTTGAGATTCTTCAGCACTCTGCCAATTGTATCCTGCTGATCTAGGCAAAATCTGTCTAGTACTTAGCCAATTCTCAGCCTTCCTTCAACCTCCCTTGCTCATGAAATTCCTATGGAATTATCTCCATATTAATTAGGAAAATAAACCTCCCTTGATTGCTCAATCCATCATGGCATCCCAATGACTTTATAATTGCACATGGGAAATTTTCTATAAATACAACTAGTAGTTATGTTCCTCTGAACTGTGTTACAATAAGGATCAAGGGTCTTTTTATTATTTAAAATAAGATAAAACCCTAAACAACCAAAACCCTAACTCAAGGAGATGTAACACCAAGATTTGATGGGCCCTGTTAGGGTTAGTTGGGCAGCCAACTTCTCAGGGTCGTAACTTGGTCATATGATCTTCGTTTGACGCACATGATACCTCGTTAAAAATATCTTTTTGAGGATTCCAACTGCTAATGCAATTCCAATGAAATCGCCAAACCTTTCATGCCCAAAAACCATTGTTCGGGGCCTCAAAATGGCTCCGTAAGTTCAGGACCCGAAAAACTGCAAAAATAGTAAATTGTGCTATAATTAAGGAAACTGAAAAACTGAAAGAGACAATGGTGAGGGCCAAAGTGGAATAGTCGAGTGGCCACCAATATCCACCTCGATCACCTTAAATAGAATTTCTTGAGCTAACTCAATCATCATGAATTATTTAACTGACACAATTTGTTATGAGATGAAATTACAATTTATTGTCTAATTTATTTAAGGGAAAAATAAATTAGAGGCCTTACATTCCTCACTCCTAGTACATCAAAATTCCTCACCAGCGTGGGTGCATTTTTTTTTGTCCTTTCTAGTTTCCAATTTCACTATTTCTTGTTGCAAATTTCAACACTCCCTCTCAACAAGAAAGGAATTCAATCTATCCCCATCTAGTACCTTTGGAATTTTCTTCATGCTATACTTCTCTAGTTTTGTTTGCACCTGCAAATCTTGAAACTGAATAGCCTCCAAACAACTGAATCAGTATAATGCATTTTTCATGAGAGTCCTCTGCCTACTGCTAGTTACTGCACCTATATAGTACTGGATTCTCTACGCTGCTACTGACATCTGCATCCATGCCCTTTGAACTGTTGCTAACTCTGATTTGTGCTCCAGTATTTGACATCTGTCACTCTGATTTCTGTCTTGCTGACATCTGACTACATCAATCTAACTGATCCTTCCTACTACTTTTGTATTGTGTGCTCCTCATAGCCAGGTTTAATCCATGAGACACACCATCTCAATGGACCTTGCCCAAATTTCTTATATTAGAATTATGTCTACACATCACCCCACCTTACACCTCGAGGTATGGCTGCTCCCTCTTCCCATCTGGCTCGAAATTTCCCCCTCATGGAGGTCTCTGCTTGAGTGGACACTTCCACTCGGTCTCCTCTCTGCTTCTCCAATTGTGGCAGCTACTCCACAACCTTTTGAGACTGCTTCTCATGAGGATGCATGTTGAGAGGTAATTTATGCTCCCTCTAAACCACCAATTCTCTAACTTCCGCCTTTCTCCTCAAAGCGTTGCATGCATCTGGTACCTCAAGTGCATATAGGTTCTTGAATCGTGCACAGTGTAATTGTCCTGACGTTACAAAAAGTTTCTAAAAAGGAGTTGATTTTAAATCGATGATATCTCCCTCATCCGAGCTCCGATTCGACCGATTTTTTTTTCCATTTGGGTATATTTTTGCAAGGAATCCAAATATTCTATTTTTTTTCCGAAAATTTTACACCAAAATATTCAGATATTCTCTTCAAACTCACTGCCCAAAAAATTCCTGCTCTGATACCATGTAGAAAATCTAACCAACGAGATTCATTCTGATCTTGTAATCTACTAAAACAAGATACTGAATCATTCTTACAATTTGTGGAAACAAAACACGATCACACAATCACATATAAGTAAGAGAAATAAATTATCAATCGCATAGGAACATGATGTATTTAGGGAAATAAACTTCTCAAAACCCATCTATCTCTATTGTGTATTAAGTCAAGGAATCATGAAACAATACAATGCTTAATCTCTCATGAGATTCTCTAGCACTGTGTCAATTGTCTCTTGTTGATCTAGGCAAACTCGGTCTAGTACTTAGCCGATTCTCATCCTTACCTCAATCTGCCTTGCTCATGCAATTCCTATGGAATTAACTCCTTATTAATTAGGAAAATCAGTCTTCCTTGATTACGCAATCCATCATGGCATCCCAATTACTTTATAATTTCACATGGGAAATTTTATCTGAATACAACTGATAGTTATGTTCCCTTTAACCTCTGTCTCAACTAGGTATTCCTCAGAACTGACATGCATGCTACTATTAATAGTGAATTATCATTTATCTGATTGATCACTCATTGTGAATTAAATTTAATTTAATTCACTCGACCTCTTACTAGCTCATCACTCAGTTAGAACTAGTTACACTGACTTTAACTCATTTAATTGAGTTAATTACACTTGTACCCCACTAATTCATCAAATTAAACTAGACCCCAAAAATATTAGAATCCCTCTAGATGCCTCATCTTATATCCTCAATTCGAATTTCTTGAGCTAAGTCGGTCATCATGACTTAATTAACTAACACAAGTTGTTATGAGATGAAATTACAATTTATTGTTTGATTTATTTAAGGGAAAAATAATTTAGATGCACCACATTCCTCACTCACGGTGCATCAAAATTCCTCACCAATTTGGGTGCAATTTTTCTTGTCCTTTCTAGTTTCCAATCTCACTGTTTCTTGTTGCAAATTTCAACATTTCAGAATTTGATGCGGCCTTCACACAAAGACACCATTGAAATCACATGCCCAGGTTCTCATGAGAAACCTCTCTTAAGCTCGATCTGCTAGAAGAGAAGCAACAATATGCCATCCTACTTCCTAGTGCAAACCGACCATTAAGGTATGCGACATTCTTCTGAACCCTCACATGATGATCTTGCTCTTGGAGGATGATCATGACCTCCCTTTAACAACCCTTACTCAGCTCTCGTACTCGGCGTACTTTAGGACTACATCTCTCTTCACCCCCTTGATGTGCTATATAGTGGGAATACATGTCAAACATGCTAAGATGTGACAAGTAATAAGGCATGCCAATATGTGCAAGGGTGTGTCAATGCGTGTCAGGGACTGTCAAGACAACAAAATGGAGAAAAAAGTTAAACTACAAGGAAATGAACACATAAGAGGGTTAATAGGTCATTAATTTACCTTTTCCAAGAGGGGCATGCTAGGCACACCAACACTAGGCAGCAGTAGGTGCCAAGTGCAAAGTCTTAGTGCATTCTAAGTGCCAAGTATTCCTTTGTTACTTCTCATCTACTTTCCAATAATTGATCATGACAAATAAATTTAATATTAAATCATGCCAAATCATACCAAGGCATCTCAACGTATTCCATACATGCTAAGAATTTCCAAGCTCCAACACGTGCCAAGCGCCAATATGTGTTAGGAACTAATGTTATGTATGTTATGAAGTGGAAGGGAATGTTGAAGAGTGCTAAGGTGTGCTAGAGAAATGTGTCTGCATTATTAAATGGAGGTGTTAAAAAATGCTAGGAAAAAAAAACATTAAAGAATACCCAGGTAAAAATTCATGGAAGTTAATGAATATGAGGAATGTGTACTACCAGAGACTAGTGTTAATGAGTGTTAGTTGTCATGCCAAGGAGGGAGTGACAAGGTCTGCTAAGCATTGGTAAGGCATGCTAGGGAATATCAAGGCATGTCAAGATTTCCCAAAGTGTGCTTGGGAGTTCCAGGGTGTGCTAATTATACCATGTGCCAATTAATAGTTCCAAGATATGCCAATACATGCTAGGTGTTAAGGATGTGGCACAAGGTGCCAGGGTATGTCAATATGTGTCAAGGCAACAAAAGGAAGAACCAATAAGAGGGTTAATAAGTTAGGAATTTTTCTTTTTGAAAAGGGTCATGCTAGGCACACTAATAATAGGTTTGAATACATGCCAAGTGGCATTGTGTGCCAAGTGCTAATGTATGTCAATGCATTCAACCAGGGTGTTCTAGGGCATGCTAGGGACTATATGCAGCATGCAAACACATGCTAGGAGAGTTCCATGTTGTGCTAGTGCATGCCACCATGTGCTTGGATGTCAATGTCATCACAAGATGTTCTAGGTACAAAGATGTTCCAAGACATGTGGGGTTCTAAGAAATGTTAGTGTGTGCTAAAGCATTAATTTAAGGTGTGCCCAGATTGTTGAGGATTGTTAGGTCTTTCTCATTAATAGAATTGTCGGATCTTGATTATGTATTAAATAATATATTTCCTACACACAATAGTGGAACTTTATCTAAAGGGAATTTTCTAGATAATAAACTTAATAGATATGAATCATGTGTTGACTCATAGGAAATCTCTATTCGACTAGTCATTAATTGAGGGAAACGATACACACCAATTTCTTCTTAAAAAATTGACTGAACCCAACCACTATGGCCTTGGAAATATTATAAAAAATACTCCACAATAATGGTATTAAATCGTTATCTTTTGACAAAAAATATATTAACAGGCACATAGCATCATCAAAAACTCATTGGAATGATCAATGATTATGGACATTTTTTGACCGTCACCAAAAGTAACAAAAAGAGTATTGGTTAGGGTCATTAAAAGTTCGTCAATAGAAGTGTCACCAAAGGGAGAATTAGTGATGGGACTTTAATGACCCTCACTGAAAGTGTCATTGAAAATGTCTTTGGTGATGGACCATAAAGGAAAATCACTATATACACTTACAATGACGGTTTTTTAATGATCAATGATGAAGAACATTTTTTAACTGTCACTTAAAGTAATAAAAAGAGCATTGGTGAGGGTCATTAAAAGTTTGTCACTAGAAGTGTCAGCAAAGAGAGAATTAGTGATGGGCCTTTAACAACCCTCACCAAAAGTGTCATTGAAAATGTCTTTGGTGACGGACCATAAAGGACCATCACTATATACACTTACAGTGACGGTTTTTTAAGGACCGTCACCATATGTGACATTGGTGACAGGCCTTAAAGGTCCATCAGAAGCATGATCCTCACCAATGTGATTTTTTCTTGTAGTGGAGGATGTTATGCCAGACATGGTGTACATAAAACTCCACCCAAGGAGTATATTGTAATCCATTTGAGTATCCAAGACCTCAATCTCTATAAGGACCATCTTTCCAGCCAAGAAGACCGAGACATTTTGATAGAGACTGATGAGATCAGAAGGGCACCTGTCGTATTCTCTGAGTGTGATGTTTGAGTGTTTTATTTCGGGAGACCCTAACTTCTGCCAAACGTTATTTGACATGATTCATTTGGATGCACCCTCGTCAATGATACAGTGGTGGATAGTGATGTTTTGGACTGACACCAGTATCTGGAAGGCGGCCAACGAAGGAAGCCTAAGGGTGGATTTATTTAAATAAAAATCCATTAGGCGTGAATCTGCAGGTTCGATTGTGCCTAACGCAGAAAGTAAGGCTTTCCTTTTCTTTGGGCAAGATTGCAGGACATCCAAAGTTGACATGGTAGTGAGAGATTGAGCTATATCGTCCACAATGCTATAATTATGGGCCTCTTTGGAGTGGTTTCATGCTCACCTAGTTGGTCCCTTAGCCAACTTTGGCAAAGGTTCAATAGACATTTTCGATATATTCAATGGTGCTATTGTTGCACTCATGCTAGCCCCTAGCGAACTGGTGTTTGGTGGGGTATCATAATTTTGATTCTGTGTTTGAAAAAACATTTCTTCACCAGTAATATAGATTTCGTGGTTTTTTTTTCTGGACTCATCAGGGGGTGTTTGCTGTTGTTGGGTAATAACCACCCCTTGGTGGGGGAATGGCTCCTTCATTACAATTGTTTTCTGTGTGGGTCCCCCTTTTCCTCAGTTACCCTGAAGCTTCTTCAACTTGGGGAGTTCCAGACAGTGATGAGTGTAATGGACATATTCACCACAAATTTTGAAAGAGTGATTGGTCTAAAGATTAGCCCTCTTGTTCTACCCTTGGGAGTTATTTGGCTCCTAGTTTTAATTTTGGTTAGAGTTGCCCCCAACCTAAGATCGTGGAGGGCATTGTTAGTTTTTACCCATGTTCAGGATTTCCCTTTTGTAAGTTTTTTAATTTTTTCGTTGCCGCATTAGGAGGATAACTAGGATTCTCCTAGTCATATGACAGGTGCAGTTGTGCCTGGGAAGGTTGCACAAAGTTCACTAGTGCATTATTCTAGCATTGGTGGGTTTTGTGTTGGGGATTGGGAATATTGGGGTCCCTATCCCTGGTTTTTGAATGACTGTTGGAGGGCGCTTTTCCTTCAGCATTTCTAGCTGCATACTGGGTCCCCTACTAGGAGGGTATGATCTTCCTTGCTGATAATGATATGACTGCGCCCTATTGGTCATGTTCTACAAAGGTGCATGATGAATCTAATGGTAGCCTGGTTGTGGGATATTATGGTTAGGATCATATGTTTAACTGGGGTATGGATTACTAATTCCTAGGTGATTTTGGGGCAGTGACCTTATCAATCTGTATATAGTGTTCGACGCACCTAGAAATTCTTTATAAGTTTGCAGGTGTGGGGCATTGGGCAGGATGTTATAAATGTATCGTGCCTACATGTATATCAGCTCAAGTTGCTGGGCTTTCTTGATGACATCCTCTTTGGACATAGGTCCTTTATTTTACACCTCCTTCGAAATATCTACAATGAGAGTTTTCAGGAATAGGTCCAGAAAAACTTGATCATCGAGTTTGGCTTTACACAAACTTCGACGTCACCGCCATTCAAGGAGATGGTCCGAGATATGGACGGCTGGTGTCTGTCTAAAATGTGCCAATAACTCCATTCCTGAATCATGGTGGATCGGTAACTGAAAATATGTGAGGAACATAGTAGCGAGGGTGTTAAAGGTACCATGTGTAGCAGAAGGTTTCTCCACCTACCATTTCACGGCTGGTCCGTTTAAGGTGCACTGAAATAGTCTTAGCCGAATAGTATCATCAGTTATACTGTTCGATGAACACTACAAGTGGAAAGTCATTACATGATTTATGGGGTCTTCCGCTTGCTTCCCTTCGAATTTTGGAATGTCCGAGTGGAGCTTTGTGGGCATGGGGGGCCAAGTATGGTTTTGTGCAATGGGGTATTTCGTTAACTTTGATATATTGGGTAAGTTCAATGATGCTAAGAAGAGTAACTATGTGTTGAGCGCCATTGTAGACTGTGAAAATGCAAGGTTCTGGTTGGCTATGGGGTTTGTCTGCGACGTACCATGTTGAGTGTTTTACTGGCTCCCCGAATGGGTAGCGCTCCTCTTCACCCTAGAGGTTGTGGGAGGAGTGATGTGTGGTGACCCTAGGGGTGTTTCCACTGGTGTGGCATTGGGTGACCCTTGAGGGGTCCCAACTAAAGACTCCTTGATAAAATATGAACCGATAAGGGTGGTGGTGTTCCATATTTGACACCTAAATGGTGAAAGACCTGGAACTCCTCTTGCTAATGGGGGGAGGTCAAAAATACGTCTAGTTTAACGAGGTCCCATTGGGTCCGTTATGGTGTCAACTAGGTATGGTTTTGGAAATATTTTTCAGTTCTATGAGAGGAGAGAAATTATATATCAAAGCAAAAAAAAAAGGTGATCACATACATAAAACAAAGAGAAATCGAAAAGGTTAATTTCCCTTTATATTAGTTCTATGTGATAAATCAATCAAAAAATGGTTTTGGTTCTTTTTGCACGTGATACTCAAAATCCTAAAGACCTAAATGTCCTTACACTCTCAATTGTAATTGGGCCTTGCGAAGATATCTTCTGGTGGGTATTGGGGATAATTTCCTTAAAGAATTGGTGACACCTTCTAGCAACCAAAGAATTGACCAAGGTAATGGGAAGAGGATATAGTGTTGTCTGCACTGTCACCTATAGGGAAGGATACCCTAGTTTTGGCCACTAAGTACCCTCATCCCATGTGAGCATTCGAGTCTTGAGCTTCTTGGTAATCAGCTACTAGTTTCGAGCATTAGATGGGTTAGGTAGCCCCACATAATATCACACGCACTGGGCCTAAGCTTAACCCCCTCTAAAACGGGTCTCTATTGTGCTTGAGTTTTCTTCTCCGTGGGTGGATAGATGGGTTTAAAGCTCCCTATAAAGTCAACTTCTATGTTTCAACATGTAAACTGACCATGGCAGCTTATTGGATGCCTATTACCATGGTCCTAACCTGAACTATTAATTATCCTGTGGCCCCTGTGGGGAGATTTAATGAGTTCAATTATGGTTATTTAAAGGTGGATTAATTTTCTTATGGTGTGAAAATGTGTGTACGAAAGTGAAAAATCACAAATTTTGTAAGATGTGGATATGCGGTGATCATTTACATGTACCCCTATTTAAATTATGTTTTGATTGTTCCTTGTGAAAAGCAAATGATGTGCGGATAGTGGGCCGCTTACAATTTTTCCTATTAAACTAAATTTTTGACTAAAGGGAGATGGAAAATTATCAAAAGAGAGTGTTCTTATGAATGCCCAGGGTCACCAAGAGGTGCAAGGGTAGCAGATATTACTTTCTCTCAAAGATAATTTAGTCCTGGACCTGATTCCTAGTGTAAAAAATTAAACTAAAATTAATGATCAAACTAGGAAAAAATAAACAGAAACTAGTTAAGCATATGTGGATATGTACCACTTACTCCTTGCTAATTACCTATGTGTTTTGGTGTCTATTTTCACAAAATGAGTTAATTCATATTGCAAGGGTGGATTTTTTCCACTTAATTTTCCCCTACTTAAACTATGTGAGTTTTGTGACAATAAACTTTGAAATTTAAAACTATGAAACTAGCAAGACTAAAACACAGCTAAAATCATGTTCTAAACAATCATGGGGAACCAAACACAGTGTTGGCAGGTTTTCTCTGGGCTTTCAGTCACTTTACAGGTGTGAAAACGAAGAAAACCACTAAAGAATAGTTTCCTTGGTTTCCCCATGGAAATTTCTTACACAGGAAAGCAACTCTACGTGCAGGTCTAAATTGAATGCACACAAAATTCCACGTCTGTCTGTGTAAACTGCGCACTGTTTTGCTGCACAAAATTTTTTGGAATTTCTGAACTACAACTCTTCACAATGGGTGAATGAGGGGAGATGAGGAGGAGGAGAGTTGGTCCAGCTATAATCATGACCAGAAAGAAGTCCCTGCAAAATCTCAACCACTTAACTAAGGGGTAAGGTAAGTGGAGTCGCCAATCTTGTGATGGTGGTTTTGGTGTAGGAGTGTAATAAACAACCAGTGCTTGGTAGGAGTGGTTGCAACCTACAAGCTATGGTCATAGGCAGAAAATATGGTTAGCAGGTTAGTGAACACATGCCAATATATAAAAAAACACACTAAATTATGGAACATAGTATGTTGTAAATAATAATAAGAAACACAAATATAATGAAACAAAAACACAACCTCCAATAAGTCAAATGAGACAATAATACAAATAATGGAATAATCCCCTCTTATTGACCACTATTAGTAAGAAATGTAGAACGTTACACACTTGCCAAAGGATCCTTAGAACTATGGAGTTCTAAGACCCAATGCAAGGAGGGCTTTACTCTTGAGCTGGTTCTGCAAGGCCTCTGTAACATTCCAAAAATTTAGCATTCAGCTAAACGGAATATTATAGTTTGTTACTAGGTATGTGAATAAGTGGGTAGGGAGGCCCATAAATCTCCTTAGAAGGAATAATAAAACTCCTAATTTGAAAGGAGGAAGAAGTAGTTGGATTAAGCACCTTTGGGTGTGAATTGGAGGGGATACATGTTGAATAGGTCAACTTTGACCAAATCAACAACGTTGTCATGGAGGAGTGGCATTCATGATGAGACAACATAGTTTTAGTGGAGGAAAACTTGGATGAGCTTAGTGGAATTTATGGATGGGACCCAATGTGAGAAGGCTCACACACTATATATGGAGGGGATGGCAGCCATTGTTATTCATGTTTGAGATTATTATTTTGATATTGGTCTATTTAGACTTTGCATCCTTTAGCTATTTAGTGGGGTTTGTTGTGCTATTTAGCACAAGGGTGTTCTTCATCGGGAATGCCTACCTCATTCTCAGGGAAGGAGAGGTTCATTGGACTGAATTTCCTCATTCCTACATTCTGGCCAAGCTACCTCCTTCATCTACAACATAGTTTCTATTTAGAGCTAGGTTTTGTTGCAGGGTGCAGCAAAGGAGGATCACATAGAGCCAATTCTAGGCTTGTTGTTCAGTGGAGAGGTAGCCTACCCATTGGAGGATCAGCAAGTAGGGCTCCTGGGCATATTTATATACTTTTGGCATTAGGGCAACCATCTACCATCCCTCACAGGGCAGTTTCATTCCAGATATGCGTTATTTTTAGTGGCAAATGCTGAGAGGGTTCATTGAGATCATCAAGAGGGTCTATTTCTGAATAGAGGGATCAACCTTATATTGAGAAATACCATTGGAAGCAGACATTATCATTTCATATCTGTCAAAGCCTCATTATATTCAGTTCTAGTTTGCAGTGACATATCAACCCTAGGGTTATTTGTCACATTGTATATTTTTCTTGGTATTTATAGCAATCTTTTCTAGGTTGGCTAGAAATCATGCATT
Source organism: Pinus albicaulis (assembly GCA_034641835.2). Lineage (NCBI taxonomy): Eukaryota > Viridiplantae > Streptophyta > Pinopsida > Pinales > Pinaceae > Pinus > Pinus albicaulis. The sequence goes on from CM076578.1 coordinate 770,415,441, forward strand.
AGAGCCCATATATTCCTTTTTGGGAATTTCTTTGTATCTATTAGCCATATTCCATCAATGTATGTTTACAGCAGCAGCTACGCTGATATAGATAGCGCTGTCACTGATTTCCGGCATTCTATATAGTAGTAGCAACTCATGTGTTTATTGATATGATCATGGGAGACTTGTTCTGATTGCTTAAGTGGCTTGAACCTCAAGATATTTTTGTATATTTTTGCTGATATCTGAATAAAATTATGGTTGCATATTGATCCCTCTTATGATATGTTCATATTTGTTGTGTTTTACATTATTGTGTCTTGTATTGTTGCTATTTCCATTTTGGAATATTACAATGGTATCAGAGCATAATCTTGGCTCAGCCTGTGCGTTCAAGACATTATGCTATTAGGAGGAGAAGCTTCTCATAGAAAGGAGAATTTGTATAGAAGAAAAAAATGCATGACTCCATTATTTGGAGAAATGAAGGAAGAAAGGCTCTCCTAGCTTAACTGTGAAAAATATCTAGAAAGATATCAAGGAGATGAAAAGGGAGAGGTGTAGAAAATTTCCAAGAGGGTTTGAAAGTGAAGCAAGCCCTAGATATTCACATGATGGGTGTGATCATTAAGCCACACATGCAGATCCACAACGCAGTTTATTTCCCACATTCACTGCAAGAGAAATGGAGGAAGAAGATGCACCAAAGGAGGAGACCTTGAGTGACTATCTTCAGGAGTATGAGTCTCAATCTTGGAGACTCAAAGAGCACTTGGACTTCAAAGGGTTTTTCCAAATCAAGGAAGATAGAAGATCCAATAACCATAACAAAAGCAAGAGAGTATAATATTTCTACCTAACTTTGATGGATCATCAAAGTGCACAGCCAAGGCTTGGGTGAAGGAGCTAGATTCCTATTTTCAACTACACCAAGTCTCAGAAAAGGAGGCCATTACAGTAGCAGTGCTACACCTTAAAGGTATGGCCCATGATTGGTGGTTTTATAGTTCTGCTTCATTTCATCATGAAAGTGTAAATACTTATGCAGGGTTTACTAAGAATATAGTGAAAAGATTTGATATTAAACATTGTGAAACATCTTTTGTTGAACCCAAAAATTCAAAACCTTTGCATGAATTGGAGGGATCTATTTTACCAACTCCATTCCATATTTATTTTGAAGGGGATAAAAACATGCATAATACCTTGCCAAGGGCAAGATCCCCACTTCTTTAAGAGCCCTCTTCTATAGATGAAGACATGGAAATTCCTCCTTCAAGAGAAGACCAAGATCTAGGGTCTCTCATTGATGATGAGGCATTCTCAAATATTGATGAAGAGGATGAGAAAAGAGGAGCTAACAACATTGTACCATCAGAAGAATATCCATCACCACATGGAGGTGGAAAGGGAGCCCTTGCTTCCGTTAGAGGAGCCCTTGTGTCTTTACAAGGAGTTCCAAATGATCTAACATGTAGGGACCAGAGCACATTCCTGAAGCAACATGTTTAGTTTTTGTGGATTGTGAGACTTGGCAGATGGAAGGAGAAGAAGAAAGGAAGGATCAGCATCAGGGGATGATGAGAATTCACCCTTATATATTTCAAGAGTTTTTTACACAGATGAAGGATATTGTATTGCGTAGTGAAAGGAGGGACAAATCAGTCCACTCACATATACAGTCTGCTTTAGATCTTGATGTCTCACTACATCGGGGCATTCCACCTAGGAGGCCACCAGATTTAGAGTTGGTGAGAGACATCTTACCATTTGGTTCACCACTCCTATATTCCAGAGGGGTGAGTACCTTGGAGGGGTCTAGTACAGCACAAAGATACTAGGATAGAATCAAGGAGGAGGGATACACTATCCCATTTTCAGCATTACCCACTCTCAGTACATATTCTGCACTGACAGAAATTGTTGCAATGATGGAGGATGGCACCACCATGGTACAAGGAAGCTGATCCATGGATTTGGAGAAACAGAGGGTACTTCCCTTGAGGAAGGAATCCTCCATATATTGGAGTAGATGGAGGCCACTCATGCTTACATTGGCCAAGATCAAGAGGTTATTTTTGGATGGTAGCTTCTCATGGGAGGCCAACTTCCAAAGGCCACCACTTCTACTTGAGCATGAGTAGCTTCATGATGGGAATGAAAACACTTTGGAGGATGAATTTGGCATGGGGGATGTCACGGGAAAATACAGTAGCATGTGGGGAGCTTCACATTTCATATCTTCAGCGTTGTCTCTTAGGAGGATTGATCCCTATTGGAAGTCTCAAAGTTTGGTAGAGTACTCCAAGGATCTTGGTACTTGCATGATTCTTGATGACCCGGAGGGAGATGATAGATACATGGTCGATGATGGGGTCATCTATTCTTATGATAGAGTCTCCTTGAATAGAGCTTCTGAGCTCAAGGAGAAGTTGTTACATGCAACACATGTGGATTCTCTCTCCATGCACTTTGATGCATATCATTCCTTGATGGAGGAGTTCACTTGGGAGGGCATCCAAAAATATGTATATCAGCATATGGAGAGATGCATAGCCCAAATGATGATGGAGAGGTTGTCACAACCACTTCCCTACTCATTTAGCGTGAGGGAGAACTTTCAGTTGAGCCATTTCAGCTCAATGACCAAGGTACATAGTAGAGGATTTACATTTATGCACTATGATTTGTACTCTTTTTCTTTTTTTGAGCAACATATTGTACCAAGGAGGATCATTCCTTCTTGTATATTGTATTGTGATGTACTTGAGGCCATTTGAAACATTGATGCTAGCCATTCTATTGGTGGTTTGTGGGAGATGTCACATGATTCTTGGTGTGCACCATTGGCACCAAATTTTACTTTTATGATCCCATCTTGTAGGATGATTGTGGCAGCAAACAAGTGGATGAAAAGACACTTGTTATACTTTTTTTTGAAGTAGGCAAGGGATGCACTAAACTGGTTCCACATGTGGGACTATGATCTAACTCCTGGCTGTCATATGGAAACTTGTTCTTATTTGTTTTTGCTTCCATATATTGATGATCTTCTTATTCTTATGGGAAGCTTTGTTGGGAGGATGGCACAAGAGTTGGAGGTGTCCATTGGGAGTATGATTTTCTATACTTCATATGTTGCATATTTTATTAGAAACAATGGGTTAACCATGATTTCCACACTACATCTCTTGCCTTCATGTGGGAGGAGCCATTTAGAGAACTTGAGTTCTTGGGAGAGGTACTTCATGGACACTTTGATGCGGGGTAACTTGGGACATTCTTGGAGACCATAATATTTCAGCCCAAGATCAGAAATATCCCCATACATATCATAAATGGAGAAAGAAACAAAATGGGTGGAAAAATCTAATCTCTCGATATAGCCCCAATACATTTCATGAACCGGGGGTTGAGGATTTCTTTGATGAGCTACCTAGGATGGCTCATTTCATTTGGATGATACCATGGGTATGGGAGTCTCTTATTTGGATGGAGATCCCCAATCTTCATATTCTCACTTACCTTGAGGAGGCTATTGGATAGCAAGAGATTTTCCACTTAAACCTTCCACTTTCTCATGATGTGAGCCATTTGGTTTTGCATACTTGGGAGGAACCATTGGGGGGCAGATTTATTGCAGATTATTTTGAGTAGTGGTGGGGAATATTTGATGAGGAGGCTACAAGAGGAAGGAGGGAGAATTTTGCCATATCCTTATAGTTTCTTGAGTACAAGCAAAATTTTGGAGGGGAGGACTATGATATTCCAAAAATTTAGCCTTCAGCTAAATGGAATATTATAGTTTGTTTTATCACTAGTTAGGTGAATAAGTGGGTACGAAGGCCCATAAATCTCCTTAGAAGGAATAATAACACTCCTAATGTGAAAGGAGGAAGAATAAGCAGCTATATTAGGAACCTTTGGGTGTGAATTTGAGGGGATACATGTTGAATAGGTCAATTTTGACCAAATCAACAACGTTGTCATGGCGGAGTGGCATTCATGATGAGACACCGCAGTTTTAGTAGAGGACAACTTGCATGAGCTTAGTGGAATTTATGGATGGGACCTAATATTATAAGGCTCACACACTATATATGGAGGGGATGGAAGATGTTTTTATTCATGTTTGAGATTATTATTTTGATATTGGTCTATTTAGACTTTGCATCCTTTAGCTATTTAGCAGGGTTTGCTATGCTATTTAGCACAAGGGTGTTCCTGATCAGGAATCCCTCCCTCATTCTCAGGGAAGGAGAGTTTTATTGGACTGCATTTCCTCATTCCATCATTCTAGCCAAGCTACCTCCTTCAGCTACAACACAGTTTCTGTTTAGAGCTGGGTTGTGTTGCAGGGAGGAGCAAAAGAGGATCACATAGAGCCAATTCGGGGCTTGTTTTTCAGTGGAGAGGTAGCCTACCCATTGGAGGATTAGCAAGGAGGGCTCCTGGGAATATTTATATATTTTTGGCATTATGAAAACCATCTACCATCCCTCACAGCGCAGTTCCATTCCAGATTTGTGTTATTTTTAATGGCAACTGCTGAGAGGGTTCATTGAGCTCTTTAGGAGGGTCTATTTCTGAATAGAGGGATCAACCTTCTATTGAGAAATACCATTAGAGGAGGACATTATAATTTCAGTTTTTTCATAGAATCATTCTATTCAATTCCAGTAACATATCAGCCCTAGGGTTATTTATCACATTGTATATTTTTCTTGTTATTTCTAGCAATCATTTTTGGGTTAGCTAGAAATCATGTATTAGAGCCAATATCTTCCTTTCTGGGAATTTCTTTGTATCTATCAGCCATATTCCATCAATGTATGTTTATAGCAGCAGCTACACTGATATAGACAACACTTTCACTTCTTTTCAGCATTCTATACAGCAACAAAAACTCATGTGTTTATTGATATGACCATGGGAGACTTGTTCTGATTGCTTGAGTGGCTTGACCCTCAAGATATTTTTGTATATTGTTGCTTATATTTGAATAAAATGATGGCTGCATATTGATCCCTATTATGATATGTTAATAGTTGTTGTGTTTTACATTATTATGTCTTGTATTGCTGCTATTTCCATTTTGGAATATTACATCCTCTCTCTTCTCCTAAGGGATTGAAGTTGTTGGGTGTCCAGCAACCGAATCCTCTAACTCTATTGTTGCTCCAGATCACACACTAATGGTTTTCTCATGGGAAATTTGGCCAGCATAACAATGTGTTCTCATTTTTTTCTTCTCATGGTTGAAATTTATAGGAAAATTCAAATCCTTCTTCCCTCTCTTGGTACACTTGTGGACAGTGGCCCAAGAGTGGGGGTTTATTCCTTTGTGTGCTCACTTGAGGTCCCAAGGTGGCTTTAGGCGGTTTTCCTTGGACAGCCTCAAGTGGAGGATCTTCTCCTGAAGTGTGTCAAGTGGACCCAGATGGTGACTTACACCATTCCCAGGACCGCATGGATTTCTGAGGGAAAGCCACGCAGACCAGTGCGCCTATCGAAGAAAAATGCATGAAAAGTGCATTTTTCCTGTGTCTTTGGTGCACAATTTGACATTTTTCCTCTTGAACTTAGATATTTTAAATTTTTCAGATCCTCTAATTTTTCTTAGCCCTGTGAATCCTTCTGCTTGACATTTCATAATTTCATTTTTCTTTTATGATTTTCCAGTGATAAAAATGATCATGTTATAGGAAATTAAATGATCAATATAGGATTTGGATGAAATAACATCCAAATACTAGAGAGGTGTTTATTCAATATATGTATACGACACAGGTTCAAGTGATTTAGCCCTCATTTGGAACCCTATGGAGATCAATATTACCAATCTAGTAGCTACACTTTGAATCATATCCAAACAATTTTAACGCATAATATCAAATGTTGTGGACCATATTGATAGTCTATGGACCAAATATCATTCGTGAACTTCATCACATCCATCTTCTCTCTCTCCTGAAGTCTACATATAATTGGTGGGTTTTCAACATTATAAAATTCCTAGAATAAAAAAAGGGAGAAATTTAGAATCTCGACACAAATATACAACATTCCCTGGATATAATGAGAGACTAAAAGACCATGGATCATTAGACACCGTTAATGGTTTGTTCACTTGGAAAAACCAAAGGGTAGGATGCCATTGGATAGCCTTGAAATTAGACAAATTTCTAGTGTTAGAAGTGATTTGGGATAAAGAAATAATCTTATAAGCCATCATCCTCCCCTATAATGAATGAAACCAATGGATAGTCTACCTAGAATTAGATATTAAATATATATGGCATAATATTCCTTTCATATTTGAGATTTTTTTTCTCTGATATTAATCCTTCCTAGATAAATACAAACAATGGTGGCAAGAAGAGAACCAAACAAGTGTCTGAATAATGTACCAACTCCAACAATGAATTAAAATATTGAAACCAAAATTCAAGAAATCGAATAGAGAAGACTTTAAGAACATCATTTAGGAAAAAGAGGAATTAGAAGAGCAAATGAAGTAGATCCAACAACACATGATTTTAGAGAGTAGATCACAAGTGTTGCAGAAGAAGACAGTGCGGTGCTCTTGTTAGGTACCTATATTAATAGTGTAGTCCCTTATTATTGTTATTGTAGCCCCCTTATTTTTATTGGTGTACCCCTATAGTCCCCATATTGTTATTATTGTGCCCCATAAAATACCACTATTGTTATTTATGTGCCCTTACATTATTATTTTTAGGTCAGATAGGATTATATTGTGACCCCATGGACTCCTATACATAGAAAGGAGGTTTTGCCACTTTTATCATCAAAGAATTGTTCATCTATGTAATGTAAAGGAGGTTTATCCCTCGAAGAGGCTGATTTCTATGATGTTGATCTATCTTTTCTTCTATTTTGTGAGCTTGTTTCATAGCATTTGGTATCAAAGTGTTCAATTCTAGGGTTTCGTTACTGCAAACAGGTCATCGTGGAATTTTCACTATAAATTTTTTTCTACGAATTTTCAGATGCTGAAAAATAAATTCATTTGAACAGAAATTCTAAGGAATTTCGTGTAAAAATTTCAGATTTTGGTTCGCCATATTTACGAAGATATGATTCGAGGAAGTTAAGGTTTTTGCAGGCTCCAAAATTTCATCTCAAATAGGTGACCTTGGGACAATTGTCATAACTTTCTATCTCAGAATCAGTTTCAAATTCTGTAAAAATTTTCCAAAAGTGCATGGACTTTAGTTTCTTGTATATCGATTTTAGAACCGAAAGATGAAACAATGACATGTGTCATGCCATACAAGTCTCTATACTAAACGAGTCCATCATTAGGTCATTGTGGGAGACTGGGCTTAAATTTGTCTTAAAGAATCCAAATCAGGTCTGACTTGTGGCATTGGAAATACGACTTAGAGGGATACTACATGTCTGAAGTTAAATTATTGGGGATCTGAAATCACAGGGATAGAACAGGAGCAATAATGAGCTCCTCAAAAGAAAGAAAAAGGTGTGTATCTTTTTTTAAATTTCATAACATTTGTTTGAAAAATAAATTTGAAATGATTCCAAGGGCATATTGAAGCATAGATATTAGTATTGGGTTCTAAAATTCCTCCCAAAATAATTCCACACCCATTAAGTCCTCAAAAACTTCTACTATGACGCATGAAGAGGAAGAAGTGTGACATGATATATCAAAATTACAAGACCAAGTAAAACAAATTTCTCTCTCGCTAAAAGTAACCAAAAATGAAACGGAAGCTAAAATGGATGGTTTGAGGAAAGACATGGACGCTAAGATGAATGGAATGGAAGATAAGATGAATGGCATGGAAGCTAAGATTAATTGCATAGAAGCTAAGATACATGGTTTGAATAATGACATGGATGGTTTGAATAATGGCAGGGAACTAAGATTGATGGTATAGAAGAAAAAATAAGAGCATACATGGAAGGTTTGAAGGAAGTTTTGACAAAATTTCTACAAGAAATTATTCCTATTGGAAAAATATAGTAGAGGAAACTCATGATGAGAAAAAAATAAATGTTAATCATAATTTCATAATCTCTAACATTGGATTAAAGACCCACCAATTTCCAAATATCGATATGAGGAAGTTTGATGACAATGATCCCATAACATGGATACTACAGACGAAGAAATATTTTGATCTCCATAATGTGAAAAACACACAAAAGGTATGTATTGCAAATTTATATTTAGAAAAAAATACATTTATATGGTATCTATGGCTTTTCTCTCGTAAACACATTGTCACTTGGTCAATTTTTACGAAGGAAAAGATAGCACATTATCAAGATACAAAGAGAAACACCTTCTTTACCCAATTGATAAATCTCAAACAAAAGGGTTCAATCGTGGATCACATTGAGGACTTCCAAAAACTTAATATAACGGTAACTAATATATCATAGGAACACAATATTGATGGCTTCATAGGGAATTTAAAGGATAGAATCGAACATGAGGTTTGCCTTTGGGAACATGTTGAATAGATTAATCCGTCTTGCGGACAAGACCGATCTCTCTAGTACAAAAGGTAACTAGCAACAAACAGCCAATTACACTAATCTCTCTCTAAGCATATGAGATTCATAAAAACACTATATAGGTGTAAGGCATACCTTATGTCCAACTCTTGTTTGATTTCGTTGAAGTCCTTCCCGTGCACTGAAAGAACGTTCCTCGTGAATCTGTAGTCACAAACAAGCAAAAAGATTAAGCAGCACCTGTATAGACATTATTATAAATCATACTTATCATAATGATCAAGGAATTTATGAAATAAACCATGAATAGACAGTTTAATGAGAGAAATGAGTATATTTGTATTAACTTCAAATATATAAAACCTTTACAACCTGTGCCTTGATGTTGTGCAGGTCCTCCTGGGGTCCGAAGCAGGAATCTCTTCTAATTTGACAAGCATTGCACTCTTTGAACCAAGACAACTAGAGATGAGTGATTGAACTTCACAGAAAGAGTGATTTAACCTCATAGAAAGTCTTAGTTAATTGAGACTGAATCTCAACAGCATTTCACTTCAAATATCTTAAGCTTGAACTCCCTTTGAGGCTACCCAAGGCCTCTTTTTATAGTGGAAAAGAGGAGGTTTCTTGTTCCAAATATGAAGGGATAGAATCCTCCTTCAAAGGGATAAGCTCCTTACATCAAGGGGTTAGCTCCATCAAGTGAGGGATGCATGAACCTCTTCAAAGCGTATCCATTCCCGAAAATTCCCATCCAGAACCTTCTAGAATTCACCTGGAATTCACTTTTTATCTTCATTTTCTCGCCTTCAAATAATTTCTGATGCACAAATACGCAAACGTGCGATATGGTTCATAGAAAGTGAACTTTAGGTGCGGGACACATGAGAATGTATAGAGAAAGTGCGATATACCAATTCTTAGGGATTTTTAGGGACTTTCTCGATTTTGAGTTTGACATGAGAGCTGGTATATTAGACTTGCAAAAGGAGGAAGTATGAGTAATAATGAGCTCATATGATTAACAAGAATCGAGTGAGCAATTTTAGATGTAACAATTGCCCCCTAAAGTGCAAAATGCAAGAATAGATATAAGAGAGCGTAGTCACATATTATATGAAGAGTGCGTGCTATCATTTAAGATCATCCATGGACACTCGATTCGGAACACATAAAAACAATCAATGCAAAATATATACATGTATATGTCATCCTTTAGGGTAGGCATTCCCATGCTCGAGATAAAAACTATTATAAACTAGCGAGAATCGTTTGATACGGGAATGATTTTGAATGCATCATAAATACGAATATATGTAGACACGGTATGGACGCATCCATACATTTATAAATAGTCTCTTGTATAGATGACAACAAAATTCCTCGCAGCCTGGATGGTGGAAACTAGATCCGGGGTCTTGATTTCCGCATCTCGAACTAGTACGATTCTATCCATGTGAATAAATGTGTTGAAGTCGAACATGGTAGAAACCACTTGATTACCAGTCAATGATGTAAACTGTTAACAAGTGTGAGAGTAACCACCAGTAATATCAATGGCTCTCAAAGTACTCAGTACAATCCATGAAATGTGAATGAATGAGCTGAAGTCAAACATGTCACGGAATCATTCGATCGAAGGTCAATGATGCAACCTGTCGTCGAAGGCGAGAAACCTGCCATTGAGGCATGCAGATTTCAAGGTACTGACAATTTCTGGATCAACTTCCTAGATAATGTACTGATGTCGATAGAAAGTGATCTGTCGTAGGCGAGCCCACAACACGAAATCATAGATCGTTTTGAAAATATGTTGGCAAGGACTGACTCAGGGATGGTCAATGATGGATGACAGATATTTTGCAGATGAATGGTTTTATTTGAACTGTTCTCTTGGACACATAACGACACTGCAGATGGCTTGGTGACAATTGACCTAAAGCTAATACCCAGAAACCGGCTGAAAACTTTCAATGTGGTTTGATTAACTGTTAGGCAAAGGATTTCCCAACCCAGGTGAATATAAGTGTCGTGTCCAAGAGTGGTTGACTGAGTTTTCGAAGATTTAAAATACAACAAACATGCCCATTTTTCTCTCTTTTCCCCCACCATTTCTGGCAAGTACCTCTTTATTTTTGACAAGCTTGAGGAGGATAACATTTGCTTGATTATAAGCTCATCCTTCGGATGAGTCCAACTTAGTTTAAGATTCGAACCCTAAGAAGGAGTGGTTCGTTCTTGTTTAAAATTGAACAGGTCCTTTACTGTTAAGTTTTAACGAGTCCAGTATAGGAGAAACTCGGTGTTTTTCAATTTTAGGGAGTCAGAAGAAAAAACTTAAGAAAACTCCATGGGTGTACTTTTTCGTAAATTTAGTCTCTCGAACCCGAAAAAGGATAAAATAATGCGGGAGAGAACTCTATTGACCGTAATTAGTCAACGTATACCTTTTTCGTAAATAGTCCATTTCAGTCCGTAAAAGGGGTAAACTTATACTGAAGGGACGACTGTTCATTTACTTTAACGAGTTCAAATAGTCAAGTACTCGGCAATATTTTCATATTTAGAGAGTCTGAAAAGGGCTTAAAAGAGGACTCCAAGGTTTCGCTTTTTCGTAAAATTTTTGAAAGAGTCCGAAAAAGTGATAAAAGTATGCTCTTTATTGAAAAACGATCATTTCACCTGAAAAATCCTGTTTCTGCACAAAAACTCAAAACATTACACATACCTGTTTAAGATAAGTAAAAATGCTTTAAAAAAAAAATACCCTTTTAAAGTGAAAAATAAATAAATTAAAAATTCATTCATTCGAAAAAACTTATAAAAAGGACTTTTTCTATTTCATTTTTATCGTTCAGTTGCAGAGTGAAAAGTAAAAAGATTTTGGATAAAAAGTTCCCGTGAAGATTCTGGAAAATTCAACCGTTGGAATCGAAAATCGTGTGCCCCAGGTAATCCACGACCTCCTTATCTTGTTTTTCATCCGTTTGAAATTCATTTTTAGGCTTTAGTTTGATTTTTTAGGGCAAAAAATGGTTCAAAAATGCGCCTGCGGGCTCCGCAGGTGGGACACAGGTTACCTGCGGACCCCAATTTTTTCCTAACGGGAAAAAATCGTGGGTACCGTACCCGGCACACAGCCCGCGTGCGGAGCTACGCTCTGTTTACAAAGAGCGGGTGCGGTACCCGCGCGGTCATTTTTAAAACATGGTTTTCTCATTTTTCTGCCAACAATTTTCAAATGAAATCATTCTAACTTGCCTTATTTTGTATTGCAGGATTAACAAGATGCTTATTTGGCGAGAAAGAGAGCATGAGGAAGTGGATGAAGCTATAATGGCTCATTTGCCCACACAAAGGGCATTAAAAGCATGCAGCTTATACAAATTCTGGGCCATCTCTGGCATGAGGGCACAAGTGGAACTCTTAACATGGTTGGTAGACAGATGGCATGTGGAGGACTAGTGTTTCTTCATTGGTGGCCACCGGCTCGAAATTGAGCTGGAGGATATATACTTTTTGACTGGTTTGTCCAAGAGGGGCGAACAAGTATCTTTGTTTGGGACTAGGCCAGGTGGCCAGACTGTCGCTAGTCTTCAACTCGAATTTTGCAATGATCAGGCAAATCCTCGGGACAAACGGATTGACATAAAACATATCATCCGTCCTGAGTTGAAATTTATAGCATTCACTGTTACCAAACTGTGTGGGAGTGCCACACTTCATGTGGCTACTGGTTCCCAAATGTGTGTTGCAGTGGACTGTTTTCGCGGCACCATCTTCAACTGGTGTGAAGCTGTGTTGGCCAATATAAAAGGCCAACTTACCAGAGAAAAAACCGGGAAACTGAAAAACTTTGGATACGGTTCCATTGTCGTTTCTTTTGCTCTAGAGAGGATTCCCCAATTAGCTCCACAGAGTATTGCAGTTGATGCCAGTCGACCTCGAGAACCGAGAATGGTTCGCTGGTCCGCGCTGATGGCCTGTCATGTTATTGAGGGCACTGAGATTGTACGATTCCCTGCTTCTTAATTTCGTTGGCTGGATCGCCAAGTCTTCATGATAGAGGATTTTCCGTATGCTGGGATAGATTTCCGTGGTGACGGAGAGATGTCTCTCCCTGCAGGGGAACAGTGGGATAATTCAGGTAAAAACATTTTTCAACGTTTGCTAAGTTCTAAATTTTTAATTTTTTGATCGTCTTAGAAAACTAATAACCAAATTTTTTTTTAATACAGATGTGGGTCCACATCGACCAGCTCATCTCCAACCTTTCGAGAGGAGACAACCAGTTGTGCCCGGACCAGCCCCAGCAGGCCAATCAGTAGAGATTTTGACTGATTTGGAGCATCATCTAGAGCGCTTGACTCTAGATATACCAGAGACCAGTATAGATGACATTTCTCTCAGGCTATAGAGATATGTGATTGGAGTCCCAGGACCTTTCAGGAGGTTCCTATGCAGGGTGGCCCGAGCAGTTGTTTCTTATCAAGATCACCATCAGTGATGGGATGATCGTGTAGACTGATATTTTTGACTTTTGTATTATCATTTTTGCCGATCATAAGGTGTTTCCAACCTATGATAGAAGACGATGTATATTTTTTGAACACACTCCTATGATATATATCACTATTTTGACGGATATGTTGTTTGTTTTACTACTTTTAATTATTGCAAATGTCTATTTATCATACTAGAAGCAATTGAATCTGCTAATGTATTTAAATGTCTTGGAATATGCTGATATTCAATGTAATCAAACTCACGTTCCAAGAGACGAACTCTCAAAAATAACCGTAATAACACCGGATTTCTAATGGTATAAACCCTGTTAAGCTGTAATACAACAAGTTCAGAATCCAACCTTACAATCAAACTCCGAATTCCAAATGATATGGACTCAGATAATAACTCAATCACTGCACTATACTCGAAAATGTTATTTGTTGTTTGACCAAGGCTTACCCCATGCATGGATACTAACTCGTCAGAGGGTGAATAGATAACCCAAGCTGCGGAAGAAATGTTCCGTGTACTACGACAAGCACCATCAGCAAAACCAATGTAGGTTTGAAGAGACGTCGACATATGCAATATCAAGAGTAAAACTCAGATAAGCAGTCATAGTGACAAAAACACACTTCTAAACTAGGCACACTTTTCTAATCTAAAACACACCAGCAGTAAAGAAATCTAAACTAACAAAAATCTCCACACCTCGTTTAAGCATAATATCGCTTCAAATAAAGCCCATTTCTGGGTTTATTCAAAGGGACACCGTCAAAATCTATCAACTCATAGGCCCCTTTTGCTAACTTTCGTTTCACAATGTAAGGACCATGCCACATAGGCACGAATTTTCCAGCTCCTAGCTTGTCGTTAGCTTGATCATAAAGTAAAACTAGGTCTCCTTCTGAAAATTTTCGAGGGGTCACATTTCTATCATACTGAGCTTTTATCCTTTTAACATGAGCCTCGTTTGCTATTGCAGCACTTCGTCGATTCTCATCTAATTGGGCTAAGTACAAGAAACGTTTCTCCTCTTCAGACATAGCTGGAAGTAATTCTACGGCTAATTTTAGTGACGGAATTTCGCATTCAATCGGTAACACAGCTTCCAAACCGTAGACCAGTTGAAAAGGAGTGAAACCCATTGATGTTTTGACTGAGGTTAGATATGCCCAAAGCGCTAAAAATAACATGGAATGCCAATTCGTCTTATGAATACCAATGATTCGTTTTATCATGGTGACTAAAACTTTATTAATGGCTTCAACCAGACCATTTGCTTGTGGATAGTATGGAGTGGAACTATCGTGGCGTAGGCCAAGTTGTTCTGTCAGTTCAGCCATCATGATATTTCGAAAATGACTTCCATGATCCGTAATAATAGCTTGAGGAACACCGAACCTAGCAATTATGTGATTAAATACGAATGTTGTAGCAGTCTTGCCGTCAACTGAATATGTAGGCATCGCCTCGGCCCATTTTGTAAAATAATCTACTGCGAGAATAATATAGGCATGCCCCCCGGCCGAGTGAGTGTTACATGTGATAAAATCGATACCCCATTTTGCAAAAGGACCAACAACAATTATAGGGTGAAGAGGAGCGGGTGGCGCGCGCATTTTCCGATCAAAAATTTGACAGTTGTGGCATTTCCAAACCGCATAAATGAAATATTTAAACAATGTTGGCCAGAAATAACCTGCACGCAATATCTTTTGGGTTGTGGCATACCCAGACATATGACCGCCACATGCTCCAGAATGACAGTCATTTAATACCTTTTCAGCTTCTTCATGAGTTAGGCAACGTCGGAAAACAGAATCCGCTCCACGTCGATAAAGTGTATCACCAATGATATTATACTGTTGGGATTGGAAACGTATTTTCCGTCGCTGAGTTCGTGAAATATCAGGCCGAAAAGATTGGGTTTGGAGATACACTATAATATCCCCATACCATGGATCAAGTGTACTGATAAGAAACAAAGATTCGTCCACAATGGACTCTTCTGCCACTGTTTCAGTATCAGTAGAGGGGAAATTGCACATCAGTTCCGCAAATACCAAAGATTTCTTTGCCTTGGATTTCTCAAATTCCAAGTCAAATTCCTGCAGGATAACTATCCATTTGGAATATTTTCCCCCTAGCAATTGTCTGGTCAAAATATACATCATAGGGTTGCAATTAGAAATTACCGTGGTTTTACGTAACAAGATGTAATGTCTAAAACGTTGGACAGCTTGAACAGCTGCCAAGGCCAATTTCTCCACATGTGTGTATTTGATTTTAGTTGAATGAAGATTTCGACTAAGATAATAAATCACATGTTCATTGTGAGATTCATCTTCCTGAACTAATACCATCCCAATGGTGGAATGAGAAGCAGCGAGATACAAAATGTAATCTTGGTTGTAGTTGGGAGGATGCAATAACGGTGCATGGGTCAACGCGTGTTTAAGTGCATCAAAAGATCGATCAGCGATCTCGTCTCAAAAGAACGGAATGTCCTGTTTCAACAACCGGGTAAAACCCTTTGTAAGCTTGGCATAGTTAGGAATAAATCTACGTAAAAATTTTGCTTTCCCGTGCAAACTTTGGAGTTGGCATAAAGTCGAAGGAGGAGGCAATTTAATGATAGCTTCGACCTTCGATGGATCGACGCGAATGCCTGATTTCGAAACAACAAATCCCAGTAATCGACCTGATTCTACGCAAAAAACACATTTATGCGGATTCAGCCTTATCCGATAATGCCTACATCTCATAAAGATTGCTCGTAAATGAATGGGATGATCGACCCTACTTAATGAATGAGCAGGTAAATCATCAAGATATGGCTGAACAATGTGCTTAATGTCATGAAATGCATAAGACATAGCCCGTTGAAAAGTTTCTCCAGCGTTCTTCAATCCAAAAGGTAGTTTACAATAGGCAAACGTTCCCCACGGACAAATGAAAGTTGTTTTGGGTTGATTTGCAGGGAGTATGTTTATTTGATTGTAGCCGGAAAAACCATCCATGAAGGAGAATAGTTCACTACCAGCACAGTCATCGATTATTTGATCGATATAGGGAGTTGGATAATTGTCTTTTGGACACGCTCGATTAATATCCCTATAATCGATACATACTCTTATCGTTCCTTGTTTTTTAGTCACAGGAACAATATTCGATACCCAATCCGTTAAGGGAATTGGATAAATGAATCCTGCTCGAAGTAATTTTTCAACTTCAACTTTTATAGCAGCAGCTTTTCTAGGATGAATTTGACGTAATCGTTGACGAACAGGTTTAGCATCCGGGTAAGTCTTAATTTCATGAACGACGATCGATGGATCAATTCCTGGCATTTCTTCATAAGACCAGGCAAACACGTCACGAAATTCTTGAAATAGGGCTTTATAAGTCCGAATTTCTTCATCCGTACAACAAGCACCTATATGAATGTTTTCAATTATTCCTGGTTTTACTGAAATGTCAATTGGAACCGTTCTAGATATATTTTCCAAATTTAACTCAGAATCAGGATTTTGCAATGGATTCTGAGGTTCCTTGGCATATTCAGCAGTAAAAATTGAAGCGAAATCATTCAAAATGATCTAATTCAAGTAAAAATGAAGACCGGTGATGTAGATCTTCCCATGGTAAATCATCAACAGACAAAAACTCACGAATTTTCTCATCTGTATGAACAAGTTCAGGAAATGTCGTTGTAACTGAACTAGATATAGAAAGTGATTCCTCTTGGATCCCATTCATTGGATCAATTTCGGTTGAAGAGGGGTCGGAAAATGACTGTACAGCCTGGTACGCAATTTCAAATGGACTCAAGGGCATCACGCCATCAAATGAATCTATCTCGGATTCTGAAGGAATAATCCAAGGATCATCAAACATAACAGTGTCTGACGAAATCATATGAATACTTGCAGTAGAAGACGATACGTTAGGAGGAGGAAAGGAAAAAGTTCCTAGCAAACCAGAATCTTTAACCAAACCTACTCCAACATCCTTATAAGGGATAGCCGTTTTACCAACATGCTGGATTGTTTCTGTAGAGGCCGGGTCTGACGAGAAATAAGTTAACTGATCTATTGTCACGATCTTTCCTTGATATGGAAATTTTATGAGTCGAAAGACCGAAGAGACAACAGCAGTCATAGCATATGACCAACTACGACCTAGTAGAAGGTTGTAATCTAGAGGGGCATCAACCACTTCCACATCTAGATTAACGATTTTTCCTTCATCCCCTATGGGTAAATCCTGCAAAATACCATAAGGTTGAAAACCTCGACCATCAAAAGCTTTTAGAATTGTCGGAGATTGGTTAAGTGTAGGATAACCAAGAGATTTCCAACACTGAAGCGACAAAATACACGTTGAAGCTCCCTCATCAATCACAGTCCAAAAAATAGGTCTGTTTTTTACTAACACTGGAATCTGGAAAGCCATTTGCTGAGGAAGACGTGGTGTACTATTTTCTAAATCGAAGATTATAAGGTTAGAATCCTGAACATCAACAGCTCCTATGGCAGACAATAATAATTTACGCTGTGCTGGACAAGATTGCAACACTTCCAAAGCCGACATTGCTGAAGGAGAAACAGCTAAATCTTCAACAATGTTGTAATTCTGAGCAGCTCTCGCATGTGGATTGAAAGCTGATTTACGAAGAACACCTTTAGCAGGCGGTTTGATTATCAAGTTTGGATTTTGTTTCTCGATCTGTAGCGGACCGGAAACAGGAGGAGTTGTATTTGATGCATTTTCATTAGAAGACTCTCCTTCTTTGCCATCAACGGGATTCTTAGAACCGTAATCTTCTGATCGCGTCGCAACCCTTACATGAGACATCATCATAATAGGCTCTTCTAAAGTGGTCGAGGAAGAACCAATCATCTTACTATCTTGAATTGGAAAAGGATCCTTCAAGATAGCAGGTTGTTGCGATCCTTTAACGAGTTTCGTAACTTCCTCTCGATATGGACATTCTTTTGTGAAATGATCTTGTTCACAAATGAAGCAAGGATAGCGAGGTTTACGTTTCTCGTCATTGGATTCTTCTTTATCTGTTTTCTCTTTCGAATTTTTCTTGTTTTTGTTCTTCCCCTTCTTTTTACCACCGGATTTTGATTTTGCCGTAGATGTCTCAACGACATGAATGTCGGCGGATACTTCAGGAGAGGATTCTCCTTTCGGGGAATCTGGTAAAGTTATAATTGGAGAAGAATTCTTTGAGGATTTCTTCTTACTTTTAGAACTAACTGTACCAATCATACCGTCGGCGGCATGAGACCCTGAAGGAGCAGCAGCTATTTGACCTTGTCTGGGAAGATCGGGAATTTTCTCATGTAGAGTACCTGACTGCGTATAGACGAGGTCAAGGTACTGAGCCTGAGAAATTACTTTCTCTTCAGTAACAACACCAGCCTTAGCTACATCTTCAATGATCTTGGGTAGTAATGATTTAACAAACCATTCTGCCAAAATTTGATCCAAAATATAAACCTTCACCAAACGTCATCTACGTCGCCATTCATGAATATGATCAGAAATATACGTGGACATATATTGTTTTAGCGAAGTTAATAATTCTGTGCCATTGTCGTATCTGACAGGCAACTGGAAATGAGTTAAGAAAGATGTTGCTAACTGACTGAAATTATGAAACGAGCCTCGTGGCAACTCAATGTACCATTTGGCTGCAAGACCTATGAGGGTTCTTTGGAAAAGACGTAAGTGAATTGAATCATCAATAATTGAATTAGATGCACACCAAAGGTGATAAGTCATAACATGATTCGATGGATCCTCTCCTGCCTTACCTTCAAATTTTGGTATATCACTGGGAAACTTATGAGGCATTGGCGGCCAGTTCTGATAATAGAAAATAGGATCATTTGTAAGGCGCGTCAAATCAGGTAAGTCCAAAGTTGCGATGAACGGTAATTGACGGTTAGGGTCACGAAAACCTTGAGAAGCCAAAGCAGATCCAGGAGGCGGATACCTAGGATAACTAGGAATCGGATTAGCATTAGGTATTGTGTAACCTCCCGGATAACCAGGATGAATCGGACCATACTGAGGTTGTTGATAAGTATAACCAGGGTATGGTTGATAGCTCGGATTCTGTACATAGGGAACGAATTGCGGCTATCCCTGGTACGGTTGATAAGTAAATTGAGGTTGACTCGTAACAACTGTACTTGTACCGGTTTGTCCTGCAGGCATCTGAACTGTAGTCTGAACTGAGGGTCCTGACTGAGGTACAGAGACTTGAGGGATTTGCACGGATACAGGGATAGCCGAACTCGGGGCTACAGACACTCCAGAAACAGGTGTAACAGGTTGAACAAATGTTGCAGCAGTTGCAGCAGTTTGGGGCGGAGTCTGAGGTGTACTAGGCCCAGCCTGCTGAACTGAACTAGGTGCAGGATTTTGAATAGCTGGCTGAACAGGTTGCTGAGTTGAACCAGAAACCAATGGCTGGCCAGGTTGATAAGGTAACTGCACATTAGGCTGCAAGGGCTGTTGATATTGGGACGGATCCCACACCATCATTCCGAGGTATTGTCCCGTAGAAGGTTGAACGTAAGGACCAAAACCTGGTTGAACGTAGGGTTGACAATAAGGTAAAGTTCCGGCTCCTTGAACAGATGGTTGACCAGAAGGTTGTTGGTAACCTTGCATTGGGTACTGCCCTTGAGGTTGATAACCTTGAGGCACGTACTGAAGTTGGGGTTGTTGAGGACCCTGAGGAGCATATTGAGTTTGGGGTTGACCTTGAGGAATGTACTGTCCTTGAGGTTGATAACCCTGGGGTATGTACTGTCCCTGGGGTTTCCCCCCAAAATAATATGGATCCACAGTTTGTCCTGGGAAAAAGCTACCTTGAGGTTGTGCCCCGGGTGGTAACTGACTACCTTGAGGTTGCCCCCCAGGCGGTAATTGACTACCCTGAGGTTGCCCCCCAGGCGGTAACTGAGTTCCCTGAGGTTGGCCCCCAGAAGGAAACTGACTGCCTTGAGCTTGAGGATTGGGAATATTACCAGACATCATAAAAACTTGCTCTGCGTTCGACGTTTCAATTTTAAGTCCACCAAGACCAGATGATAACACGTTTTCAATAGGTTGAGGAGTTGCCCCCGAGAAAGTACCAGACAAAGACTGATATCCCGAAGGAACAGAAGGACCACCATGTAAAAATGATTCAGGCGTTTGAGAAAACATGGATGACTCACCAGCCATAATAGATGACGGATAATAACCTCTAGGCGTAGGATGAAATGGAACTCGAGGTGGATAAAAAGCAAGACCCGGATTCTCTAAAAAATCAGTTAAAGAGAGATACCAGGGATTAGTTCGGATAGGGCTATAGAAAATAGATTCACGCTCCCTAAGATTTAACGATTGAGGGGAGTTGGGAAGAGATATGTCTTCGTCTGGATTAGTAAGTTCTTCAATAGAAATAAGTCCAGAGGGAAGGTTTTCAGTAATGATATTTCTTACCCTAGGTGAACCTGGATCGCTAGAAGTTGGTGTAACAAATCCTGAAGATGTTTCTAACACAGAAGACTCAGTTTCAGGCTCAGAGATTTCAGGTTCGTCAGATAATTCACCAGAAGGAGAAATACTTTCAGTGACTTCAGAAACTGAAACCGGTTCTTGAATGTATTCTGTTGTAGGTATTTGATGATCAGGATGTATTACAATAGCAGAGCTTTCAGCTTCTGTTGATCTAAGTCTACGGCTACTGTGTGGTACCAGAGCTCGAAGCCCTTCAAGTTGACCTGGTGTATATTCAGGGGGTTTCCCTTGTATTCTCGGGGATTGTCTCGGCAATTCCGCCACGATGAAAAATTATCTAATCACACGCAAACAAAGAAAAATTTCAATGAAAACACCTAAAGTCTCTAAGAAACAAAAAATTGAATCACTCGCTTAAAAAATATAAGAGTTCAAACCACACACAAACAAGTAAATTTCCGTACTAAAATCACTAGTTGGTGATGAAATCCAACTTAGTAGAGTTTTAACACGAAAAGGGCGGTTGGAACAGTTACCCTGACAACCTGCTTAATGAAACAGACTGGCACAAGTTTCTTCACATAACCATCTCGAGTGAAGAGAACCCCCCAGAGAGTCCAAGTGAGTCTAGTCGACGTCTGTTCCAGGTACAATGGGATCTTCCCTCCACCGTCACCTTAGGAAAGAATCCTAAAGATTATGGCCTCTAAGGTTACCAACTAAAACAAATATACCTGGGGGAACAGTCTACGATCCGACACACATGCAAGGGCAGAGTAACAAAGCTCAATCCCCTTGAAGGCTCCTTAAACATAATCCAAGGTTTACCGACAAGTGACCCCTGGCTCCTCGACAATGGTCTATCCGAGGTTTACCAGTTTTAATACATGTATATCTTCTATCGTTCCCAATGAGGAAGGATTGATTACCCCACTGGTTCAGATATGATCTCGTGCTTAACTCCTTTAAGAGGAGCTTCCCAGAGCATACATGCAACAACTGGAATTCTTCCTACCACAAGAAATATCTACTTGTTTGTTTTAGGTATCTTGGAGAGTTAATTACTCCCTACTCCAAGATACTAGCCTAAGCTATGTTGGTGATGAGAGCCCTAGAAATAAAAATATTACTAGATGAATTTTATTTAAGCGTTACTTTTAAGAGTTGTTTCTTAAGTCAATGGGTGCGGAAATGAAACTTTGGATGATGTGAAGACTCGACTTCCAAAAAACACTAAAATGCACCTATGATGATATTCAATTCTTTTTTTCTTTCAATGAACTTTCTATCTAAAGAAAGAGTTAGAGAATGCAATCCTTTAAATTCCTTCTTTAAACATGAAAAATAATTGAAAGAAACTATTTTGTCTTTTCAATAAACTATCAAAGCTCACAAGAAAAATCTTTTTCTTTTCCAAATAAGAAGCTACAAAACAATTTTATTCCGAAAGAAAGCTACAAAACTAAAACTACTCAAAACTACAAAATCTAATTTTGAGAACTATGATCTAAATTGAGTAAAAGCTTTTAGATTTTTTTTATGAATGTTTCCCTTAGTTGTTCAGCAAACTAAGAATCTATTCGTTCAGACAACAAACAGATCAAAAACACTCAAAATATGTTTTTACAAAAAATGAAATTCAAAACTTTGAACCAAGTCTTTTCGAAGATTTGCAAAGAAACCAAAAGGCTTAATTTCTCAATATAGGATGTTTTCACAATCAGGTCGGATTCAAAAGACAAAAAGAGATCAATGTAATCTGAGATACTGAAAATTGTCAAAAGTTCGAATCACCACAAAGACCAAGCAAGAAAAACAATCCAATCGGCAAAATCTTCTAGAAAATCATCAAAACATTAACACTGTTGGAGTTCATTCACAATAAATTCTTGATAGACACAATAACCAGTCTGGGCAAAAACCAAAGATCTAAAAATAAACTAGAAAAGAAACCTAGAAATTTTCTAAAATTTTTACAGGGTCCGCAGGTAACCAGTGTTGACAGGTGTGGTCCCGCACTGTATTCTATAGAGAATGTGCGAAACTGCCCGCACTGTCAAAGTTATGCAGAGTGCGGTCCTAGGAAAAATTATAGAAAAACTCAAAAAACTTCTAAATTTTCAAAAACAGAAAAAATATAAAGTACCCAGACAGATGTGTATCAATCAAAAACCAGGAAAAACGTTTCCTCAAGTCAAAAATAAAAGAGAACAAAAAAAAACAAGTTCATCCCCAGTGGAGTCGCCATTTTGTTGAGTAGATTAATCCATCTTGCGGACAAGACCGATCTCTCTAGTACAAAAGGTAACTAGCAACAAACAGCCAATTATACTAATCTCTCTCTAAGCATATGAGATTCATAAAAACACTATATAGGTGTAAGGCCTACCTTATGTCCAACGCTTGCTTGATTTCGTTGAAGTCCTTCCCGTGCACTGAAAGAACGTTCCTCGTGAATCTGCAGTCACAAACAAGCAAAAAGATTAAGCAGCACCTGTATAGACATTATTATAAATCATACTTATCATAATGATCAAGGAATTTATGAAATAAACCATGAATAAATAGTTTAATGAGAGAAATGAGTATATTTGTATTAACTTCAAATATAGAAAACCTTTACAACCTGTGCCTTGATGTTGTGCAGGTCCTCCCGGGGTCCGAAGTAGGAATCTCTTCTAGTTTAACAAGCATTGCACTCTTTGAACTAAGACAACTAGAGATGAGTGATTGAACCTCACAGAAAGTGTGATTCAACCTCACAGAAAGAGTGATTTAACCTCACAGAAAGTCTTATTTATTTGAGACTGAATCTCAACAGCATTTAACTTCAAATCTCTTAAGCTTGAACTCCCTTTGAGGCTACCCAAGGCCTCTTTTTATAGTGGAAAAGAGGAGGTTTCTTGTTCCAAATATGAAGGGATAGAATCCTCCTTCAAAGGGATAAGATCCTTACATCAAGGGGTTAGCTCCATCAAGTGAGGGATGCATGAACCTTCTCAAAGCGTATCCATTCCCGAAAATTCCCATCCAGAATCTTCTAGAATTCATCTGAAACTCACTTTTTATCTTTACTTTCTCGCCTTTTTATATTTTACAGAGGTCCGCACCCATTACACAAAGAACGTGCGGTATGGTTCCGCAGGAAGACTGAACTTTAGGTGCGGGACCGCAGGGAATGTATAGAGAAAGTGCGATACCAATTCTTAGGGGATTTTAGGGACTTTTCTCTGATTTTGAAGTTTGACATGAGGAGCTGGTATGTTAGACTTGCAAAAGGAGGAAGTATGAGTAATAATGAGCTCATACAGTCAGCAGAATGTCAAGGTGACAGTTTTCAGTGTAACAGAACCTAATTCATTGGAGAAGGAATTTAGGGTGGCAAGAAAATTGAAAGAAAAATTATGGCGATAAGGAAGTGTTGCTACTCCTAGACTTCCACAACCTACAAGGTTGACACCACAAAAATTGGAAGAAAAAAGAGCAAAAGGGATTTGCTACAGTTGTGATAGAAAATACACTAAAGGTCATAAGTGTCCTGAGAAGAAACTATTTTACATAGGTTTTGAAGAGGAGGAAGAAAATGAACAAGAAACTTCAAAAGAAGAGGATATACACCAGGAACCAACCATAGATAAAGAAGAAGTGAAACTGACCATATCCTGTAATGAATTGGAAGGAATTACCACTCCTCAAACTCTTAATATAGAAGGGCATATCAAGAAGAAAATTGTAATAGTGCATATTAATTCGGTTAGTACCCATAATTTTATTCATTGTAAGGTAGCCAAGGAACTAAATTTCTTCCTATACCCCGCACCAGAGTGTCAAGTGATGGTTGCAAATGGAGGAACTATAAATTTCTCTAGAAAGTGTCATAATATCAAGCTAGCCATGGGGGAATATGTATTTAATACTCCAATTCTCTCCATTCCAATGAGTGGTGCTGGTGTTATACTAGGAGTGCAATGGTTAGAATCTTTGGGGATGGTAGCTTCTAATTTTCAAGAAATTTTCTTGAAATTAATTTTGGAAGGAAATGAATCTGAATTACGGGGTATCTCAAGGAAGCCAATAAAGATAATAAGCTCTAATTTCATCACAAATATTATGAATAAAGAACAAAGAGGCTTAATTGAACAATTATTCTCACTAGAAACTCCAACATCAAAATCATCTATTTCTCTGGATCTCCAAAAATCCTTGGATGATCATTCCAAGGTGTTTGAAACTCCCAAAGGACTCCCACCTATTCATGATCATGATCATGCTATTCATTTGATTCCAGTATGTGTTCCTCCAAACATCAGGCCTTAGATATATCCTTATGTCCAAAAGAGATAAATTGAACGTATGATTACAGAAATGCTAGAGGTCGGTATAATTCAACCTAGTCAAAGTTCTTTCTCTACTCTAGTAGTATTGTTTCACAAGAAGGATGAATCATGGTGCATGTGTCTGGATTATAGGGAGCTCAATAAGGTCACTATTAAAGATAAATTTCCCATTCATGTGATTGATGAATTATTGGATGAATTACATGGAGCAATTTATTTCACCAAGTTCGATCTTTGTTCAAGATATCATCAAATTAGAATGAAGACCGAATACATTCCAAAAATAGCATTTAGAACTCATGAGAGTCATTATGAATTTTTTTTCATGCCTTTTGGCCTTACCAATGCACCTTCTACATTTTAAGGGTTGATGAATTGCATTTTCAAACCCTTCCTTATAAAATTTGTGTTAGTATTTTCTGACGATATGCTAATCTACAGTAGGACTTGGAAGGATCATGTTCAACATGTTGATAGGGTGCTCAAAATATTGAAGTAGAAAAAATTATATGAAATAACCTCCAAATGTTTATTTGGAGTAAAAGAAGTGGAATATCTGGGTCATATTGTATCTCAGGAGGGTGTTAAGGTAGACCCTAACAAAATTAAAGGAATTAAGGAATGGAAATTCCCCACAACCATAAATAAGTTGCAAGGATTTCTTGGGTTAACGGGGTATTATCACAAGTTTTTTAATAATTATGGGAGAATAGAAACACCTATAACAACATTATTTAATAAATATGCATTTTAATGTACTCCTGAAGAAACTAATGCCTTTGAACATCTTAAAGAGGCAATGTGCCAAGCACTGGTCTTGGCTACTCCAGACTTCATAAAAACCTTTATTGTGGAATGTGATGCCTCATGAAATGGAATTGGTGATGTTTTAATGCAAGATGGAAGACCCATTGCTTTTGAAATTTTTCCAATCAAAGGAAAGGATTTACAGAAAGTTATTTATGAGAAGTAAATGTTGGCAATACTACATGCACTAAAGAAACGACGACCTTACC
The DNA here is from genome assembly GCA_034641835.2 of Pinus albicaulis. NCBI lineage: Eukaryota > Viridiplantae > Streptophyta > Pinopsida > Pinales > Pinaceae > Pinus > Pinus albicaulis. The sequence goes on from CM076578.1 coordinate 770,441,326, forward strand.
TAATGGGAAGACAATCCAAGGTAAAAAAATATCATGATAGTCTTAAATACTTTTCGGAACAAATATTATATTCATAAGACAGACAAAAATGGGTCACAAATATGTTGGGTTATGACTTTCAAATAATCTACAAAAAAAGGAAGCTCAATTTTGTTGTAGATGCACTCTCAAGAAAGGATGAGGATGTGGAAGCATGATTTGTGCCATTTTTATTATCCAAAAAGATTGGATAACCAAAGCAAGGGAGGAATTAAAGAATGATGAGGAAGTGTGGACACTCATTCAAAGTTGTAGGAAGATCCCAGTACATATGATACATTTAGCTGGAAAAATGATTCGTTATGGTACATAGATCACTTATATATTTGTAATAATTCCAAACTAAAACAAAATATTCTTTTGGAATTGTACACCTCTCCCTTAGGAGGACATTCAAGATTTCTAAAAACTTACTATAGGGTGAAGAAATATTTTTTTTGGGATGGCCTTAAATTTGATATTCAAAGTTTTTGGCGAAATATTTAGTTTTCCAGAAAAATAAATGTTTAGATTCAACAAGATGATGAGCTTAGAGAAAAGTAAGCACCTTCACTAAGTGGGGCTCGCAGGCTATTTTTAGGTGTATGTCTATTTTTATACATGGTGAGCATATTCTATAAGTTTGAGGATGTTATTTGTAGATGTTTGGTCAAATGTGGAAAATAAATGAAATTATACTTTTTATAATATTGTGCGAAGTTTATTTATAGATCGTCGATCTAAAAATAGGTGCATGTCGATTATTAGTAACCCAGAATAATAGTCCAACAATAAACATCAACTTATTCTCTTGGAGCACTTTATTTCAGTTATCAGATTTCGAAAATCAGTGGGTTGAAGGAATTATGCAATTCCTAGGGTTTATTGGTGGCTCATGCATGGAGGACTCAGTTAGAACTAAAGTGGCAAAGTTATGGCAGAGTTGGAAGAGTAGTTTATGGAGTTGTTATTTAGTTTAACTCAGTTAAGTGAGTTAAACTCAGTTGAGATAGTTGTGTCTAGTCTAACTGAAAGATACACTAGTGAGAGTTAAGTGAAGTAATTAGTTAATTAATTCACAACTAATAACTCACTAACAACTGAATAAAAACAACAGTTAACTACAGTGCATATCAGTTCCAATGGAGACCCAGTGGAGAGATAGGTGAAAGGGTGAGATGGACTATCTGTTGTGACCATAGTGATGCATTCAATGCATCTGACACACATTGGAGTTGCCAATGAGGATTGTGCAGTCAAGGAAAGGCCAATTCGAATTCATTGAGGGGTCTTCTTCAGCAGGGATTGTGCAGTGGAGGAAGTCTATCAGGAGGCAAGAAATTGGTGCATAGATATGAAAATTTCTGCATGACAGTGTGTAATGATTGTTGATTGTACTGAGAGCTTGATGTACTAAGCTTTGTATGATATTATTACATGATTCCATTGATATACATAATATATGATAGTTGGGGTTTTTAGCTTTAATCTTTCTGTTAAAAAATTGTGTTATGTGCAATTGAATTTATTCACATGTGTTTGCATCTGAGTTTTAAATTTCCCCATGTTTAACAGTGGAAGGATTCTATATTTAGCAAGAAGATAAATATTGTTAGATAAAGATAATATGGTAATACATCAGTATTAATAAATTTATACATTGTATCAGAGAAATATTTATTACTGGAGATTGCAATTCTTAATAATTGCTGAGTTTTGTGCTGGTGGACAATTCGAATTTCCTACAGAAATTTCTTGGTGCGATAGTTGAGTATTCATTGAAATGTCTTCCAATGGATTGTGATTGGAGTATGACCTTGAGGGTAGCTCGAATTACATAGCCTGGAAGGATAGGATGGAGGTGGTGCTTGAAGATAATGGGCTAAAGGAGTTCATCAATAGCGATGTTCCTAAGCATGCTTCTAGCGATGTTGCAGGACTTGACACATGGAAAAAGAAGGAAGCAAAGACAATAATAATTATGTTGGAAGGTGCGAAGGACAATATTGTGTCAAGAATTCATAGGAAAGACACTTAATTTTCAATGTGGAAGGCTTTGACAGACCTTTCCCAAAGCAGCAGCGACCAAAGGAAGTTGGTGCTGAAAGATAAGCTCAGAAAAATAAAAATGGAGAAGGGCGACAGTATTCCAAAATATCTCACCAATTGTTTCCATTATAGGGATGAACTGGGAAGTGTGGGAATTATTTTTGATGATGATGACTTGGTGAGCTTGGCTCTCCTTGGGCTTCCGAAGAGTTGGCATAGCTACAAAGACTCTGTCAATGGATGGGAGAAACTGTCGGGTTGGGAGCGAATTTGGTCGGATCTTGTGTAGGAGGAGATAATGAAAAGCACCAGGGATGACTCTTCATCGAAGAATGATGATGAAGATAATTTCACTTTGTATGCCAAAGAAAGGAAAGGGAAGGGGAAGAAATCCCATCTAAAATCCAAGGCTAAAGGAAAGAAGCTGGATTTGTCCAAAGTGAAGTGTTTTCACTGTCACGAACATGGGCATCTCGCCACTGACTGCCCAAAGAAAAAGAAGAAAAAGAAGGTTGTTGGAGCTGCAGCTGGAGAGGCCTTAGCCTCGAAATTTGAACTTGATTTCTCTTTGATCGCATGCTTGGTTTCAAGCTCAATGGGATCGGTGTGGTAACTTAATAGTGGTGCATATTTCCATATTACCGGAGACAAGGAGTTGTTTAGTGACTTGGAGGAGAAGGATCTCCAAATGCATATAGAGATGGGCGACGATGGAAGATAAAGTGCAATTAGCATTGGAACCATTACCATTGAGAGGGAGTCAGGTAAACCATTTCTGTTGAAATATGTTATGCATGTTCTAGGTCTGAAGAAGAACTTGGTCTCGGTCGCAATGTTGGAAGACAGAGGTTATGACGTTGTTTTCAACGAGGGAAAAGCTTTCCTGTGACATAAAACAATGGGTCAAACCAAGAGGATAGGGATTCGAGTTAAGAATCTCTACAAGCTGGAGGTAGATGGTTGCGCTACAATGATGGGCAAAGTAGAAGAAGTGGTGAGCCCAGATGAGGGCAAATTATGGCACAGGAGATTGGGCCATCTTCATCATGGCGCCTTGAATATTTTGTAGAATATTTCTACTGAAATTCCCAAGGGCACTCTTGCACAATCAGATCAGTGGAAGGGATGTACTATGGGTAAGTTTGTGAAGACCACCTTTCATGAGAAGGAGCACTGTGCTTCGGTGATCCTAGAGAGAATTCACACAGACATGTGTGGACTTTTCTCGGTTGCTTCAACAACAAAACACAGGTATTATGTTATATTTGTTGATGACTATTCTCGTAGATGTTGGATCTTCTTCATGTAGAAGAAGAGTGAAACATTCTCAAAGTTCTGTGAGTTTAAAGCATTGGTGGAGAAGGAGTCTAGGAAGCAAGTGAAGGCTGTACGGAGTGATAATGGTGGTGAATATATCTCAAATGAATTCAAAGACTTCTATAGCAAAGAAGGAATTCGAAGAGAACTCATAGCGCCTCATAACCCACAACAGAATGGGGTTGTGAAGAGGAAGAACAGAATGATCGTGGGTGTTGCAGAAGCTATGCTGCATGACCAGGGCATGCCGATGCATTTGTGGGCAGAAACATGAAACACCGTGGTTTATGTGAAAAATCATTTTCGTCATGGAGTACTTGGCATGAGTACACCTGAAGAAGCTTTTATTGGTAAGAAGCTTGATATTTCTCATTTGAAGATTTTTGCCTTATTTTTTTACATTCATGTGACAAAGGACGCTAGGAAGAAGCTGGAGTCGACTGCAGAAGTTGGGATATTTGTGGGGTACACAAAAACACCCCATAATTATCGTGTGTATTTTCCAAACAGTCGAATGATTGTGGTGTGACGGGATATAAAATTAAATGAGGTGAAAGCCATGAATTTATTGCTTGAGAGGGAGCTAGACTTGCTTCCAAAGGAGGAACTGCCTGTTCCAAAAGATGAACCTCCAGATGTGGATCAGCCACAGGAGGAAGTTTATGGAGTGGAGGAGTCCACTCATGCAGAGCCAAACATCAAAACTAGTAGAAAGCATACCACAAAAGCTGAGAGACTGAAGCTTGATGCAGCAGAGAATGTAGGAGTCCCTACATCACAGCGCAGAGAGAGAAAGTCACCTAACCAATTTTTACTGGATACATGGGTATTATGAGCAACTGTATCGTGATAGAGCCATCTTCTTTTGAAGAAGCAACATAGGAGCCCACATGGGTAGATGCCATGGTGGAGGAGTATGACTCCATTGTCAAAAATAGTGCTTGGGAGATTGTTCCAAGGTCGATGGGTAAACCAGTTGTAGATTCAAAATGGATCTACAAGGTAAAGAAAGATGTTGATGGGAGCGTTGAGAAGTATAAGGAAATATCTTTTTCCCAGGGCTTCTCACAGATCGAGGGGATTGATTATGAAGAAACCTTTGCACCTGTCACACGGTATTCTTCCATAAGGACCATCCTTGCTCTCTCAGCATAGATAGGTTGGCACATTCATCATATGGATGTGAAGACTACGTTCCTTAATGGGATCATTTAAGAAGAGGTGTACATTGAGAAACCTGGAGGATTTGAGATCTTCAACAGTGAGTCTCATGTGTGCAGACTCGAAAGAGCGTTATATGGGCTGAAGCAAGCAACACATGCTTGGTACACATGGATCGACAGCTATTTCACTGGACTTGGCTTCACCAAGAGTGAGGCAGATGCAAACCTATACAAAATTGTGGTGGAGGGTAAGCTTTTAATCATTGTTCTTTATTTTGATGATTAAATATTAATGGTTGATGAGTAATTGATATAGTCATGCAAGGCAGATCTTGCAAAGGAGTTTGAGATGAATAATTTCGGCCTCCTTCATTATTTCCTTGGATTTGAAATATCGCAGTGAGAAGGTGAACTTTTTGTGTCTCAAGGCAAGTATGCTCAGGAGATACTTGGTAAGTTTTACATGGAGGACTGTAAGCCCATAGATACTCCTCTTCCAGAAAATTGGAGGAAAGAGGATGCTACATCGGCAGAGGTAGTGGATGCCACTGTTTATAGACAGTTGGTTGGTTCTCTCATGTATTTAGTTAATACAAGACCAGACACATGCTATGCGGTGAACCAGCTTTCACAAGCGATGGTTAAGCCTACCAAGCTCTTTTGAAAGGTAGGCAAGCATGTCCTGAGGTATCTCAGGGGCACATCTGAGTATGGCTTATGGTACAAAAATACAAATGAGGTGAAGTTGCATGGCTTCATGGATGCAGATTGGGCAGGCAGCCCAACGGACAGAAAGAGCACATCAGGAGGAGTTTTCAGTATCGGATCTACAACAATTTCTTGGTACAGTAGGAAACAAAGATTTGTGGCACTCAGTTCAGCGGAAGTAGAATACATGGCAGCAATTCAAGCTGCATGTGAGGCTATCTAGATGAGGAAGATCCTGGTAAATTTGTTCAGTTCACATTTAGATCCTACAGTGATACATTGTGATAATCAGAGTTGCATTAAACTCTCTATTAATCCTATCTTTCATGATAGATCTAACATATTGATATCTGGTATCATCATATCAGAGATTATGTGCAACAGAAGATCATGTTGCTTCAGTACATTCCTATGGAAGATCAGGATGCATACATTCGGACAAAGGAGCTCGGCAGGAGCAAATTCGAATACCATAGAGGCAGAATCGGAGTGAAGGATAATCCCTATCTTGTTGAGACAGAGTGTTGAGATTCAACAAGATGATGAGCTTAGTGAAAATTAAGCACCTACACTAAGTGGGGCTCGCAGGCTATTTTTAGGTGTATGTCTATTTTTAGACATGGTGAGCATATTCTATAAGTTGCAGGTTGCTATTTGTAGATGGTTGGTCAAATGTGGAAAATAGATGAAATTATATTTTTAGAATATTGGGCGAAGTCTATTTATAGATCTTCAATCTAAAAATAGGTGCATGTCGATTATTATTAACCCTTAATAATAATCCGACAATAAACATCAACTTATTCTCTTGGAGCACTTTATTTTAGTGAACAGATTTAGCAAATCAATGGGCTAAAGGAATTAGGCAATTCCTAGGGTTTATTGGTAGCTCATTCATGGAGGACTCAGTTAGAACTGAAGTGGAAAAGTTATGATAGAGTTGGAAGAGTAGTTTATGGGGTTGTTATTTAGTTTAACTCAATTAAGTGAGTTAAACAAAGTTGTGCTAGTTGTATCTAGTCTAACTGAAAGATACACTAGTGAGAGTTAAGTGAATTAATTAGTTAATTAATTCACAACTAATAACTCACTAACAACTGAACAAATACAACAGTTAACTACAGTGCATGTCAGTTCCAGTGGAGACCTAGTGGAGAGATAGGTGAAAGGGTGAGATGGACTATCCGTTGTGACTATAGTGATGCATTCAATGCATCTGACACACATTAGAGTTGCTAATGAGGATTGCGCAGTCAAGGAAAGGAAAATTCGAATTCATTCATGGGTCTTCTTCAACAGGATTTGAGCAGTGGATGCCGGTTATCAGGAGGAAAGAAATTTGTGCATAGATATGCAAATTTCTTCATGACAGTGTGTAATTATTGTTGATTGTGTTAGACTCCGTCTTGCCAGTCTGCTGTCAGAGTCAAATTATAAAAGTTCATTTCTCGTTATTTGCAGTCATTAAATGACTTGTCTTGCATGACTTGTCTTGCTGGGTTGGTCAAATAAAAGTCATAGGTCTAGGGTTTGCAGACTGCTGTTCTTAAATTGCTTCAATAACGCCTGCAAGCCATGATGAGGTTTTCCATATGTTTTCAGTTCGCAATTTCAGCATTAAGGAGGCTTGAGAATGTTTCTTCAAGCCATGAGGAGGTTTTCCATATGTTTTCAGTTTGAAATTTCAGCATTAAGGAGGCTTGAGAATGTTTCTTCTTCAAAACCTTGTTTTGAAGAAGAAAGCATTAAACTCACAATTAGTCAAGTTTTTCAGTTAAGGATGTTTCATGTGCAGCTTTCCTGATCCACCAATCATTCCTGCAAACAAACAAAGAGTTTCACGACATTTTTGTGTAATGTTTCCTTTCAACAGTACTCCCCATGAGAAGCACTGCACAATGTGCCACTTTTATGTATGCGATAAGCTTGCTCCATGTTCACTTTGGGACAAAGGGACTGCCAGTAATGATCATTGTCATTCGTCAGACAAAGAAGAGAAGTGAATAAAATTAAGAAATTTCAACAAGATGCGGAAAGCCCCCTCAATGGCTATTCCAAACTCTTTCAATGCCATGTTAGAGTCAGCCTTTGCAGCCTTCCTCCAGTGATCAAACATGCTCTTACAAAGTTATTTTAAGGTGTCAAGGTCAAATTTTGTCATTTCAATGAGTCTTCAAGCAAAATTTGGTCACTAGGCATTAGGTCTAGGGTTTGTTTTCACTCCTTCCAAAGTTGTCCAAATGTCAGTCCATGTCACCATTCAGTTGAGTGTATCATCATTCAGAGGGTTTTCATCATCATTTCAAGTTCCGTTGGGTCATTTTACACATTGTTCATGCTTCAGTGGTGCCTAGGTAAGGTCCATTTCCCTCTCCTAGGGTTTTGGAGGTAATTTCTCTTGGATGGTCAAATCATCGAAAAACTTGTATCCTGATGTTCATACACCTTCCCCTATCATTAATTCACCTAATTAAACACTTCCCATCACTGAGATCCCCAAAATTCCTCATTTTTGCACAAACCCTAGTTTCTAGCCAAAACTTGGCAATTTCCTAGGCTAGGCCTGTGTTTTGCCCTTTTGGACCCCTTCCCCTCACTCAATCTCTGTGATTCTACTTTTCCCTGCTTCCTAACATCCCTCCCTACTTCCCACAATTTCCCCAAGAATTTAGAAGCCCCCTATCCCCTTCATTTCGCTTCATTTCGACAAAATCCCTTGTTCCACACATCGGGATCGGTTTCACTCAAAAGATGTTTCAGAGCAATAAAAGATGAAATTTGGGAAACTAAGAGAGGTTTTTGTTCACAACATGCCTAGTAAGAAAAACCTCTTTCACGTTTTACACAGGTATCATGGTTTTGAGGAAATGTCAAAAATACCGTTGCCTCAGGAGAATTGAATGCACCTCTGAAGTGACCTTGGGAAAATCAATTTTTCTCCTCGCATGTTTGGCCAAATGACTTGCTTGATGAGTCAAATGATAACTATACAGAAATACCTTTCCAATGAGCTATCATGAGCTCAATTTGGATTTGAGGAAGATTTTCAAAAGTTGATTGCAACAGCGCTCTGCCTTGAGGCAGCCTCATTCTGCTCATTTTGACTAGTGTTGGGAGATTTGATTTTTGACAGGGTAAATGGGATCCAAATTGCATAATTCTACTTGTGTTGGAAATTAGACTCCAATAGCTTTCCAACGAGCCATCACACGCCCGATTTTGACACCGGGAAGGCCTCGAAAAGCTTCTCGAAAAATGCACTATGTGGCAAGAGGGTGAGCGACCCACGTTGAGGGAGAGCGACCCACCTGGGCTGCGCGACCCACGCAGAGTCAGTTCAGCACTGTAGAGTTGCAGGTGCGCGACCCACCTGGGCTGCGCGACCCACGCAGAGCCTACGCGACCCACGCAGACACAGAGTTTTGGAATTTAGTCTGAGCGCCCAGTTTGGCTTGGAATCGACCCAAGCTGCCTTCAAACAGGTTTCTATCCATTATTTGATATTTTTCAACGCATTTATGGCATCATGGGTGGTTTCCAATATTCAAATGGAGGTTTTAAAACCCCACAGTCATAATATCATTGTTTTCAGGGTTTGAAATGAAAATGAATGGTGGAAAGAACGTGTTTGCTATCTTAAGACAGTGATATGGCCAGCCTTCCATATAACATCAAAATCAATTTTCTCTCATACCCATTATACCACTGCAACCATTGCTATTGTTATACCATATGTAAACCCTTTGAGTCACATTGCCCATGTTTGTAATGAGTCACATTACCCAATGTTAAAATATGCTCATGTCTTTGTTTTAAATGGCTCATTGAAACCTTTATGGTCATTACTCATAGACAGCCATATTACTATTAATGCCATGCTCTCCTTTGACTAGATGAGTTCAAACTTTTGAAAGTTGCCTGCTCCTATTTGGTCGAAATTTCATTTGCATTCAAAACAGAGAGGGTGCCTTTTTCAGTCCATTTAAAGCTGAGATTTTATCCATAATGAGATTCCTTGATAGTGCTTTGACGATGGGAATATTGGTTGAGTGGTAAACATACATCCTAATCTTGCTTTCACTACATTCATATCAGTGTACACATTGCCAAAAACTTGATCAGAGATATGTCAGAGACAGAGTCAGAATATGAGCCAGGGTCAGGCAGTGATTCGGTGGCTGAAGGTAATGTGCCACGGGGTTCCCGCAGAGAAAATAGAAGTGGTGATCATCGCAGAGAGGAGCCTACTTCTTTGGCTCGGTTGCAGGCATGTCCATTAGCTATGGATTGTTTCCGATTCTTGTCATGTTTCAGATTTTGTGAGATGGTTGTACAAACCCGACCTCATCGTGAATTAGCACGTCTGTTTGTTCTTCATTTACGGGGTGATCGGGTAAACCTTGCTGGGGTTGATTTCATTGTATCACCTTTGACTATTGCTCAAGCCATTGGCATACCGAACATAGGCGAGGAATGGAGCAAGGGTAAGCAGTTAGAGAAATTTCACTATGAGCCATACATTAAAACTGGGTATGTGGCTTACTTGAGCAGAGTTTTTCCATTCAGATTCTTGAGAGATGAGTATGCACCACTCATGAGGCTCATCATTCGGTATTTTAGTTGTGAGGGCAGGTATGCTCGTCTTTTCTCATATCATGTTCGTTTGCTGATGCACTTCACAAGGGTGCGTATGATGAATATTCCGTATTTCATATACCGCAACATAGAGAGGATGGTTACATTTGTGCAGAAGAAGACGAGCCCAGTGCAGCAGTACAGGAGTATATATCATTTCGCTTTGATCAAAATCTTGGTGTCTCATCAGTTGGCAGAGCAGGGCATCACTTGGGAGGATTTCATTTCTATAGACTTTTTCAGAGTGCCACAGCAGCCTCCCGAGGCAGTTCATGATGCAGGAGAGCCCTCACACCAGCCGGACATGCTTGAGGTTGAGCATATCATCACTCCTTTGGTTCAGACATATCAGCGAGGCCACAGGGCCTTATTTGCGGCGACACGGCGGGTACTATCTCCACGTGAGGTGGAAGGGGTCCTGCCGACTTCATCGACACGGCGAGTATTATCTCCACGTGATGTGGAAAGGGTCTCGCTTTCTTCTCCAGTGCAGGTACAGGTACAAGACAGGGGCAAGAGGCCCATGCATGATGAGGGCCCATCAGGAGGCCGAGACACCGATATGACAGTCATTGATATTGATACGGGCTCTCCTAGCTCGAAGCTAAGGGAAGTTATCCAGGAGCAAAGGGCCGAGAATGACCAGCTGAAAGACAAATTACAGAAAGCTCAGTGGGTGATTAACTATTTGGAGCAGCGCAACAAACAGCTCGAGGATGAGCTCACATTTTATGAGGTGCGCCAAATCCGTGAGGACAGGCAGTGGAATCGAAAGAGGCCCGGTGACATGACACCAGCTGACCGAGATACTGTACTCACTCGGGTAAATATACATATGGAGAAGCTGTTGGCAAAGGCCAATCGAGACAAAGACATGCTTCGCCACATGAAAGGCCATTATTGGGCTCGCATGCATGTTTGCAAAGCGAGAATGAGGATCATGAAGAGGAGGTTGCGCAAGGCACTTCGACGGCGGAAAAGGCCTAATCCACTTCGGATTTTGGCCGAGGCTTCATTGACTGGTCAAGACACATGATGGAGGACCTCCGCTCCGAATTTGGGCAAATTCGGAGAAAATTTTGTCATTTCCAAATTTTTGGTTTAAAAAACAGGTTTTGTGGCTAGGTGGGTCGCGCGCTCATGCGCTCGCATTTTTTTGAGACACTTGCTGGAGGATATCTTTACATTTTTGGATTTTTCATGGTCAAATATGCATCCTCTGAAGTCAACTTAGCATTTTGACAAAATCTGGATGGTCAAACAGCTCAAAAACACCATAAAAAACACCTTGCTGCCTGCTTACACCCCACCAGCAGAAGTACCTCTAAGAAGGAGGCCAGGGATTTCCAACGAGCTATCATGAGCTCAATTTGGATGTCGGGAGCTACCTCAAAATCAGCCTGCAACATGAGCGACCCACGCAGTTCAGGAGCGACCCACCTTGAGAATTTTTTGAGTTTTTCAGCTACCAGCTCAGTATTTCGCCTATTTTGGACCAGTTTTGCCTATGGATAGAATTCTTGGGTTTTTATGATGTAAATTCATGTTTGGCATGTAACTTTGGCTTATTTTTATCTCTTCTAGAAGATTCACTCTCAAAAGAGTAAAAAATCATTTAATGGATCAGCTTCCACTCTTTTAGAGGCAAGTTGTTAGCTGCCTAGATTGTAGTTCCATGATTAGAATTGGTTGAAACTGATCCCTGAAGAGGGAATTCGACCCCTAGAGGTGGGGAAAGGTGTTAGAGTGATCTATATATTGTAATTTCTCAATCATTTTCAAGGGTTGGAGAGGTTGGACTCTTGGGATACTTTTGATATCATTGTACATACTTTTCATATTTTGGCTAAGGAAAGATCAGGGGTTTTGCGGCACTTGTTGGGATCCTTGTGGTGTTCTGTTCTTGATGGTGTTTCTTCTTTGTTTACTGTAAGTTTCTTCATGTTTAATATATGCCATCCTTTCATTAGCTTCTGAACTAAATTGAATGAGTGATTAAGGTTGAATCCATTGTTTACAGTGCTTAGCCTTTGAATTCAGTTAGTTCTATATGTTTTCAGTTGTTTGGAGAGGATCCAAGTTCTTCTTTGCCCTCTTCAGCTCCTCGTCAGTCTAATCTATCCATAAAATCCAATTTGAAGCATCAAGATCATCACCTACCTCGCCCCAGCTTGAACTCTGCAAAGGTCTGACCTTATCCCCGAACCCAAAATTTTGTTTTCCCATTACTCCAGCGAAAACCCAAAAAACCAAAAACCAAACATACCTATCTCTTTACTAGCCTAAAATCAGTTCTTATTCTAATTCATCTCGCATTCTATTGCTTATTTTCTCGAGATTGACGGAGAGAGCCCTCTCCTGTCCTCGTAGGGCTAGCTACGAGGCTGAGCGTGGTTTGATGTAGCCTTGAGTTTTACTTCATTTCAGCCTGAGGTAGATTTGAGTGCTAACATGCCATACTCTCATTAGCAACACGCGGGTCTTCAATTACAGTCAGTAGAAGCAATCAAACAGAACATCAGAGTTTGGAAGGGCTTTGTCCTTCAAGGACTCCTTACCAAGACCAGGTTCAGCTAATGGTGCAAATACGGAGTCATTGGGAGAGAAAACACCCTCAGTTGGATCTTTTGTTACTGTGATTAACGAATCAGTCAATCAAGTGAAAAAGGAGAGTGGTTCGAGGATTTTATTATCTTCCTGCATAATTCTTTGTGCTTAGTTTCCTCTGGCTCACAAGTTGAAGAGCTTATGTGGTAGCAAGGCATCTTTAGAGCGGCAGACTTGTGAGGATGACATGTTTTATTGTAGCTTATGTGAAGTGGAGATTTTTTTTTTTTAAATACAGCAAACATTGTCGAGTATGTGACAAATGTGTAGATGGTTTTGATCATCATTGTCGGTGGATTAACAATTGTATTGGAAAAAGAACTACAAGGAATTTTTTGTCCTTATGGTATCTGCCTTACTCTTGCTTATTCTGCAGTGGTCAACAGGAATCTTTGTACTTGTGCACTGCTTTCTTGATCGGAGTCACTGTCATGTGGAGATAATGTCTAAGCTGGGTAGTAGTTTCTCTCTTGGACCATTCATTTTGTGGTATTGGGTTCTTGCACTATTTTAGCTATGGTTGCTACACTTCCTCTTGGACAACTTTTCTTCTTTCACATTTTGCTCATAAAAAAGGGTGTCAACACCTATGATTATATTGTAGCAATGAGGGAGCAAGAGCAGCAAAATATGGATGAAGGAACGTAGAGTCCTCAAATGTTGCATGCAAGCTCCGTCTCGGCATTTAGTGGTCCAAGTTAAATTAATGTTTTGCAACATGGCTCTTGGTGCGATCCCCTACAGCTATTTGTCGAGAATGTTGTATTGCCACCGGATAATATCAAGTCTTCTATCAAGGGAGGTAATGGAAGTATAAAGAGGACACCAAGTGAACGAATGGTACAAAGGAACAAGAGGCCAGTGAAACTAAGTCGTTGGGCCCTAGCTCGTATGAATGCTGAAGAGGTTTCAAGGGTAGTTGCCTGAGCGAGAAAGAAGTCCAAAGTTCTGCTTCCCATATCCAAACAAGAAGGTATGATAGTGACAGAGACAGACAGTAGCCTGGAAAGCAGCAGTAGAGATCTAAGCACAGAAATAACGTATCTAGTTGGCAATGAAGGCTATAAGTTTATTCTCGACTTATTCTTTTTATGTTAGGTATCTTGACTGCCTATACCTGTAACTGGAGATAAAAAAATGGCATTCGGAGAGCGAAAATTTGTTTACAGAACCATGGAGTGGAGTGCGCGCTACCCATACGTGGTGCGCGCTACCCACTTGGTGCGCACTACCCACTTGAGCGCCACGGCCAGTGTTAAATTGAACGGGCGCTACCCACTTGATGCGCGCTACCCATTGGGCAGGGGCACTACCCAAATAGCAACAGAGCCCAGAAAATTGTTGTCTTGCGCCCAGCTCGTATCAAATCGGCTCCATCGACTTGCAATTTGCATACATGCCAGTGAAGGCAATATAGATGATTCACATGGTCCAGCGAGCTTGACAAACATTGCAACGCACAAATCTACTCTATGATTGGACCCTCGCCTTCTCTAATCTCTGCGTTTACATTTTAATTGTTGAAAGTCTCGGGCTTGGACCTGTACAGAGAATATTTGTTGAAACTGTGAAAGGCTATACTTAAGATATCTCCTTTTGCACGTGGTTGGATGGCACTATATTCAAAATAAATGCGATCGATCTTCAAGGCAAGGTCTTCGATCGAAGGTGTTTTCATTTAAAAATGGTTCTGTTTAAAATGGAAAGTATAACGTGGCAGTCAAGGTCAAAGACAAAATTAGAATGAAGACATCAATCATAAGCAGAATAATAGGACTTGAGGCCTATTTTTATTTTCAGTTGCGATTTAAAGGAGTTGCACCTACAGATTTCACTATTTTTTGGTCATCAACGGATTCAAGGGGAGCGTTGTGTTGTCTTCAGAACAACTGTTTGACTTTGCAGATTTGGGTTTTGTTAATGATGATTAAACAGTCCCTTAGTTTTAGTGGATCTGTTATCCCACGGATAGTTTATTTAATGTATTGAAAAATCATTTGTAAAGGGGGGAAGAGAATTCTGAAAGCTGGTGTAGGAGAAAAACAGAGCTTTTATTGTACAGTTTTGACAGAGATTTTAATAAAAAGATACAGCTCTGGTTCCTGAGATTCCTATGGTATGACATTTGACATATGTTTCTTCTTTGTTTCATACGTTCCTTGTTATGTTTACTGTTTCATTTCATAATCATTTCTGTTGAATACTTTTAAGTAAGAAAGGCAGAAATCAAGTTTACTGCTCTGCCTTGGGAGGTATTCATTTTCTATGTTTTCTTCAGTTTGATAAGGATTCAACTATTGCCCTTGTCAACCTCGCAGCGGACTTTCACTCCATATAATTTCCAATTTGATTGTTAAACTTCATGCTTATCTTGCCTCAGGATATAATCTGTGTTTTTCATTTAATCTCTGCTCTTGCTGTCTTTGCCCCACACAGCCCAGAAACCCATAATTTATCAAAAAACCCTTTTTATATCAATTTACTAGCCTAAAATCAATATCAGTGTTTCATTTAGGTCATCTCAGATCCTATTGGACATCTTTCACTGAGTTTGACCCAGAGAGAGCCCTCTCCTGTCCTCGTAGGGCTAGCTACGAGGCTGAGCTTGGTTTGATTTTGCCTCGAGTTTGGCCTTCTTCAGCCTGTGGCAGATTTGAGCGCTAACATAGTGGCGACCATACTGGGGAAGATGGTTTTCTGTTGATGTGACATTCGACTTGAAGATTGTCTTGCCCCAGTACATGTAATCAAGTTGCAGATCTGATGCTGATGGTGGACAGCAGTCAGATACATATGAAGGCTGAAACATTCACCCGGCGACTCCAGCTCGATCCAGATATTCCAGTGCTCGCTGATCCACTCATACAATGGTAGGGTATGTGGCAAACCCTGCACTGTGTGCAGCTGTAAAAGAAGTAAGAAATCAATTAGCAGATTTTGAAATTGATGAAATATTTTTCAGTGTTTTGCTTCAATGTTTGAAATCTCCGAAGTTTCCTCTTGAAGCTAAAACTGGTGTCTGTGAGTTAGTTGTTGAAAGAATTGAGAAGGATATTTAGTGTTTAAATGATCAGATCCAGTCTTATGAATTCTGAGATCCCAAAAATTTCTTGGAAACTCTTCCTCCTTCAAAACAAGACACAGTAGAGCTGCCTACAGATGTTTGCATTAACAGTGTGCAGCTGGAAGTATGTATTGCAGAGTTGGGGCAGCAAACAGAGTCTGGCTTTTGCGATCCTATTGCAACATACATGGAAATGTTTTTCAGTTTGACTGATAGATCAAGCTGTCTATTACATAACCAGGCTCATTATGTGCATGTAGGGCTGCCAGCAATTGCATCTGTGATCTGGTTGAAGCATTCTCAAGCGGCATCATTTTCAGGTTTACTTGAATAGTTGATCTGGCATTTCAGTATTACCTGATCTATTGTTTTTACAGCAGAGTAGGGTAGATTTTGTAAATAAATAAGTAGCCAAAGGGCATCATCTTGTTCCAGTTTCATTGCAGATCTAGTTTGAAGTTTGCCAAGTCATTTTTTTAATCATTTCAGTCAAGTTTTGAGTCTAAAGTTTCGTGTTGTCTGTCGAAATAATGATTCCATAGCCCAATGGATGGAGGCACTGTCTGCTCTCCCAAAGATCTGCAGTTCTTGGCACCTCCAAGAAGCGGTAGCTGCCATCCCCATTGGAGCCAATGTTAGACTCCGTCTTGCCAGTCTGCTGTCAGAGTCAAATTATCAAAGTTCATTTCTCATTATTTGCAGTCATTAAATGACTTGTCTTGCATGACTTGTCTTGCTGGGTTGGTCAAATAAAAGTCATAGGTCTAGGGTTTGCAGACTGTTGTTCTTAAATTGCTTCAATAACGCCTGCAAGCCATGAGGAGGTTTTCCATATGTTTTCAATTCGAAATTTCAGCATTAAGGAGGCTTGAGAATGTTTCTTCAAGCCATGAGGAGGTTTTCCATATGTTTTCAGTTCGAAATTTCAGCATTAAGGAGGCTTGAGAATGTTTCTTCTTCAAAACCTTGTTTTGAAGAAGAAAGCATTAAACTCACAATTAGTCAAGTTTTTCAGTTAAGGATGTTTCATGTGCAGCTTTCCTGATCCACCAATCATTCCTGAAAACAAACAAAGAGTTTCACGACATTTTTGTGTAATGTTTCCTTTCAACAGTACTCCCCATGAGAAGCACTGCACACTGTGCCACTGTTATGTATGTGATAAGCTTGCTCCATGTTCACTTTGGGACAAAAAGACTGCCAGTAATGATCACTTTTATTCTTCAGACAAAGAAGAGAAGTGAATAAAATTAAGAAATTTTAACAAGATGCGGAAAGCCCCCTCAATGACTATTCCAAACTCTTTCAATGCCATACTCTCATTAGCAACACGCAGGTCTTCAATTACAGTCAGTAGAAGCAATCAAACAGAACATCAGAGTTTGGAAGGGCTTTGTCCTTCAAGGACTCCTTACCAGGACCAGGTTCAGCTAATGGTGCAAATACGGAGTCACTGGGAGAGAAAACACCCTCAGTTGGATCTTTTGTTACTGTGATTAACGAATCAGTCAATCAAGTGAAAAAGGAGAGTGGTTCGAGGATTTTATTATCTTCCTGCATAATTATTTGTGCTTGGTTTCCTCTGGCTCACAAGTTGAAGAGCTTATGTGGTAGCAAGGCATCTTTAGAGTGGCAGACTTGTGATGATGACATGTTTTATTGCAGCTTATGTGAAGTGGAGATTTTTTTTTTTTTAAATACAGCAAACATTGTCGAGTATGTGACAAATGTGTAGATGGTTTTGATCATCATTGTCGGTGGATTAACAATTGTATTGGAAAAATAACTACAAGGAATTTTTCGTCCTTATGGTATCTGCCTTATTCTTGCTTATTCTGCAGTATTCAACAGGAATCTTTGTACTTGTGCGTTGCTTTCTTGATCGGAGTCACTGTCATGTGGAGATAATGTCTAAGCTGGGTAGTAGTTTCTCTCTTGGACCATTCATTTTGTGGTATTGGGTTCTTGCACTATTTTGGCTATGGTTGCTACACTTCCTCTTGGACAACTTTTCTTCTTTCACATTTTGCTCATAAAAAAGGGTGTCAGCACCTATGATTATATTGTAGCAATGAGGGAGCAAGAGCAGCAAAATATGGATGAAGGAATGCAGAGTCCTCAAATGTCACATGCAAGCTCCGTCTCGGCATTTAGTGGTCCAAGTTCAATTAATGTTTTGCAACATGGATCTTGGTGCGATCCCCTATAGCTATTTGTCGAGAATGTTGTATTGCCACCAGATAATATCAAGTCTTCTATCAAGGGAGGTAATGGAAGTATAAAGAGGACACCTAGTGAACGAATGGTACAAAGGAACAAGAGGCCAATGAAACTAAGTCGTTGGGCCCTAGCTCGTATGAATGCTGAAGAGGTTTCAAGGGTATTTGCCTCAGCGAGAAAGAAGTCCAAAGTTCTGCTTCCCATATCCAAACAAGAAGGTATGATAGTGATAGAGACAGACAGTAGCCTGGAAAGCAGCAGTAGAGATCTAAGCACAGAAATAAAGTATCTAGTTAACAACGAAGGCTATAAGTTTATTCTCGACTTATTCTTTTTATGTTAGGTATCTTGACTGCCTATACCTATAACTGGAGATAAAAAAATGGCATTCGGAGAGCGAAAATTTGTTTACAGAACCATGGAGTGGAGTGCACGCTACCCATACGTGGTGCACGCTACCCACTTGAGCGCCATAGCCAGTGTTAAATTGAACAGGCGCTACCCACTTGGTGCGCGCTACCCATTGGGCAGGGGCGCTACCCACATAGCAACAGAGCCCAGAAAATTGTTGTCTTGCGCCCAGCTCGTATCAAATTGGCTCCATCGACTTGAAATTTGCATACATGCCAGTGAAGGCAATATAGATGATCACATGGTCCAGCGAGCTTGACAAACATTGCAACGCACAAATCTACTCTATGATTGGACCCTTGCCTTCTCTAATCTCTGCGTTTACATTTTAATTGTTGAAAGTCTCGGGCTTGGACCTGTACAGAGAATATTTGTTGAAACTGTGAAAGGCTATACTTAGGATATCTCCTTTTGCACGTGGCTGGATGGCACTATATTCAAAAGAAATGCGATCGATCTTCAAGGCAAGGTCTTCGATCGAAGGTGTTTTCATTTAAAAATGGTTCTGTTTAAAATGGAAAGTATAACGTGGCAGTCAAGGTCAAAGACAAAATTAGAACGAAGACATCGATCATAAGCAGAATAATAGGACTTGAGGCCTATTTTTATTTTCAGTTGCGATTTAAAGGAGTTGCACCTACAGATTTCACTATTTTTTGGTCATCAACGGATTCAAGGGGAGCGCTGTGTTGTCTTCAGAACAGCTGTTTGACTTCGCAGATTTGGGTTTTGTTAATGATGATTAAACAATCCCTTAGTTTTAGTGGATCTGTTATCCCACGGATAGTTTATTTAATGTATTGAAAAATCATTTGTAAAGGGGGGAAGAGAATTCTGAAAGCTGGTGTAGGAGAAAAACAGAGCTTTTATTGTACAGTTTTGACAGAGATTTTAATAAAAAGATATAGCTCTAGTTCCTGAGATTCCTGTGGTATGACATTTGACATATGTTTCTTCTTTGTTTCATACGTTCCTTGTTATGTTTACTATTTCATTTCATAATCATTTCTGTTGAATACTTTTAAGTGAGAAAGGCAGAAATCCAGTTTACTGTTCTGCCTTGGGAGGTATTCATTTTCTATGTTTTCTTCAGTTTGATAAGGATTCAACTATTGCCCTTTTCAACCTCGCAGTGGTCTTTCACTCCATATAATTTCCAATTTGATTGTTAAACTTCATGCTTATCTTGCCTCGGGAGATAATCTGCGTTTTTCATTTAATCTCTGTTATTGCTGTCTTTGCCCCACACAACCCAGAAACCCATCATTTATCAAAAAACCCTTTTTATATCAATTTACTAGCCTAAAATCAATATCAATGTTTCATTTAGGTCATCTCAGATCCTATTGGACATCTTTCACTGAGTTTGACCCGGAGAGAGCCCTCTCCTGTCCTCGTAGGGCTAGTTACGAGGCTGAGCTTGGTTTGATGTTGCCTCGAGTTTGGCCTTCTTCAGCCTGTGGCAGATTTGAGCGCTAACAGATTGTACTGAGAGATTGATGTACTAAGATTTGTATGAGATTATTACATGATTCCACTGATATACATTATATATGATAGTTGGGGTTTTTAGCTTTAAGATTTCCTGTTAAACAACTGTATTATGTGCGATTGAATTTATTCACATGTGTTTGTAATTGAGTTTTAAATTTCCACAAGTTTAACAGTGGAAGGATTCTATATTTAGCAAGAAGATAAATATTGTTAGATCAGGAGAATCCAGTAATACATCCGTATCAATAAATTTCTACAATAAAGTTGAGACAATTAAGAACTCGGGTATGCTACAACCTTTATCCATTCCAAGTCAATGTTGGGAGGAAGTTTCAATGGATTTCATCACAGGTTTACCTAAGTCCAAAGGAAAGAGTGTCCCCATGGTGGTAGTTGATAGAATTACCAACTATGCACACTTTTGTGCATTATCTCATCCATTTAAAGCGAGTACAGTTGCTACTTCATTTATGGAAACAATTAAAAAGCTACATGGAAACCCAAAGATTATTGTAAGAGAGAGATCCCATTTTCACTGGAAATTTTTCGATGGAATTATTTTCTTGTTTGGGTATTCAAATATCTTATAGCTCATCTTATCATCCTCAATCTGATGGGAAAACTGAGATAGTGAAAAAATGTTTGGAAGGATATATTTGTTGCTTTTTATCTGATAAATGAACACAGTGAGTCTAGTGGTTAACTCTAGTTGAATGTTTGTTGGCTCGAGGGGTCCTGACCCAGATTCAGAGGTTAAGGTTTTCCAAAAAACCCCTATACTACTAGCCCTTTCGGCAATGACCCACTTGCGCAGGCCACAGTCTCACCCGAAGTAGTATGGTTGGGTGTTGGAACCAGGTTTCCACACCATGAGAGAGAGTAGGTAAGTCAAGCAGATTTGTGTTCGCAACTTGTTGAGTTCGCACAGAACAGGTTTATTCATAGGTTTTCTAATAGTAAAATCCGTAATTGATCATAACAGAGTTATTACCATGCACAAATCTAGTCATTACCTTCGCATCCACATGCGTATCAGCAATTTACCATCTCTTATTATCATAAACGCATTTATAACAGATCACATATATACTTTATACCATAACACAGATATCTTTGCAACATAAACAGATAGCAAAAATGTATTCGCAACTCTGAGTAGATTCCAAAGGTTCACATCAACAATAACACAATAGATCCAGATAACACAAAGATACTTCAACTATATCCGCATATATTAGTGTTCAAAACCCAGTTACAATCCAAAACATAGTCTGTGCACACAACCAGCAAGGTCTGCACACAGAAAGACCGAGGATCTCCACTCACACAGCCAGCAGAAGTCCTTACCCAAACAACCCAAAATAGATCTAACAATTTGCACGTAGCATCAGTCTTAATTCTTGCCTACCTCTAGACTCAAAATGTTCATCTATTTATAAGGACTTAGCCTACGCTTTGCTGTGGTTTGCAAACCATGGTTTGCAGACTCTAGGTCTACCCTTCACCCATTACAATGCATTTGGGGCTTTGACCCACCCCAAAACCCCTGAGTTAGGCTAATTAATACCAAAAATATACAAAATTTTTCAAAATTCGTAGCTTTAGGGGACCCTGTTCCAATACTCCCCCAACACAATCTTGTGACTCGTCCTGAGTCACTGCAGTCGTGGGTTCTCCATATTTTCCTACAACTTCTTGATTGCATCCACCAGCGGGGGCAGCACTCCTTCAATTTGTGTAGTAGCATTCTAGTCTATCTCCACCAAATTCTGTGAATTTGGGCCTTCCATAGCAGCGATGATTCTCTCTAGAGTTTAGTTCAGCTTCTTTACTACGATATCAACATCCTGGGACAACTTGAGGGCCTCATCCACCCATGGCTTGAGGTGATCGCTCAAGCTATTCTTCCTCTGTTGGAGAGCCTCCATGTCATCTCTGATCGCATGGCTGGTGCGTAGTCGAGCCAATTACTAAGAAGGGACCAGAGTGGTCAGTGTAGCCTCCAGTTGGTCAAATTATTCTTCTTTCTGGCACAGCGCCTAGTTGATTTCTCCCGAGAGAGGGTCACACTGCACCTTTTTCCATAGCTACATAGTTGTTTCCAACAATTCTTCACCTTGAGCAATATGTCCTGTAATAAAATTTGTAGCCTCAGTAACCAACGCGGCTCGCTGGGCCCTTACCTCTAGCGGTGTTTTTGGCTACAAATTAGCTTGTAAATCTGCAATCTGTTGTTCCATATGTATTTTGACCACCTGGATCTTGGTCCTTGAGGCCTTTCATGCTGCGACCAACCCCTCAATCTTGGCCTGGGGGTGGCAGTAGCTAGGATACCTTTAGTAACGTTCGTGTATAGCCTACTGATTAAGTGCTCCATCTTTGTATGCTGTAGGACAACGAGGGTACAGGCAGCCTGTGCCTGGAATGCCTCGACAGTTTTTTCTTCAATTATCTACTCATTTGTACTGAGCTGCTTGTGCACTCGACGATCCCTATGATGAATTTATTTAAGCAGGGATGTGTGAAGACGCTGCAACGGTTCATGTGGTAGGTAGGCGAGATCCAAATGTGCCTTCGTGCAGTCTTGGACTTGCACTCCTAAGTCGTGTGGACTCAGTATGAGGGCTGCACCAGGTAGAGGGTAGAGGTGGCTTTCTGGCATATTGATCACTGCGCTGCTTGTGGCTGGGGTTGTTCTGATCTGGATCATAGTCGTCTGCAAAGTGTTAGTATTTAACTACAGAGTGCGGAGCTCAGCATGGAGGGTGTCGACCGCAACTTTCTACTACTCTTCTAGAGCCAGCCATTTGTCTTTTGCAGCCAAAGTGACTGCATCTGCAATCTGCTTGAGGTCCCCTTCTGTCAGCGTAACACTTTCGTTGTGTTCTGGTCATTGAGAGTGCTGCTTCTTCCATGGCCCTTTAGCAGGGTCACCAGTTTTATTTGTTCCTCGAGGGGAGTCATCACTTCTCACCTCCTAACCTTCTGCACCCAAATCCTGCTGTGAATCCTTCTGCGATGCTAATTTCGCACCCTTCCCCATAATTTTTACCGGCTGCGAACCATTTTGTGACGCTGCTTCTGCCACCTTCCCCGTACTTTTCCCCGTCCTCCGGTTTCTTTGGTGATGACAAGTGGGGTGACCTTCGTGGTGCTTTCCCCTGCTAAGTCCTTTGTACCTAATTTGAAGCCCAACTTCTAGTGCAAAGGCCAAGTCCCAATTAGGTGCTCAATGTCTTCATCATCAACCATGTAGGGGAGCGAAACTCACGCTGGATCCTTGCGGCCTCGGATTTGTACATTATGCATAGTTACCTAGAACACGGTGATGCTTTTGTAATTATCATAAATGGTTGGCGATAAGCACGGCCAAAAGTTGATAGCTATTGCGAGCCCAATCCGAAACAATACCTAGAAGACTTAATTGTCCTTAATGCACTATGCGTCCTTTGAGTCCCATAATTTTGCATATCTTTCCCCCTCGCACATATCTAGGGTGAGCGCACAAAGGACCGAGTCCTTAGGTGCTTCCTATGTGACCAACACAATGAGAAGTATCAGCCGGGAGTAGTAGAATGCACGGCCCTGATCCTGGGATTCGCGGACATTTGCCAGAAATTTGTTGCACATGTACTGGGACCAATTAAGGCAGACCCCCTTTTCGCACCAGCCTGCTAGCTGAATTACATATGCAGGGATGGTAGCAACCTGGAATTTTCACATCATCTTGCATGACAACAACAATGTACCCATCTATGTCCTAGGTCGCTGATGGTGCTGATCACAAAACCCCGAGTGTTCCGCTCGACATGGTAATCCTCGCACACCTTTTCGGTGATATTTTCCTCATACTTTTTTCCCACGCACAACATAGGGTTTGGTCCTTCCAAGGGTAGACCAGTAATTCGATGAATAACCGCAACATAAATGGGGGTGCATCTCAGATCCACAGGCGGCCATCATGGACCATGGAAAGCAGCTGGCACACAAGTCAGTCTGTGATATTGTAATGGCCAAAATGCGACATTCGTTGCAAGTTTAAGAGCTCAGAACCAGCCAATCCACGCACCCAGCGCATGGGGACTATCTTTATCCCATCACCTTCCAATACCCTTTTGAGGTATAGCTTTGATGCCAATTCAGGGAAGGCCTCCAAACTGGCCATGTCGTGTTCATAAAATTTTACCTCGTGGGGTTTGACAAAGGGTTCTCCAATGATGGGAACCTCCCTTGGAGTCAGCGACATCTGCAGATAGGTGTGCAGACCATTAAGATTCTTCGGCGTGCGTGTCGAGGGCCTGCGAGACCGAACAAAGGGTGGTAGAAAATTGATTGGTTCAGCTATCTGGGCCTTTTACTAAGCAAACAGTGGTCTCCTTACAGGTTTAGGCGAGCTTGCTTGGGCCGCTGCCCACGGGGACTTCACATTTAGAGGGGATCTGCAGGGCTTTACCTCAGCCCATTTTGCAGGTTTTCCCTATCCTTGTGCCTTTTATTTCCCCTTCTTTTTTTCTTGATTCGGCATGGATATAACCTCTTCAGCTTTTGGTTCGACTTCCACTACTTCCTCATATTCTTGATCCGTCGAGGTCACGGGCTGGGATGACTCGGCGAGATTTGTTGCAGTCATTTTGGCACAAAAAATGAACTCAGGGTGGCCTCTGTCTGAGGGGGAAGCACACTCAGACATCAACAAGGCGCAAAAGGCACAGAATCGTACAAAACATAAACTTCTCAAGATACATGAAACCCTATTCTGAGTTATCCGTCTGCTTTTATAGCCTTGGCGATCAACCAATGGTTGGGTGAACCTTATCTGGACCTTACCATCAAGTAAACGATAAAATTTGATTTTTACCCAGTTTTACTTTTCCAACGGCTAGTTTTCACACCTTCTGTGCACCCAATGCACCCTTGTGCTCCCAGCGTACCTCCTGAGCTCCTAGCGCACCTCTGCGCTTCCAGTGCACCTTCTCTGCTATGAACACACTCCTGCACCCCCCGCACACCCCATCGGGCTTCCAAATCTATGGCCACTCCCCACACATACCATGGTCCTTCTGCACTTACCTTCCTCGGTGGGTGTACTTCGCCCCATATAGCTACTCTGTCCATATAGGCATTTGATCCGATATGGTTTGAGTCGGTTGCCATTGAGATAGCCTGGTAACATATCGCCGCGCAGGGTAGCTAATTGCATAGCTCCGCCATCTGTGATTTCTTTTTCTGTATAGGGACCTAGCAAGTGCTGACAGAAATTCCCTGGGTATTTCACAAATTGGCTATCATACAACAAGACCAATTCACCCTCTGAAAATTTCTTTTGCCGAATATGTCGATCATGCCATGCCTTTTCCGGAGCCTTTTGAACTTGCTGATGGAAATTAGCAATGAAACGATATTCCTCTGAAGCCACAAGTTACCCTAAATACTCCTCCATGATATCTGGCTCTACCATGTTCGTAAAGGCTATGATGCATAGGCTAGGAACAATATACTCCATGGGCATAATGGCCTCCTTGCCATAGAACATTCTAGATGGCGTCTTCCCAGTCAACCTCTTGCAGGTGGTTCGATAGGCCCAAAGAATAGACGGGATGCACATGTCCTAGTCGCTACGATCGATGTTACAGACCTTAGTCAGTGCTTGCTCCAAGATTTTATTAAGAGCTTCTACCGCTCCATTTGCATGTGGATGATACAGAGTTCTCTTCGCATGGTGGATCCGAAATTCTTCCGGTAAGGCCTGTATTGTTTCATTAAAAAAGTTCATACCTCTGTCGCTTATTAAGATCTTTGAACATCCAAACCTGGTCAGAATCTGCTCAAAACTGAAGTACGCAGTGGTATCTGTAGTAAAATCCTTCACAGCTTGTGCTTCAGCCCATCTGGTTACATAATCAGTGGAAGTTATGATGTAGCGCGCACCTGTCTTCTTTCCCGACGGGTTAATAGGCCCTATGAATCGATGGCGCACTTGTCAAATTCTTGCAAGGCCATTTGCAGTTGCAGGGCAATTTCATCTCTACGTGATGGCCTTCCTGTTCATTGGCACATATCGCAGGCTTTGCAATAGTCGTGAGAGTCACTATGCAAGGAAGGCCACCATAGTCTAGCTCTCAAGATCTTTTGCATTGTTGCCTTCCCTGCGTAGTGACCTCCTGCTACACCCTCGCGAGCTTCTACTAAGATAGCGTGAATTTCATGCTCCAAAATGTATCTTCGCAACACTTTGTCAGCTCCCATCTTATATATATGACCTGCGATTATGGTAAAATCTGTCGCACGGGTTACCAACTCTTTCTTCTATTGTACCAAATATTCCGCAGGTGTCATCCCCATAGTCAGGAACTGAATGATGTCGATGAAGTGCGCATCAACTACCTTAATAGAGAATAGTTTTTCATTAGGCAATCCCTCTTCTCGGTTGGTCAGTTCTATGCCACTTTCAATTCGGGACAAGTGGTCTGGCCCAACATTTAACTTCCCCGGCTTGACAAGGATCTCAAAATCATATTCTTGAAATAGTAGTAGCCATCGGCATATTTTCCCCCCCAACATAGGCTTATTCACTAGGTACTGCAAAGCCGAGTGCTATGTAAAAATTTTGAAGTGCCCTCCTAATAGATAATGCTGATACTTATGCAATGCATAGACCATGGCCAATCCCTCCTGCTCTATAGTGGAGTAGTTGCGCTCTACACCAGAGAGTTTCCTACTAGCGAATGCAATAGGATGATCAATGTCTCTGTCTCTAGGCTGCATAAAGACAGCTCCCAGGGTGATCCTCAACACATCTACGTGAACATGGAATACCTTTTCCCAGTCAGGAAAGATGAGAATAGGCATAGAGACCTTCTTCTCCTTGAGTAGCTCGAAGCTCTTCTGACACTCGTCATCCAAAAAAAATGAAACATCCTTCTTAAGAAATTTTTCCATAGGTGATGTGATCAACGCGTACCCTTGAATGAACTTCCTATAGTAGCTTGTCTATTCGAGGATCGAGTGCGGTTGTTTCTCAGTTGTAGGTACTGCCAGGTTTATGATAACTGTGACTTTGTCAGGATCAACCATTAGTCCTTGTCGATAAAAAATGTGCCCGAGCAAGATTCCGAAGGGTACACAAAATATCCACTTCTTGATATTTAGGGAAATATGGTGCTTTCTACAGGCATCCAACATCATGTGCAATTCGAGACGTGCTTATTCACCAATCCGAAGCAAGTCCAGTCATCAAAAAATACCTCCAAAAACTTGTGGATGAACTCTTTGAATACTGCGACCACCGCCCGTGAAAAGATGGCAGGGGCATTCTCGAGCCCAAATGGCATGGAAATATATTGAAAGGATCACCATTCAGTAGCGAACGTAGTTTTGTTGCAATCTTCAGGTGTGATCCTGAACTGATGGTAGCCCGAGAACCCATCTGTAAATGAGTATGCTTCCTACCCTCCCACGCCGTCCAGGATTTCATCTAAGAATGTCATAGGGAAGGGATCATGTACGCAGGCATCATTCAATTTGCACAAGTCAACACAGATTCATATCTCTCCCTTTGTATTTTTCTCCTAAACCACCATTGAACTTACCCAGTCTGATTGTTCGACCGGTTCGATGATACCTGCGGTGAGCATTTTGTCGATTTCTTCGTTAGCCTTTTTCTTATACTTAGGGTTCAGCCAATAAGGACAATGCTTCATAGGGCACGCATCTAGTTTTAAAGTGATGCGCATGACGCCTAGGTCTCCTATAATCCCTTTGAGTTCCGAGAACTTCGTCAAGAATAAGTCCTCATATTTCGTAAGAAGTTCTGTAATTTTTCCTATTGTATCATCATCCCAGTAGTCCCAAATTTTAGCCAACTTAGGTTGCTCTTCCACTCCAATATTGACTTCTGATAGCTTCATAGGCTTAGTATCATCGACAGTTTGCAGTGGGGGTCCAGTAGTTGCACGGTCTCTCTCCGACTCCGGGATAGAGACATTTTGTGGATCTTCATTGCACTCTTATATTGTTAAATTGTGGCAGTTGATAATATCCTACATCTGCGTTTCCCATGTTGGTGCCCCAAGTGCTGCGTAAGGGCGTGATTCATCAAATACTAAGGCATCTATATCTTGGAGAGCTTCGTCGAGCACCTCTATTCCACCTACCAACCCAAAGGTCCCTAAAAACTCATCCTTCAATGTTTCCCAGTGGCGGGTGCATTGGTGTAGCTCTGAATCTAAATACCATGCATTGGGGATTGGCCCCAAGGAATTAATAAATAGGGGAACCCATTCTTCCGTAGTTCATTCGCACCATTTCTCCATCCAAGAGAACAAGTGCTCACGCGGGTCCCCTTGGCCAAGGAAAGTCTTTACGCACAGGTGAACTGGAGGTTCAAATCGCAGGACCATCATATCTCAGCATTCTTCCCAATCCTCGAATGTCCCTTTATGCATGTCCCACCACCTCGCAGGTGTTGCACGCATGGCTAGATTAAGAGCCTATAACCTTCTCTCTCTTGGGACCTCAACTTCAAATGCTCACAAAAATTCTTTAATGCTACTAGAACCATCAAAGTAGGGTAGTTCTCTTACCTCTAAGGAGATGCATCAGAATTTCTTTGTTATTTTAAGACATTGCAGCACAGATACATCATGTAGCTGATTCTGCCAATTTTCCATCTCCCCGTCGAAGTCATAGAAACATTCACTATCCTTTTCCAAAAAATCATACCGTCAGTCGTAGGATTGATCCAATCTTCATCCCGATCAGTCAACTTGTAGATGTGATCCACATCCTCTTCTTCGCGCACTGGTTCTATATACCATTCTCCTTCCACGGGGTCTAGCAGGACTATCACACTCGTACCTTCATTCTCAAACACCATGCTTCATTTCTTTAGGTTGATGATGCCTCCCATATCTATGGTTCGGTCCAACACTAGGAGTGCAGGATAGGGGTCTGCATATTCCACAATATGAATTACCTCAAAGTCAGCCTAGACCTTAACTCCTGTGATATCTACCATAATATTTGACAGCCTCCCAAATAGTATGATATTCTGTTGGTTGGCCATGTGCAGCTGGATAGTGGACCATTCCAACTTAGGTTCTCCCATTCACTGCCAAGTTTTCTTGGGAAATAATTTTGCATTTGATCCCAGGTCCAAAATAACCTGATCCATCTCATAATCACCAATCTGCGCTATTATCCGCATTTCCCTACCAGTGCATTTCTTATGCTTGTACAGTTTGCACACATTAACTTCCAGGGGTGGATTAGTTATTTCTGCATAGCTATCTACTAATTCCTGTATATTCTCTACTACCTTCTGGTTGTGTAGAAACTTCATACATGCCTGTAGAAATGGTATAACCTCATCATTAGTTTTCAGGCTTGCTGGAGCTTTTGAAATAGGTGCCTCTTCCTTAGTGAAGTCTTTGCAGGATGGGATGAAGGTTTCCTTTTCCTTTTGTAGGTCCAAGTTTTCCTGTTTGGCACCTACTTTCCGGATAAGAGGCTCAGCTTCAACTTTCTCTTTAGCCACTCCCATAGCCATATCGCTGCGCGTTGTGACATTAATACTTGGTCCTTCATCACACGGTTCTGCTTTAACCATCTGTACATTATGCGTAGGTGTCTATTGTTTCTGCTGCATTTTTTCTATCAGAATTGGATAGTCTTCAGTCACATGGTCCAATTTTTTGCAATAACGGCAATATTGTCACACAGGGTTCAGACAATCCCTTGTAAAGTGCCCTATCTCCCCACAGTTGTAACAAATAAATTTTTCTCTTCCCCGACCTACGCTTCCACCCCTTCCCCCTCCCATTCCCCTAGTTGGGGAGCCTCCTCTGCTTGAGGGAGATAGTGGTGAAGAAGGGTTAGCCTGCACCCTGTATAGGTTTCCTCAATCTATCATCAAATCATAGGTCCGTAAATTATGCTCCTCATGCCCTACAAAGGAGATGAATCAACACCATTGTTGCTTCAATTCTGGAATGTAAGCACCCAGGCAGGGATAGTAGTTAGTTTCATGTAGCCCAGCGACACGACAATCAGCACACCACAACGTTGGACAACTCAGTCCCGCAGCCTCCTTAGGACGTAAGGGGCTAGGTCCTCCATCCTGCATGTAATCCTACAGCAAGGGACACTGATCCTTGGTATGACTGGACACCCTGAATATTATTCACCATATGTCTAGACTAGCCTCTTTTCCTTGTTCCTTTCGTAGGTTCTTTATTTCAATGTGAATTTCCTCATACTGTCCCTAGATCTGATGTACCGCAAACTTAGCATCGTCCCTTGTCGCAGCCTCTAGTTTCATAGCAATCTCTAAAGCTTTCTCCTGCGTGGCGATCAATTGCTGACCCATAGGTCCGCGTAGGTGAGGTAGCAGCATAGCGATAAACCATTCTTTGTGCTGCCTATCATCATAATGAAATTCCCCATCTCTGATAACCTTTTTCAACGGTTTATTAGCTTCTCATACTGATTCAGTGGGTCCTTGTCTAAAGTCCTTTAAGTCGACCTCTATTTGTGAGTAGGACTTAGGATTTTGAAACTGTTGTTTTAATGTTGTCTTGATCTCTAGGATATATGGATCCCTGTGATGTCCAACATATCCCATATACCAATCTAATGCCCTTCCTTCAAAGGTGAGCGATACCTGTGCTCTCTTTACAACGTCACTAGCCACATTCTTTGCAGCCCATACTGATTTTGTCAAAAACCAAAATCGGTCCATATCCTCATCCCCTACACCCTTGAAGGTAGGTAGCTTCATGTGCAAGGCCATATCATCTTTTCGTGGTGGTGGAGGTATGGATGAGTTTTCACCCCTATGTTGATTTGACGGTGGTGTTGTTGGAGGGCTATGCATAGCCGATTCTCTTACTGGATTGTAGACAAATCTATCTCCTTCTTTATTAGTACGGTAGTACTTAACACTTTGTGTTGTGATTTCGCCTAGATCGGAGGTTATTCACTCGATGTGGCTGCACAGAATGCCTTTTTTGTAAAGAAGAATTTTGATTAATAATGGTAGTGTTTTCAGAACCTTACCCCAAAAAACCTTGAAGAACCTCCGCTCAGCGTCAGAATAGGACACGAATTGATTGACTGCAAACTTTGTCACAAATCCTCCCAGCACACTATCCACCCTGTGATCTACCATACGGGTGATGGTATTATCAGTTCTTTCTAACTGCTGGATCAACTCTAGAGTCCACTACGTGACCTGCTTGTCATTCCAACACGTCTGGAAATCTACAAGCCTTGCCAACCACTCCTAAAGCACGTTCGCAAATGTTACAAACAAAATTTCGTAGACCTCAGTGAAGATGTACTTATTCTTCCACTTTTCAGCCATCAACTTCGTGCTGCGATTATCTTTCATAGCAAATTCCTGAACCTGTTTTTCAAACCACTCTTCAATTTCCACCCTCCTAGGTCTCCAATGCTCCCTTGGCATTACTCGATCACTCTCTCAAAATGCTCCCAGTCCAGGCAACAGAACCATTTGTTGGCTCATGGGGTCCTGACTTCAGAGGTTAAGGTTTGCCAACAAAACCTTATACTATAGGCCCTTTCAGTAGTGACCCACTTGTGCAGGCCACAGTCTCACCCAAAGCAGTATGGGAGGGTGCAGGGACTAGGTTTCCACACCCTGAGAGAGAGTAGGTAAGTCAAGCAGATTTGTGTTCGCAACTTGTCAAGTTCACACAAAACAAGTCTATTCGCAGGTTTGCTAAGAGTAGAATCCATAATTAATTATAACAGAGTTATTACCATGCAAAGATCTAGTCAGTACCTTGGCATCCACGTGCGTATCAGCAATTTACCAGCTCTTACTATCATAAATGCATCTATAATAGATCACAAATATACTTTACACCATAACACAGATATATTTGCAACATAAACAAATAGCACAAATGTATTCACATCTCAGAAAATATTCCAAAGGTTTGCATCAACAATAACTCAATAGATCTAGATAACATAGAGACACTTCAACTATATCCGCATATATTAGCATTCAAAACCTAGTTACAATCCAAAACACAACCTACGCACACAGCCAGTAGGGTCTGCACATAGCAGGACTGAGGATCTCTGCACACATAGCTAGCAGGAGTGCTTACCAAAACAACCCAAAACAGATCTAAAAATTTGCACGTAGCATCAGTCTTAATTCTTGCCTACCTCTAGACTCAAAATGTTCATCTATTTATAATGAATTAGCCTACACTTTCTTGTGGTTCGCAAACCATGGTTTGTGGACTCTAGGTCTACCCTTGACCCATTACAATGCATTTGGGGCTTTGACCCACCCCAAATCCCCTACGTTAGGATAATTAATACCAAAAATATACAAAATTGTACAAAATTCGCAGCTTTAGGGGACCTTGTTCCAAAAATGGTGTTATAACACTTCCTTCCACACTACAAAAAAAATGAATGCATTTATGGCACTTTATGGATATCAGCCACCGTCCATCACGTCATCTTTAAGAGAAAATTATAAAGTTCAAGCAGTGGAAGATAACATCGAGCATCAACAACAAGTTCTGCAACTCTTAAGGATAACCTAAATTTGGCAGAGAATTGAATGAAACAACAAGCAGATCAACATCACAGCGAGGGAAGTTTTGCTGTAGGTGACTAGGTATTTTTATGGATACAAACATACAAACAAATGTCCCTCAAGCAAGCTAATAAGGATGATAAATTATCGCCAAATTAATATGGTTCCTTACAAGGTGTTGCAAAATATTGGTACTATGGCATACAAATTGGAGCTTCCTACGTCTTCCCGAGTACACCCAGTTTTCCATGTTTCATGATTAAAAAAGGTTATAGGTGACAAACTTCGAGTTAAAACAATATTTCCAGAACTTGATGACGAAGGAAAAATAATCTTGGAACCTGATGTAGCCACAGAAACAAGAACTCGATAGCTACGAAATCAATCAATTTCATAATATCTCATAAAGTTGAAGAACTTATCCACTGAATATTATTACATGGGAGGATGAGAATTTTATAAAGAAGCATCCATAACTACTTAAGTGTTGAGGAAGAAAAAAATTTCAAGGAGAGGGGCATGGTAGGTCCCTATATTACTAGTGTAGTCCCTTATTATTTTTAGTGTAGCCCCCTTATTATTATTGTTGTACCCTTGTAGTCCCTATATTTTTATTATTATGCCCCATAAAATACCACTATTGTTATTGTTGTGCCCTTACATTATTATTGTTAGGTTGGCTAGGATTACATTGTGACCCCATGGACTCCTATATATAGAAAGGAGCTTTTGTCATTTGTATCATCCAAGAATTGTTCATTTATGTAATGTAAAGGAGGTTTCCCCCTTGAAGAGGTTGATTTCTAAGTCGTTGATCTATCTTTTCTTATATTTTGTGATTTGGTTTCATAATATCTCTCAGAATAAGAAGAGTGTTTAGCATAAGAGGAATTTATATAGAGGGAAAAATCTTGCATCCAATGGTTAAGATAAGGAGAGAAAAACACTAGTCAAATGGCATATTTTCTATCAATGAGGCTTATTCCCTTGTAGTCAAGAATGAAAAACTACCACCCAAAATAATCTAGGAGAATATTTGGTCTCAGGAAATAGGACCAATTTTTTTTTTTTTCTTCCTCAAGATTCTAGCACAAAAGAGCACCCTCACATGGAAAAAAATGATCAAACATGGTTTCGAGGGCCCATTCTTCTATGAATTATGTTGCAACAAATTAATCAAGAAAATGTTAACAATCTCTTTAATGCATGCATTTTTTTGAAATGAAATTTGGATATGAGTTGAATTCCTCTTTGATAAATATGATAGAGATCGAGACACTTTGGAAACTGCTATCCATAATTATCACCTATCTCCATTTAAAAACCCGTACTTAATAGAGCTTGGGCCCTCACCCAAGGCTTCCTTCTCTAATATTTCTGGAAGGATAAAAGTTTCCCTAAGAATTATGGTTGGTGAAAGTTCTCCATGTTATGAAGGAAACCACTCTTCTCCATCCTTAAACCTAAGAATATTGGTCTACTACTCTCTCTGAGTATCCCATCAATTTTGACCTAAATTACGGTATTCTCACCTATCATGTTTCTAAATTTACCAAAAAAGTGGCATACTATTTGGAAAATTAAGGATGCATAGATTCAAATCTTAATATAACAAATCAATAATCTTATCTTCCTAAATCCAAATTACATCAAGATTCCTAGGAAATCCTTGTTTAAGGTTACAACTCCCCATACGACATAATTTAGGATGAAAGTGTAGTAAGTGAAGGGACCAACCTACTACAACCTTGAGAAAATACAGGATGCACCATGGAAAGTGCCCCCCCTCCTCAAGTGGATACAGACTGAGAAGAATGAATGGACCTAAAATGAGAAGGATATATATGGGACACAATGCCAATAGCAATAGTAATACATCCTATAGAAAACATGAATGTTGGAGGAAATCATTAATGGAATCAATCACCCCAGGGATTATAGAAAAATTATTACATTTAAACGAATATTGTTACAGCCCTTAACATGTTTTCATTCCATTTATAGGAGGAATTTGTAGCCACAGAGCCAATACCAAAGCTTCCAATGGAATCCAAAATTTTATTTCTGCATATTTTGTGCACATTTGGAAGAACGAAAAACCACCCTAGTCAAGCTCATTTTTTCTACAAGTACACAAATTTGGGTGATTCTAGTGGGATTATCTATCCAAATTTAAGTTATCCAGGTCTAAGAAATATTATAAGACAATTCCTTATTTTTTTCTTAAAAAAAAAACAAATCATCACTACAACAGACCCTCGGCCTTTGAGCAAAGAACACACTCATCCATTCACAATGGGTGCAACGTGCCACTAGGAATAATTGTCATCCTATGCTTAGAGGGATTGGCAAGATCATAAAATTACTAAATTTATTTCTACATTAAACTACAATTAACCCATAGTCTACATTAATTGATGTTTATTAAGTCTACTTTGTTTTTAATTAAATACACTATAGTAGAAGTATATCTACATAGATATGGCCTTTCCTTGCATGTTCATCACTTCTACTCTCCTACCCTATATTTTTTTTGGGATAAGATGGATTTTATGTTTACTCTTTTCTACTTGTTCACATGTATTTTCTCTACTCCATTGGATACAACAAAAATTCAATAACTCATTCAATGGACTAGCGAGGTTAGCATTCCCCTTCCTTTCCTCTGTTTCTATAGTCTTGCTAGATTGGTACCTTGCCCCACCAACGGGCTCGCTTCCAGAGGCATGCTAGTGGCCAAGGATACTACAATAGCACTTATTCATACTCTAAAACACACTCATATGCCAAAATATTCCACTATAAAAATGTTAGAAAATTAAATATTACAGAGCAATGCAACACATAAAATATGCAGAAAATACAAGCACACAAAACACATAAAACTAGAGAGACACAGATATACGTGGTTCACCCAGTTTGGGCTATGTCCACCCCGAACAGCCAGTCCTTCCTTTCTATTATGCAGCAAAAATGAAGAGACAAAACCTACAACGGATCTACATAATATCCTCTGTATTCTCTCACACAATCTCTATACGATTTTCTCACTACGAGAGCCAAATAATACACAACGCAATACAATCCCTCATATATACAAGGGGGTTTCCTTCCAGGGCAAAAAACCCTAAACTAAACATAACTTCTACCGTCATATCATCTACCTATGAACGGCCCAGATTGACTAGAAATTACTATACTTTTACAAGGCAATTTTACATCTGTTTTTAGCTTCAGGAGCGCTGCCCTCGAAACCCCCACCAGGGGGGGGCTTCAAAAAGCACTGCTGCCCCCCTGGACCCCCCACAGCAGCAATTAATTACGGGCGGTGTTGCCGCCCCTTTTAAGGTATAGGGGTCCAATGCTGTGATACAAAGTAAACAAGATAATCAGGCTCCACACCCAACAATCTCCCACTTGGAAACTGATTGTAGCAACTCCACCGTTGCTTCATTTGCTGAAATTGACTCCTCTTTGGACATGGCTGTTCCTCATCTTCATAATCACCCTTGAAGACCAATTGAAACTAAGCACATTCTCAGTTTCTCCCTGGTTACAACTTTTGTTATCATATCTGTAGGATTCTGGCTAGTGTGTATCTTTTCCAGCTTCAACTCTCCATCTTCCAATGCTGACCGTATGAAATGGTACTTGAGATGTATGTGTTTAGTCCTGGAATGAAATGTTGAGTTCTTTGTAAGATGAATGGCACTTTGGCTATCACTATATAACGTTCCCATATCATGCTTCTTACCCAATTCATCCATAAAACTTTGTAACCAAATTATTTCTTTATTAGCCTCTGTAGCAGCAACATACTCTGCTTTTGCTGTTGAAAGTGCAACAACACTTTGGATTTTTGAAACCCAACTGATAGCTGTTCCACCTACAGTAAATACATATCCTGTAGTGCTCCTCCTGTTATCTCTGTCACCTACCATATATGCATCAACATATCCCTGTAGAGCAATGTTTGAACCACCAAAGCATAATTCTTAATTTGTGGTACCTCTCAAATATCTGAGAATCCATTTTACTACCATCCAATGTTCTTTTCCTGGATTATTCATGTACCTTCTTACAACTCCCACTGCATGTGCAATATCAGGCCTTATGCAAACCATTGCATACATTAAGCTTCCAACTGCTGATGCATATGGAACTTTAGACATATAATCCATGACTTCTTGGGTCTTGGGGCACATCTCCTTACTAAGTTTGAAATGGCTAGAAAAAGGTGTACTAACTAGTTTTGCATTCTACATATTAAATCTTTTCAAGACCTTTTCTATGTACTCATTCTGAGACAGTGTTAATTTGCAATTTTTCCTGTCTCTAGCTATCCTCATACCAAGGATTTGTTTTGCAGCTCCCAAATCCTTCATTGCAAATGAATTTGCCAATTTTCTTTTGAGCACATTTATTTCTTGCATGTTAGACCCTACAACAAGCATGTCATCTACATACAATAACAATATAATATAGCTGCCATCATTTTTCCTTTTTAGATAAACACAATGATCAGAGTGACATCTATTATAACCTTGTTCAGACATAAACTTGTCAAATTTTAGATACCACTGCCTTGGAGCCTGTTTTAAGCCATACAAGCTCTTCTTTAGCCTGCACACTAATTTTTCTTTCCCTTTGACCTCATATCCTTCTGGTTGCTCCATATAGATCTCTTCCTCCAGATCTCCATGGAGAAATGTTGTCTTTACATCTAACTTTTCAATATGTAAATATTTCGCTGCTACAAGACTTAAAATAGTTCTGATTAAAGTCTTTTAACAACAGGAGAAAATATTTCATCAAGATCAATACCTTTCTTCTGTGCAAACCCCTTCACCACAAGTCTATCTTTGTGCCTCTGTTTTCCTCCTTCTTCATCCTTCAGCCTGTAAACCCATTTATTCTGCAATGCAGTTTTACCTGCTGGAAAATTGACTAAGTCCCAAGTCTGGTTATGCATTAAGGAGTCCATCTCTTCTTCCATGGCTAGCTCCCACTTCTTCTTGCTTTCATCCTACATTGCTTCTTCATAACATTCAGGTTCACCAGAATCAGTCAACAATAAATAATATAATGAAGGAGAGTATCGTTCAGGGGGTCTACTTATCCTGGTAGATCTTCTAACACCACTTTCAGGTGTTTGAGGTGCCTGTTGCTGTTGTGGTGGTTGTTGCTGCTGTGGTTGTTGATTATTATTATTTTCAAGCACCTTTACTTTTTCAGTTATCTCATCAAGAACTGTGTATTCCTTACTTTCTTTTTCCTGTTTCTTTTCCTGCAACTGATTCTTATACAAGACCTTTTCATTGAATATCACATCTCTGCTCCTAATGATTTTTTGATTTTCATAATCATATAAGCGATATCCAAAATCATTAACACCATATCCAATAAAGGTATATTTCCTTGATTTTTCCTCAAGCTTTGTTCTATTTTCTTTATTAATATGGACAAAGGCCTCACAACCAAAAGGCTTTAAAAAATAGTAGTTTACCTTTTTACCTGTCCATGCTTCCTCTGGAATACCACCATCCAAGGAACTTGAAGGCCCTCTGTTTATTAGATAAACAACAGTATCTACAACATCTGCCCAAAATTGTAAAGGCAATCCTGCATGCAATCTCATTTTTATTTCATATAAATAAATAAATATAAAATTGTAATTTAAATATTTTATATCATTTCTTTTTTCTATTATTAAAATAAAATATTCGAATTTGTAATTAAACTTTATATATTAATTCCTTTTAACAAACATAGCTCTTTGAATATTATATGAATTAAATGAAAACATTCCCTCTATTTATGTGAAAAGTGGACGTGGCGTGCATTATATAAAACAAATCCTATTGTTTGTTGTTTTTCTTCAATCTTAAATATATTATCTTTTTCACACTAGATCAATTAGAGAAAAGCTAAATTTATATCTTTCACACTAATACAATAATTAAAAAAAATGGATAAATTGAAAATCAACGTGTTGAAAAGTTAAATTTCACCACTAACAGTAAGGCGATTTTCTTGGTGAAAAGTTCTAATTAGACCTTACACTATATGAAATGGGAGTCCTATTCAATATGTCACCCTGGATGCCACCATGTGGGTTTTCTCTTGGTGTTCAAAGAATATATGTTAATGTGAACACAAGTACAAAATACTCAGAGAGTGAGGACGAAATCAACCCATAATTGGTGTACATGTAGAACAAGGTACAATAATATAACAACAAAATAATAAGGAGTATGTTTCATGAAAGAATCAGTGATTTAAAACCATCTAAGACATACACAAATAGGAAAGTACTAGAAGTTAATTGTGAATTAGTTCGCAATCGTTACTAGCTTAGCATGGAACAAAAGAGCATAGATTCTGGTGTTTCCTTCCATGAGCTTTTTGAAGAGAATGAGGAATCATTGGTAAGGTTCCTTAGTTAAAATACAGTTAAATCACTCATGGGTTCCAGTATCAGGGCCTAGATCTATATTGGAAGGTTTTAAAGAAAAAAGATTACTCACGAGACCCCTATCGGCAAAGCACAACAAGGAAGAGAGGTGTTTTTGCATGGGCACGCATCACCGGTTAAAGTTCGAGAAGTTTCTAGGAATATCATCATCCATCCCTACCCGACCACCCCTCGGAAGCAGCTCGGGGGGGTAACCTGTGTGAGAAATAATCAAGCACCCCCATCGGAGTTGAAGACTCAGATCAGGATCCGACGATCCAGATTCATTCAAGGGATTGAGCGTGGGATCTAGCCTCCCACTATTCGATGAATCAGAGGATGGTACATACCACATGCCATGTCATTCAATCCGTAAGTGAATTTTCAAGCGAGCACAAATTCTAAAGGTAAAAATGTAATTGAATTAGCCCCCACTCCTGTACACCTGTCCTCGTCATCATCCATTCCCATCAAGCCACGTGTCCCTCCCATGACATCATCCCATGTCAACTGATCGTTGTCCCCCCCACCTACAAAAAAACCCTTCCCGCCACATATTTTCAAATTTTCTCGCCAGTCCCCAGTACAAGCTCTCCTTCCAATCACATGTCCAGAATGTCATTCGATCTCTCAGCTGGCCAAGAACCTCCTCTCGACGTTGTTTTTGACCTGCTCCATGAAAACCAGGAAACTAGTCACTCTTTTCCACCAGTGAATTATTCAGATACTCATAAAATATGAAGAAGGTGGCTCCTGAGACCGCAAAGGCCCCTTAGGCAAAACCCTCCTCCAACGTCGACCCGCTCATGGACATAGAGGCATAAATTTCTTACCCTAACTGTTCCTACCACCTTTTTTACCTCTGTTCGACATGTATGGAAATCACATCAGGGGAGAAGACCCATTCTACATAGTTGCCTCTAGCTTATATTATCGAATTATACCATCCGCTGTACTATTCCCAAATGGGAAAAGTAGGAATATAGTGCAAAATTTTGGAACAATAGCATAAATCATCATATAAAAGCAAGAGGCCAATATGGATACCTTTCATATATTATAATAGTAGTAGAATATGCATAAATAATGGGCCATAAGATACACAACAAGAAAGTACAAGCCTCCAATGCACAAAACCCCTCCAAAATGAGGTGCTGCTACTATATATAATGCTGGAAAACTCTTGCATCGCCGTTTTTAAAGAACTACTTAGAAAATGATTATACATCATATATAGGGCTGATATGTGCCACAAATGATAGATCCAATATAGATGTGAGCACTATACAACCTCCTTTGAAGAACCCCTTAAGGGTTTTCAGAAAAAAACCATATACAAGATGGGGATCTAGGCCCTAAGGCTGAAGATCCATTGCAAAATATAGATTTGGAAAGTGTGGCTGATTTGATATGATCAATAGAATAGCCTCCTCCAATAGATCCTCTAAATTAAAGGCATATCCCTTTCAAATAGCAAACCAACTCTCCAAATGGTGTGCCAATCCACCCTGCAACTCCTCCTACAGAAATAACACAGGTCTAGAAGAAAACTACGCTATAGGTATAAATAAATAGCTGGCTTGATGCCAAGATCTGAAAAAATGCTCAAGGGCCTTCCTTACTGTCCTCCCAATGGATTGGAAGCCTCCTCCACTGAAAATGAGCAATGAAATGACCTAGATCTAGTCTCCACTTGCTGCAACCTGTAAAAAAACCAAACCCTCAACAGGATCTATGCTGTAGATGAAAGAAGAAGTTTGGCCTTAAGCCTAATAGTGGAAAATGTAGTACAAGACTCCTCCAATAGCTTCTCAATCGAAGAGGTGGGATTCCCAATCAGGAACAACCTGCGCTAAACAACACTCTATCTCAGCTAAACAACAACAGAAAGATATATGTCTAAACAGACTATATATTAAAAAATATAATAAACCCATACATAATTAATATGGCTACCATCCTCTTCCTTAAATAGTATATGAGCTTGCAAACCCTAAGCCCCATCCAATAATAGCATTACTTCCACACAAAGCATCTCCATCTAAAATTGTGTTATCTTTCATTGATGACCACTCCTCCTTGACAACGTTGTTGATTTGGTCAAGGTTGATCCAGTCAAGGTGTTCCAACCCCTTTTCACACCTAAGGGTGCTTAATTAAGCTTCCAAGATCTATCTCTTTCACATTGTCTTTGATTTATTCATTATTAAGGAGAATTTTGGACCTCCATTGTCCTCTTATTCATTAAACAAATCAACAAAACAAAATTTAATATTCCAACTAGCTCATGGCTAATTGGGAATATTACATCCATGCACTGTTTTTCTTAATTCATCTCCTGGTTTACTCCGCCCTACATTGAAAAGAAGAATTTCTTTGTTTCTTCCTCTGGGGAAAAAGCCCTCGAATTAACCCCAAATCTGATACAAAAGGCCCTGGTTTACCCCAACACTCCTTAACCCCAACAGTTTACTAACACC
Organism: Pinus albicaulis; assembly: GCA_034641835.2. Classification (NCBI taxonomy): domain Eukaryota; kingdom Viridiplantae; phylum Streptophyta; class Pinopsida; order Pinales; family Pinaceae; genus Pinus; species Pinus albicaulis. The sequence goes on from CM076578.1 coordinate 770,482,526, forward strand.
AAACTAGTTTATCATTACTCCACCCTCCAAGCTAATGAGCAACAATATTTCCTACAAATGGTCCTGGCCCCTGGCCTACAATCTCTTCCTATGGCTGGAAACTTCCCTATCGCCCTCTTTGTTGAACCCATCAAACCCATCCTATCCCTAATTTCTCATTTGCTGGGGGATGGTGATGCTAATATAGCAAACACAACCACATTGTATTTTGTAAGGAAAATGATGCATCTAGGATATTTATTTGATATTCCATCTCACCTATCTGAGGCCATAAGATTTTAGCTGCACCTTTTTCTGAACACATTCTATTTCAGATACTATTCATTGTTTTTCTATTTGTTTGTGTACACTCATGTCAATGAATTTGAGTGCCTGAGTCTCATTTTGGTTCCTAGTAACAAACAAAGGAACTTTGTGTTTGAATGGGATGTCACTATTAGGAAGATCCCAAAATCTGATGGTTACTCATAGTTTATATCAACTTATATGGAAATTTCATATAAGGTTATCCATGGTGTTTATCTTCCCATATTTATCCCCCAAAAAAAAGAGATTCTCTAGCTTAGCAAAGACACCAAGGTAGGGGATTAGTACCTTTTTTAAGATCACATAGATATCATGGTTTACGGGTTTGAACTCCCCCCTTACCATTTAATTTTGTTTGTGCCCATGAGGATATTTTCTCTACAATTCATTAGGAAAAGCCTCAATGTGGACCAGTTCCACTTTTTCCCTCCAAAGAAGGGACATATGTTTACATTCAGGAGGAATGTGGGGCCTTTTGTTGTTAAATATAGGAAGGCCTTCAGGGCAGTTGAAGAATTACTAAAAAAGATGAATTTTGACCTAGGGGATGTCTGGTATTATTAACCTCATGGTGCCATTTCCCAATAGAGGGATAATATAAAATCTTCAACTTATGAACATGAGTATAGGCCTGAGATCGAATGGAAATATAACCATGATTCATGGCCTATGAATACAAATATGAAGATCGAGACTCTAGTAACTAAGGACAAAACAAAAAATATGACTGTGGACCAAATTGGAGATAAAGTGATGGAGGATGTAGATGCAAGAAAAATGGAAAAAACCCAAGAGACTGAAGAATAGGAACTTGAAACTAGGATAGTGGAAACAAATCCAGATCAACGAGGTTTCCAAGTCACCTTGGAGGATCTATCACAGAATGTTGCCTCATCCTCTCGAGAGGTATTTATTTTAGGTGCAAAGTGAAGTGCAACTATTACTGGGTCAAGTTGGCCTACTATAAAAGCCATTGAATAAAGAAATAAGAAGGTGAGGGAGGAGATGCACCAGAAATGGCTTCTCACTCAGTTCCATACCAGACTAGACCATTGGTTGTTTTGGATTTGGAAAGAAATAAAATGAAGTTTTCAATATAAAATCCACTGGCACTGTATTTTCATTCAGGTTCTCAGTTCAAAGCCTTGGATGTTTCACTAGATTTAACAAGTGTTCCACTGTGAGACAAGATAAATTTCATAGTCATGTTGGAGAGATGTTATATACTGATCTCAACGGGAATTCAATAACTATCAGCAAGTCCTAGAAACAATTGGAAAATGTTGCAACCAGGTTGAAGCAAGAGAGAGACAACTATAGGGCTCTCCACATGTAGAATGAGGCTTCAAGGAACTATTCATGAAGCTAGATGTGAATCAGAGGATAAAACTAATTTTTAACCCCCCTTCAAAGTTCCCAAACAAAAATCTAGGAGCTAAGGCATAAATTGAAAATTCCAGGTAGTGAGCATGTTCAATCTAAAGAGCTTGAATAGGTAGAAAAATAGAAGGAGATCCTAGCCATATAAATCATTGAAAGGAATAATGAAATAGTGGTCCTTATGCGGCAGGAAGAAGAGCTGAAAATGATAATAAACTTACATATATGTGTATTGATCATACCTAAATGTCCTCAAAACCAAACTCAACATCTCACTAAGACCCTTACTGAGCTCGAGCTTTCAGAAGGGGAACTTATAAAGGTACACAAGGATTTGGACGCTGCCTAGAAAATCCCAGCACAAAGAGAGAAATAGATTGAGACTGCCAGGAAAAATGCAGACATCCTCAGTAAGAACCTACAGGCAAAAAACTAGGAGTTTTCTAAGTTAATGGTAAATCTGAAAGGAAAAATTTCTATGTTGCAAGCCAAACAACTGGTCTATGATGAGATCATTGAAGAGATGGGAAACAACTGAGAGTTCATAACTTTGATGGATGAACAAAAAATTGTGATCAAATATTACGAGCACTTCATCCTATCAACCAAAGAAGATGGAGAAAAGCACTACCATATTGCCAAAAGGTTTATTAAGTTTGTGAATTAAAGGCCACTCAACGAGTTGAGTCCCATAGATGTGGTGGAAAAATTAAGTGTTATCATGGAGATTTCTAAGGTTTCCCAAAAGGAAGAAGCTAGAGTCAAAGTTGAGGAGTACCCAGAGGTGGTATCAAAGAACGTGGCTGACTTCAACAATGAGTTCGATAGGATTGTTATAGCAGGGTTTCCCAACTGTTGGGACTTCATGGGGGTGATATTACAGTGGGAAAAATACAATCAAAGAATCATGGAGGCCAAAAGCAAACTAGACTCTTCACATGAGAATACTGCCACTCTAAAGGGAAATATTGTGGTAAACTAGCTAAAGAGGGATTTTGAATTGTTACGGATGGTAAAGAGCCTGTTTCATCCCCGATTGAGTTACACAGGTCTGACCAATCTCAAAATCGAATATTAGTGATTCTTCTGGGTCCCTCAGCCATCTCCAACGTTGTGGCAGATATGCGAACAATTTTTCAACCCTACTGTGCTCCAAATCATCAAATCACTGATGCAGCCTCCACCACACACGTATCATGACTAAAGATATTTTAGATAATGTTGACCATGATACTTTAATTTCATCTTTTATGTAAATTTTTTTATTTTAGTCAGTCAGTTAGATTTTGGTTAGTATAGTTATTCCATGGAGCACGTTAAAGTTTTATTATGATTATTCGTCGTAATGAAATCAATAAGGAATATTTTGTTACAAGCTCTCCCTCTAACGCCTTATAAAGCATTTTTATGATACTAAACCAAGGGTTCAAAATTCTTGGTTTTCTAAGAGATAAGTACTATAAGCTGCCTATGAAATGAATGCTCTATGGATACAATTTTTTTGGAAATTCTAGCTCATATTAATGTGTAGTATGTACTCCTCTTGTGTTTTCTCCATATGTTCTTATTATTCTTCTCATATTACATGTAATATTAGTTGATGGAAGTGTTTTCATGAATTTGTGGATTCATCTAAGCCTAATTTTTATGAAATATGCCTATATTGATATGAAAGCTAATCCTTAAAATGTCCTCCATGTATCTTTGTATTCCATTCATTTCTTTATTTCATCCATTTCACTGTGAATTCTGATGCATTAGATTCTTAGACTTAAGCCCTGTGTATCAATTTTCCCTCTTGCTCAAGTCTTCTACCAAATATACTATAATGACAGATAAGCTACAAGTTCATGTGATGTTTGTCACTGTGAATCTAACATTATTGCTTTTGTGAGTAATAGTTTACATCAAGATTTTTCATTTCTCCTCTTAAGGAAGGTTTTGAATCAATTTTCTCTCAAATATTTTAAATACCTACTGTGATATAAACTCCCAGTTGATCTTCAAAAAACTCATCAAGATGTCCTAGGAATTAGTCCCTCCTCAACTCAGGGGTTGTCTCTAGGAGCTACAACAGATTCAAAAGAAAGCATATAAGAAATAGCTATGGATTATTTCATCAACGTATAACTAATATGAAAACACACATGCACACAAAATAGAAGTTTCAGATATCCATTATGACCACCATGAAAGTTCATGGGAATAAATGCCAAAATTGAAGAGCTCCTCATTGATTATGTTGCAAATCCTAGCACATGTAAAATAGGTCCATCAAAATTGAGTAGTGAAATGTATACTCATCATATCATCTCCAACATAGACTTCTTGCCTCACTACAATTCAACCTTAAGAGATTCTACAAGCTAGAGTGGTCAAAATTTCCAAAGTACTAGCAACAATGTAAATGCTAAAATAATTACAATGTTGTTAGGTTCCTATAATAATAGTGTAGCCCCCTTATTATTATTTTTGTGCCTATGTAGTCCCCATTTTGTTATTATTGTGCCCCATACAAGCTGACTACTGTTATTATTATGCCCTTATAGTGTTATTGTTATGTCGGCTAGGATTATATTGTCACCCCTTGGACTCTCATATATAGAAAGGAGGTTTTTTCATTTGTATCATCCAAGAATTGTTCATTTATGTAATCTAAAGGAGGTTTCTGTTGATCAACGGTTGTCATTAATGTCAACCCAAGCAGCACCAGGGGCTAACCCAATGTTGCATGGAAATTTTTACCTACCAAATTAATATATTCTTGGTCAATAATTCTTTTGATGTTTTCTACTTATCGAGATGTTTCCATTGATATATGGCACGCCATGTAATTCTTCACGGTTTGAGAGATATTCAAGTTTTAAGTTTGTACCCCTAGTTAGTGGGCTAAAACCCCATGGGGTTGGGGCATGGGTCATTGAAAAGTCATAATTAATATTTTTTAAGCTACTAAAATCCCTCCCACGTTCACTTGTTGAAGCCCCTCTCAACTTAATCATTCATATAAATTGTGATCTTCATTTCCTCCTTATGTAAGGGATTCGACCATCTGAAATAGGTCATCGTGGAATTTTCGCTCTAACTTTTTTTCTACGAAGGTTCAGAATCTAAAATGTTTATGAGATGAAGCCGAAATCCTGAAGAAGTTGCAGTAACAATTTTAGATCAAGGTGCGCAATATATTTGGAGATATGATCTGTGGAAGTCAGGGTTTTTGCAGGCTCCTGAAATTCATCTCAAAGAAGTGCCCTTGGTAATTTCATCATAAATCTCTCTCTGATTATCGGATTGGAATTCTGTAAAAAGTGGAAGATATTTCACAGTCTCTAGTTTTCTCTCTATCAATTTCAGAGACAAATGAATAAACAATGACACGTGGAATGTCGTACAAGTGCACTTTGCTGAAACAGTCCTTAATTAGGGCACTGTGAGAGATTGGGTATAACTAGCTCTTGAAGAATCCAAATTCAGTCAGACCTGTGGCATTGGAAAGAAGACTCAGAGGACTACTATAGGACCGAAAATCAGATATTGAGGATCTGAAATAATAGAGATACACCAGACTCAATATTGAGCTCCTAGAAGGAAAGAAAAAGCTAGATCATGTGTTGTCAAGGGTTGCAAAGGACCAGACTTTCTATGGCAACAAAGCAAAGAAAGGTGCAGAAGATGGTAGTATGAAAAGAGAAGCAACCAAGGTGCATAACAGTAGCAATAATTTCATCATATGAAGTCTATAAGTGGGAAGCACTGCATACAATCATTGTAAAGGTATCATTGTAATTAGTCATTGTAAATACATTATTGTACAAATTGTACTAGTATCTATCTACCAAGGGTTGAAGAGATAGTGTTGGAAGGTCTAGGATCATCATTAGGTGGTTGTGTCAAACATGTAAATACTAGTCAGTGTGTGTCTTCTTCTTCCACTCCATTTGATATATTGTATTTCTCGGACCACTTCCACAGCTAAGGTGTCATTCTTATTTTATTCTTCTATAGGGTGGTAGGGTGGTGCTAGTGTGATTTGTAGCTCATTGGGTGTTGTGTCATCCATTTAGTTGACTACTGAAGAATCTTGAGCATTGGAGCATCCATCCGGTGGGAGCTGGAGAAGAATGATTTTCTAGATTCTAGGAAGTTGGAGCTTTACTTTCAATTGGAGTTGAATATTAAAAGTGTGAAACGTGGTGTGCATGCGAAGTGGGTGGTTTACTTAAAAGCTTGTGTGAATTATTATTGTGTTCTATCTGTATTTTATATCATGTACAAAACACGGTAATAATTTAGTATTAACTAATGCTCTAATTGAAAAAGGAATATTGATTCACCCCCTCTCGGTATTTCCAACAATTGGTTTTGAGCTTGGTTCCATCAATAGTAGTTTAACGGGTGAAAGGGGTGTGGAGCATACTTTGAATGGTGTACCTCTATTCAGTGAAAATAATTATGCACTTTGGAAAGGAAGAATGGAGGTCTATCTCTTGGCACAAGGTTACGAAGTATGGGACACTATTCAAAATGGATTTACATCAACTGCTGATGAACAAGGTAAGAAGAATTTGGTAAATGATGCAAAAGCAAAGAATATTATTATCAGTGGACTTATTGAATGTGCTTATCATAAGGTGTTGGGTTGTAAAAGTGCCAAAAATGTATGGGACAAGCTTGAGAATATATATGAAAGTGACTCAAATGTCAAAGAAGCAAAGCTTCAAATCTATAGAGCAAAATTTGAGCAAGTCAGAATGGAAGAAGATTGCAACATTGTTGCATACTTCCAATACGTTGATGAAATAACCAATACTCTGGAAGGATTCGGAGATCCAGTTGATGAGAAGACTATTATACGGAATATTCTTAGAACATTACCAAGGAGATTCAACCCAAAGGTATCGATCTTAGACTACAATGCAAATCTGGACAAACTCAGCAAGGAATAATTACATGGAGTTCTCATAGCATATGAAATGAGACTTGATGAAGAAAAGGGTACTTCAAATCTAGAAACTGCGTTCGTTGCATCTAAGCAAACCAATAAGGACAAACAACCTTCAATTGAAATGACATGCACCTGCAAGTGTGAAGAAAAGGGAGATGATGGAGAAGGTCTTTCAGATGAAGAATATGCTTACTTTACGAGAAGACTAAAACCTGGTAAGGGAAAATTCGAAGGTAAACTTCCATTGATATGTTTCGGTTGTGGTGAGGTTGGGAATTTCGTAGCAAAATGTCTGAACAAAAGTGATGGAAACTCAAAAGGAAAGAAAGGCTTTAAGAAATTCAACAAGCAAGGAAAAAAGAAAGGATCCAAAAGGAACTTTCTCTCTAAAGAAGATAGCTCATCATCTGATGAAGAAAGTGATAGCAAAGAATAACCCAAAGAGAAAGTATTGTTTATGGCCAAGAACAATAAACAAGAAGTATCAAACAATGAAGAAGAAGGGTTGACCATAGAAGAATTTTATGAGGAGGAAATCAAGCTTATAAAAGAGCACAATGCTGATAAGATATGTTCCCATACTCTTTAAGGACAAGTTCAAGGTCTCAAAATTGAGGTTGAAGAACACAAATGTATTGAAGAGTCACTTCAAAAGAAGTTGGAAGAAAGCAACCAAGAAAGGGAAGCATTAGAAGCCAAAGTAGTCTCGCTGCGTAAGGAAGTGAAGAAGGGAAAAATTGTCCAAAATTATGCCAACAGCTCAAGGGCATTGGAAGAACTCATCAACAATCAACAATCTTACAACGACAGGACTGGCCTTGGTTACAAAGAAGAAGAAGCAGGACCTTCTACAACAAAATACAATGAACCTATGAGATCTGACATACATGAAGACTTCATTGGACAAGATTCGCAAGCACATCCTTGGAAGATGATTCCTTGACGAATATTTTCATCTAGGTACCAACATATTTTTCATGGCTATTGTTATTCATGTGGAAAATTTGGTCATAAAGCTGTAGAATGTCCCACGTACCCTAGGAACCAATACATTAATTCCAAGAGATTCTTCAAATATGAACCTCCCAGGGCTCAACGAAACATTAATAGATTTGAACATTTAAGAAATAATATGGAATGTTACAAAATTCAGAACTTTGGACACATAGCCAGAGACTGCAGACTTGAAAATCCTCCAGAATAATCTTCGAAGACACAGAATGAATGAACATGGAAGAAGAAGAAGACTGATAATTGTGCTCTCGCTCTCAAGGCTCAAAAAAATAAAGATGTGTGGTATGTTGACAGTGGTTGCTCAACGCATATGACTGGAGATAGAAAGAAATTTGTATCTATGAAAGAGAAGAAGGATGGAACCATATCCTTTGGAAATTATGGATCTTCAAATGTTATAGGATCAGGTACCATCACTCTCGGAAGCAAAGATGTTATAGCCAAGAATGTTCTATTGGTTGAAAACATGAATCACAATCTGCTCAGTTTTGGACAAGTGTGTGATCAAGCACACACAATGCTATTCAACTCCACAAAATGTGAAATCAGGAAAGGCAGGTATGGTAAGATTGTGGCTACAGCAATTTGAGCTCCAAACGACATATATGTTCTGGATAAAGCAACTAACGCATGTCTACTAGCTAAAGAAGATGAAAGTTGGTTATGGCACAAACGAATGGGTCACATAAACTTTGACAATCTTGTCAGGATAAGCAAAAGGGAAGCAGTGCGAGAAATGCTGAAAATCTCAAAACCTTCCAACACACTATGTGAGGCATGTTGGCATGGCAAGCAGACAAAAGTCCAATTTAAAACAAAAGAACACTTTTCATCACATCCATTGGAATCGATACATACTGATCTATGTGGTCCTATGAGAACAAAAGGTTTAGACGGAGAATTATATTTCATGTTAATGATAGATGACTATACCAGGATGACAGCCGTCAGTTTCCTAAAGAAAAAATCTGAAGCATTTGAGTGCTTTAAGATCTACAAGGAGTTGGTTGAAAATGAAACTAATTTTAAAATAAATTGTTTAAGACAGATAATGGTGGAGAATTCACTTCCAAATTATTTCAGCAATACTGTGACGAAAATGGAATAAAAAGGCAATTTTCGACAGCACAAACACCTCAACAAAATGGAGTTTCTGAAAGAAAGAATAGAACTGTACAGGAAATGAGTAGAACAATGTTGAAGGACTCAAAATTGGATGAAAAATTCTGGGTTCAAGAAATTGATACGACAGTCTTCATTATCAACCAAAGTCTTCTCAGAAATAATTGCAACAAGACTCCATATGAATTATGGAAAGGAAAACGAGGTAATGTAAAATATTTCAGAATCTTCGGAAGAAAATGCTATATCAAAAGAGAAGATCAAAATTTGGGTAATTTTGAATCACGTGTTGATGAAGGTATCTTTGTTGGTTATTCACGCAAAAGAAAGGCCTATAAATGCTATAATCTAAGACGAAAACAGATAGTGGAGAGCATAAATGTTACATTTGACGAAGATGGTGTTCTAGCGAGTAATGATGAGGATATAGAATCTTTGAAACTTGAGACAGAGGCTGAAAAAGACACAGATAAAATTGTAGAACATGAAGCAACTATCAATGAGGAAGAAGTAAACAATGATCATCAAGATATACCAAAACAACAACAAGAAGCTCATCCGAGGAGAAAAAAAGAGTGGATTCAAAAGAACCATCCATAAAATAAAATCATTGGTGACATAAATGAAGGTCGACAGCTTCGTTCATCACAACAAGCTCACGTTGCTTTTCTAGCAACCTTTGAGCCTAGTAGTTTTGAGGAAGCCAACTAGAATGAACATTGGGTAGTAGCTATGAATGAAGAATTGGATTAAATTGAGAAGAATAACACCTGGGAATTAGTTCCACGACCAAAAGATAAAAATTTCATTGGGAATAAATGGGTGTTCAGGAAAAAATTGAATGAAGATGGGCAGGTTACCAAAAAGAAAGCAATATTCGTTTGCAAAGGCTATGCATAAGTGGAAGGAATTGATTTCGACGAAACATTTGCACCAATTTCCAGAATGGAAGCCATCCGAATGTTTCTTGCCAATGCATGTTCAAGAAAAATCAAAGTCTACCAAATGGATGTTAAGTAAGCATTTCTGAATGGATAATTAGAAGAAGAAGTTTACATCGAACAACCTGAAGGTTTTCTACTATCACAAAAATAATACTATGTCTGCAGGTTAAAGAAGGCTCTATATGGTCTCAAGCAGGCTCTTAGAGCATGGTATGCTCATCTTGATGGATATCTACGTCAACAAGGGTTCAAGAAAGGTACTATTGATAGCAATATTTATGTATAAATAGATAAAGATAATTTAACAATCATTGAGGTATATGTGGATGATATAATATTTGGTAGCAATGATGATCAACTAAGTAAGAAATTTTCTACAAAGATGAAAATTGAGTTTGAGATGTCTTTACTTGGTGAGATGACATACTTATTAGGGCTTCAAATATCTCAGCAAGAGAAAGGAATATTTATATGTCAAGCCAAGTACATCAAGTAAATGCTCAAGAAATTCAAAATGGAAGATTGCAAACTCGTCCTTACTCTGATGGTAACAAGTTGAAAATTTAGCATAGACGACTCACATAAGGATGTGGATCAGAGGTTGTACATATCTATGATTGGTAGTATTCTATATGTAATAGCCTCTCGGCCAGATGTTTTGCAAGCAGTTGGACAAGTAGCAAGATTCCAAGCAGCACCAAAATAATCACATATTATTGCCGTCAAAAGAATTCTTCGATATCTAAAGGGCACAGAAGAATATGGCTTGTGGTATCCCAAGGGTAACAATCTCATTATTCAAGCCTTTACAGATGCAGATTGGGCAAGAAGCGTTGATGATCGTAAGAGTACTACTGGAGCAGCATTCTATCTAGGTGGTTTTCTCGTATCATGGTTGAGCAAAAAGTAAACTTCAATCTTGTTAACTACAGCGGAAGCAGAATACATTGCAGCAGCATCATGTTGTACTCAAGTCCTTTAGATGAAACAAACTTTGAAACATCTTCAAGTACAATTCAGTGAGCCTATTCCCATATTCTGTGAAAACACTAATGCCATCAGCATCTCCAAGAATCCTGTCATGCATTCAAAAACAAAACACATTCCGATCAAATATCATTTTGTTAGAGAACAAGTCACAGAAAAGAATATCAAACTTGAGTATGTCTGTACAAAAGAACAAATTGTTGATATCTTCACTAAACCTTTACCTCGTGAAGAATTCGAATATCTTCGTCAAAAGCTTGGGATACTCCCAAGTTCTCATTAGATTATAGGTCTGCAGGACGGTTGTGTGTCAGCGGGAGTGCAAGTATGTACAGGTCCGCAGGATGGTTGTGTTTCAGGGGGAGTTACCCTTTTCCATTGATGTCAAAGGGGGAGAGAATGTTGTAGGAAGAGGTGTCATGATCGCAGGGGGAGTACTTGTGTTGCCATCAATGCCAAAGGGGGAGATTTTTGATCAGCGATTGTCATTAATGTCAACCCAAGCAGCATCAGGGGCTAACCCAATATTGCATGGGAATTTTGACCTACAAAATTAATATATTCTGGGTTAATAATTCTTTTTATTGTTTCTAATTTTCGAGATGTTTCCGTTGATATATGGCACGCCATGTAATTCTTCACGGTTTGAGAGATATTCATGTTTGAAGTTTGTACCCCCAGTTAGTGGGCTAAAACCCCATGGGGTTGGGGCATGGGTCATTTAAAAGTCATAATTAATATTTTTTAAGCTCCTAAAATCCCTCCCACGTTCACTTGTTGAAGCCCCTCTCAACTTAAGCATTCATATAAATTGTGATCTACATTTCCTCCTTATGCAAGGGATTCAGCCATCTGAAACAGGTCATCGTGGAATTTTTACTTTAAATTTTTTTTCTACAAAGGTTAAGAAGCTGAAATTTTTATGAGGTGAAGCCAAAAGCCTGAGGAAGTGGCAGTAAAAATTTCAGATCAAGGTGCGCCATATTTTTGGAGATATGATCTGTGGAAGTCAGGGTTTTTGCAGGCTCCTGAAATTCATCTCAAAGAAGTGACCTTGGTAATTTCGTCATAACTCCCTCTCTGAGTATTGGATTGGAATTCCATAAAAAATAGAAAATAGTTCAAAGTATTTAGTTTTCACTCTATCAATTTCAGAGACAAATGAAGAACAGGGACATGTGGCACGCCATACAAGTGCGCTCTGTTGAAATAGTCCTTAATTGGGGCATTGTGAGAGATTCGGTATAAATCTCTCTTGAAAAATCCAAATTGGGTCATACATGTGGCATTGGAAAGAAGTCATAGAGGAATACTAAAGGACCGAAAATCAGATATTGAGGATCTGAAATAACAGAGATACACCAGATTCAATATCAAGCTTCTAGAAGGCAATAAAAAGCTAGATCATGTGTTGTCAAAGGTTGCAAAGGACTAGACTTTCTACGGCAGCAAAGAAAAGCAAGGTGCAACAGATGGTAGCATGACAAGAGCAGCAACCAAGGTGCATAACAGCATCAAGAAGTTCATCATATGAAGTCTTTAAGTGGGCAACACTGCATACAATCATTGTTAAGGTATCATTGTACTTAGTCATTGTAAATACATTATTGTACAAATTGTACTAGTATCTATCTGCCAAGGGTTGAAGAGGCAGTGTTGGGAGGTCTAGTATCATCATTAGGTGGTTGTGTCAAAGTTGGGGTTATGGTCTAGTATGTCTTCTTCTTCTACATCATTCTATATCATTGTAAAGTGGACCATTTTCCCTGGTACGGGAGTCCATTATTCTTTTATTCTTCTATAGGGTGGTAGGGTGGTGCTAGGGTGATTTGTAGCTCATTGGGTGTTGGGACATCCGTTCAGTTGAATACTGAAGAATCTTGAGTGTTGGAGTGTCCATCCAGTGGGAGCTGGAGAAGAATGCTTTTCTAGATTCTAGGAAGTTGGAGCTTTATTTTCAATTGGAGTTGAATATTAAAGAATTATTAGAAAAGCATTAGGTGGTTTTTGTCTCGGAGTGGGTTTCCACCTTAAAAACTATGTGCATTTTTGTTCCTCTTTTTTGCTGCTATCATTGTACAAACACTGATGATAATTGAAGATTAACTAATGCTCTAATTGAAAGGAATATTGATTTACCCCCCCCTTTCGGTATTTCCAACAGTTCCCCCCTCAAAGTGGTTGATTTATAAGGTGTGGATCTCTCTTTTCTTCTATTTTTGGATCCGGTTTCATAACATTTGGTATCAGAGCTTTGGATTCTAGGGTTTCATTGCTTCAAATAGGTCATTGTGGAATTTGCGGTATCAAGTTTTTTTATATGAAGGTTTAGAAGCTAAGAAAAAAACCATTTGTGAAGACATCCTGAGGAACTTCGCGTAAAAATTTTAGATCTTAGTTCGCAACAATTTCTGAGATATGATTTGTGGAAGTTAGGTTTCTTGCAGGCTCCTCAATTTCATCTCAAAGAGGTGACCTTAGGAAAATCTTCATAACTCTCTCTAAGAATCAGAATGGAATTCTGTAAAAGGTGGCCAAACATACACAGACTTTAGTTTCATGTGTATCAATTTCAGAGCTGAAGGACGAAACAATGACACGTGGCACACCATACAATTTTGCTCAACTGAGCCAGTCCATAATTAGGTAATTATGGGAGATTGGGCATAATTTAGCCTTGAAGATGTAATATTCCTAAATTAGCATACAACTAATAGGAATAAAAGGGTATGGAGACCCATAAATCTCCTTTGTAGGAATAAAAGACACTCCTAGTGTGGAGGTCATATAAAAGTTGAATTGAAGACCCTTAGGTGTGAAAAGGGTCTAAAGCATGTTGAATAGGTCAACTTTGACCAAAAAACAACGTTGTTATGGAGGAGTGGCATTAATGGTGGGACAATGCAATTTTGGAGGGAGATTGATTGCATGATGGTGGAAACCCTAATGAGTGGGACTTAAGGTGAGAAGGCTCACATTGTTTATAAGGAAGAGGATGGCATCCATATGGAGTTAGTTTATGATTATTATTTTGATATGTCTGTTTAGACTTCATTTATCTCTTCATCTGTTTAGCTAAGATTGCTTGTTCTGTTTAGCACAGGGTGTTCCTGATTGGGAATCCCACCTCTTTCCTTGAGAGGCCTCTTGGGAGAGTATTGATCTATCATTTCCACATATATGGAATTCTGTCCAAGCTTTAGTCTTCAACTACAGCGTATTTTCTTCTTAGATTTGTGTTGTGTTGCAGGGTGTTGCAGTGGAGGGTTGAGAAACCCACTTTCTGAGCTAGTTTTTCATAGGAGTAAGGATTCCTTCTCTTGGGAGATTAGCAAGGAGGGTTCTTGAGCACATTTCACATCTTTGGCACTAGGCCAACCTATCCCCATTATTCACAGCATAGTTTCAACTGGGAATTTCTTTATTTTGGAGGGAAGTTTCAAAGGAGGATCTATTGGCTCTTTTAGAGTGTTTTCCTGTAGGTGAAGGGTTTAACCTTTCATTGGAGGAGACCCTTGAGGATATCTACATCAGATATATATTATTTCATCCTTCTATTTCATGAGCTTCAGTTTGCAGTGACTCTTTAGTCCCGGGGATATAGATCCCCATTTGTATTTGGGTGCATTTCTGGAAACCCTTCCCGAGTTCTTTTGGAAAAGTGTCTAGGAGGCTAGATCTTCACTCCTAGCATTATTTGAGCTATATAACAGAAGATATATATTTATCCATATTTATGAAGAATTTTATTCCCTAAAACTGTGCTGTCATAGCTCAGGGCATTTGTATGGTGGCTATTTCTCATTTATTATCATATTTTTCTTGTAGAGGCTTGTTTTGTATTGCTTGAGTGACTTTATCCACAAGATCTTGTGCCTATTATTTGATGATATGTTTAATAAGATGGCTGTACATTTGTCTCATATCATGTTGTGTTGATTTATTCACTATTCTTTCCATTATTGTGTTCATATATTGTTGCTTCCCCATTTGGGAATATTATAGTGGTATCAGAGCATAATATTGGCTCAGCCTATGGATCTCAGCCATTATGCTATTAGAAGAATAAAAAGAAGGAGAAAGAGATAAGAATGATGGAAAGAACGAGTTTTATCTCATCTCTTTTCATATCTAAGAGGGAACTCACCAAGGAGGTCATGCAAAGAAAAATGGAGAAAAAAAGTGAAACCACACTAGGGTTTCAAGATAAGGTTCATCTACTTCCTATTAGCAAAGAGGAGATCCGGTATTGCGTAGAGATCCAAAGAAACATACTAGGCCCTTTCATTTTTAAGAAGAAGACAAGAGGCATGGAGATGAAGGACACTTAGATCATGAGATTCTAGGTGAGTATCCTGCATAATATAAGTCTCAACCTAGAGCTTTCAAGGACAATCTAACTCTCCCATAGTTCATTCAACTCAAACAAGAAAGGAGACCTTGCAGCAATAGAAGAATAAAGGGAAATATATTTTTATTGTATACATTTGATGGGTCATCCTCATGCGTAGCAAGAGATTGGGGAATGAGGTTGGATGCATTTTTCCTGCTACATCCAGTAGTAGAAGAAGAAACTATTGAGATTGCAGTGCTACACCTTGAGGGTGAAGTAAAAATTTGGTGTTTCAACCATTTGTTTCATGCAAAAGTGACTGTATATGTATATTTTTCTCAAATGTTGATCAATAAGTTTGACAAGAAGAAATCATAGGGGAAGAGGCCTTCACCACCACTTGTTGCGAGACTATTTCATTAGGAGAAAGAACTCTTGCACCTTTGCAAAGTGGTCTTGATCTCTTGATAGTTAAGGTTCCATGCACTATTCTGGAGATGCATGAGGAGGAGAAGACTTGTACTAGTGCTGATGTAGCCATAGAAGAGCAACCATCATCATCACTAGTTGGGGAATCCATCACACCGAAAGGAGGAACCCTTGTAGCAGTACAAGATGTTCCTAATCTTTACCAAGGCATGCACTTGTTTCCATTTACTGTTACTTCAACAAATCATATAGAGGAATGTGCGAACGTGCCATTGCATGACCTAGGGTCAAAGTACATTACTGATTCGGAGTAGCAGACTATCACTGCACTGAGCAGCCTTGATTTGTTCGAGGAGATATATAGTCATCCTAGTGTATCATTGTTAAGCTGCACACAACTCTTGGGGTTGGAGTGTATATTATTGGAGGATGGGATGAGTATTGTCTTGAAAAATGAAATGCAGAACTATGTGTTCAGCACTGAGCATGATCTTGAGACAAAAAATTCACCATTATGGAGATCAGCAGCACTGTCATTGAGCAGCAGTGATGAGTTGGGGGCCCAACCATTATTGGAGCATTCCAATGACCTTTCTACATGAATATCAGAGGATATGTAGATGGTTGATGAGAGACATCTTATCTTCCATTATTATGATTTCTTGATGATCACTTCATTGCTCAATGAGAATAATTTTCCTGCAGTATATTTGGACCCTTATGGGATCAACTTCGTCATTGAGGAGTGGTCTTCATTTGGATATCTCCAGGAGATTGCATTTCAACATCCCATGAAATGCAAAGATAGAAATTTGATTTGGGAGGGTGGTATTCTCCATTGGAGGGATACCTATTTTGAGCATGATGGTAGACACTCACGATTGGTTGGATGGGTGATGTTGATGAGCAAGAGGTTGGAAAGCCACTTGCAGATCCATGACACTTGGTAGTAGGAGGTAAGACTACGTTGGCTACTCTTGAAAGAGTTTTCTCATCATATGATACATTGTATTTCAAAGAGTATGTTGGTGGATGGAACTTGGCATGGCACTTGCATCATATGTAAGCAAAGGGTTTGGGTGTATTGGGGTGATGTGATATATTTCATATCAACCATCATGTTGTTGCTCCATAGTTTATATGATGATGGTGTGGGGAGGCAACAAGAAATTTTTTTTCTTTGGATGTTCTTGGTAGAGTATGGGATGATTTTCTCCCATAGTTTGCATGATGTTGCAGGAGTAGGTGATGGCACTATCATGGTGCAAAGGAGATACTCCTTAGCCTTGGAGGATCAGGAGTTCCTACCACTTTGGAAGGAATCTCCCATATATGGAAGCACTATGGTAGATAACTTTGACATTTGGCATGTCAAAGAATGGAGCTATGAGATGACAAGGGTCTTATTGCAAGGGCCAACAGTGCTGTCACTTGGGAGCTTGGATTTGTTGATGGAGTGTTCCCAGGATCACTTCACATATGATGCACTTGATGGACAAGTAGGAGATGAGGGTGATGGAGTAGTGGATGGAGACATCTATTACCATGATATGATCTTCTTGACTTGGATCCCCAAGTATAAGGAGAATGCCTTGCATACAACACATGGTTTATTTATTTTCATGGAGATGTGTCATACCACCATGGAGGGCTCATTCATGAATCTTATTATCATATTAATCTTAGTACATGGTAAGAATTGAGTTTTTTCACTTATTGATTATCTAACACATTATTTTCATTCTCTTACCATTTGTATAGAGTGCATTGCTCCACAAAAGGACAAGCCTCTATTTGGGATTCATGGTCATTTTGGGACCAACATCTATGATGGAGAGAGCCATTTCTTGTATGGATTCTGGAAAGTGTTTTACTACCTCCTGTATGATCAATTGATATACAATGCCATTTACTATTTACTAGTAGATGTGATGACATGCACAACTAGCAATTTGTTACGAGAGAACTTGCCATGTTATTTCCTGAAACAACAGTTAGAAAAACTACGCTGTGACTATATGAGAAACTGTTGGTACCTTACAGAACTATGTAAAACCTTTAGTATCTCTTTCATTTGGATTCCATGTGATGAAAATGTCATATTCATTTTATATGGAATGATCTGGGCAAGAACCAAAGAGTGGGTCTTTGAGGATCCAATTGCCTTTTTTCTTCATGAAGGCAACATTATTGCAGCCCAAATTTAGTAGGAGCTCTACATTTATCATAAGTGGAGAGAGAGACAGCGTGGGATGGATAATTTGATCCATCATGTTCAGCTATGCATCCCACCTTCTTTGCAGGAGCCTAAGGTGGGGGAGATGTTTCATGAGTTGCCATGTTGGAAGGTGACTCACATTTTGTGGATGATAGCTTGGGGATGGAGGCTCCATATGGGAATAATAGTTCCCAATATATTTCAGATCCTATGCCTCAAGAAGGTCTGTAGACCGCACATAGTTTCTTCCATGGATATTCCACTTGTTCATGATGAGAGCCATTTGGAATTTTCACCAAAGGCATACTTATACACTTGGGAGGAGAAACTTGGAGACTTATTGATGAGACATCATCTTGTTCATTATCACATCGAGATGCTACAGGAGGAAGAGGAGAGGCTCTTCAGTTCTATCCTTACAATTTCTTGAGGACAAGCAACATTTGGGAGGGCAGGACTCTAATATTAAATTTTTATTTTGCTCTTAGATAGAGGACTAAGAGGGCATGGAGACCCATAAATCTCCTTAGTAGGAATAAAAGACACTCCTAGTGTGAAGGGAGGTCATATAAAAGCTGGATTGAAGACCCTTAGGTGTGAAAAGGGGTTGAAGCATTTTGAATAGGTCAACTTTGACCAAATCAAACAACGTTGTTATGGAGGAGTGGAATTAATGGTGGGACAATGCAATTTTTGAGGGAGATTGATTGGATGATGATGGAAACCCTAATGAGTGGGACCCAAGGTGAGAAGGCTCGCATTGTTTATAAGGAAGAGGATGGCAGCATATGGGGTTAGGTTATGATTATTATTTTGATATGTTTGTTTAGACTTTATTACTCTCTTCACTTTTTTAGTTAAGATTGCTTGTTTTATTTAGCACAGGGTATTCCTGATCGGGAATCCCAAATTTTTCCTTGAGAGGCCTCTTGGGGGAGTATTGATCTATAATTTCCACATATAAGACATTATTTCCAAGCTTCATTCTTCAGCTACAACACAGTTTATGTTCAGATTTGTGTTGTGTTGCAGGGTATTGCAGTGGAGGGTTGAGAAACCCACTTTCTGAGCTTGTTTTTCATAGGAGGAAGGATTCCTTATCTTGGGAGATCAACAAAGAGGGTTATTTACCACATTTTAGATATTTGGAACCAAGCCAACCTATCCCCATCATTCATAT
This sequence comes from Pinus albicaulis, assembly GCA_034641835.2. Lineage (NCBI taxonomy): Eukaryota > Viridiplantae > Streptophyta > Pinopsida > Pinales > Pinaceae > Pinus > Pinus albicaulis. Next base: position 770,501,384 of record CM076578.1, read on the forward strand.
CGCAGTTTCATCTGGGAATTGTGTTATTTGGAGGGCAGTTTCAGAGGAGGATCTATTGGCTCTTTTAAAGTGTTTTCTTGTAGGTGAAGGGTTCAACCTTTCATTGGAGGAGACCCTTGAGGAGATATACCTCAGATATGTATTATTTCAGCCTTATATTTCATGAGCTTCAGTTTGCAGTGACTCTTCAGTCCTAGGGCTGTAGATCCCCATTTGTATTTGGGTGCAATTCTAGAAACCCTTCCTGGGTTCTTTTGGAAAGGTGTCTAGGATGCTAGATCTTCACTCCTAGAATTATTTGAGCTATATAAAAGTAGATCTATATTGATCCATATTTATGCAAAAATTTATGCCCAAAAACTGTGATGTCACAACTCAGGGCATTTGTATGGCAGCTATTTCTCATGTATTGGCATATTTTTCTTCTAGAGGCTTGTTTTGTATTTCTTGAGTGACTTGATCCTCAAGATCTTGTGCCTATTATTTGCTGATATGTTTAATAACATGGCTGTAAATTTGTCTCATATCATGGTGTGTTGATTTATTCATTGTTCTTTCCATTATTTTGTTCACATATTGCTGCTTCCCCATTTGGGAATATTACAGAAGAATCCAAATCAAGTCAAACCTGTGGCATTGGAAAGAGGACTCAAAGGGATAATACATGATAGAAATTCAGAACTTCAAGATCCAAAATAAAAGAGATAAATCAGGTGCAATATAGGCATCCTAAAAAGAAACAAAAATGTGTGTATTTTTCTAAAATTGCATAAGTCTTGTTTGAAAAATAAGTTTGACGGGATTCCAAGGGCATATTGAAGCAAAGATATCAGTATTGGGTTCTAAAATGGCCCCTAAAAAGAATTACACACCCATTAATACCTCATAAAGCGCTATTATGATGCATGAAGAGGAAGAATTGTAGTATTATATATCAAATTTACGGTACCAAGTGCAACAAATTTCGATCTTATAAAGATCAACCATAGATAACAGAGCTGGTTTAAAATCAGACGTGGAGGCTATGTTAGATGGTTTTAAGGATCAAATGAAATCTAGTATGGATGATAAAGCAGTGGAAGATCACATCGAGCATCAATAACAAGTTTTCCAACTCTCAAATGATAACCTAAATTTGGTGCAGAATCGGATGAAACAATAGGAAGATCAACATCGCAGCAAAAGAAGTTATGAAGCTGTCACATAAAGAAGTACTAGAAAACTATGAAATCCATCAGTTTCATAGTATCTCAGCAAGTGGAAGAACTTACCTACTGAATATTTCACATGGGAGGATGATAATTTTATACAGAAGCATCGAGAAATAATAAAACGTTGAGGACAACACTTGTTTGAACGAGAGGGGCATGTTAGGTCCCTATAATAATAGTGTATCCCCTTATTATTGTTAGTGTATCCCCCTTATTATTATTTTTGTGCCTATGTAGTCTCAATTTTGTTATTATTGTGCCCCATAAAAGCCAACTATTGTTATTATTGTGCCCTTACATTATTATCGTTATGTCGGCTAGGATTATATTGTCACCCCTTGGACTCATATATATAGAAAGGAGGTTTTTTCATTTGTATCATCCAAGAATTTTTCATTTATGTAATGTAAAGGAGGTTTCCCCCTCGAAGTTGTTGATTTCCAAGGCGTTGATCTCTCTTTTCTTCTATTTTTGGAGTTGGTTTCACAGCAAATACTAAAATCCCACGCTTCATTAAAGCCATGAGGATACATTTCTACAAGTGAGTAGATGATCCTTCATCTCCCTCCATGAAATTTTTATTTACCGATGACCTTTATAATTGATATTTATTTCTACACGATTTAGCATTTTCACAGTTATAAATAAAAATAAAAAATAAAAAAATGTGATGGGCGAGTTCATTCACTATGTTGTTTCTCCTTCACCATATGAGTCTCCACTTCATTCACCCATGAAGGTTCAAATACCATGGTTGTGATTGCTTCTCATTAAATTTTGTGACCTTGACCAAAAATTTTCATGCCACATCATATGCACACCATTTCCCATTTTAACAACCCTTTCAAGTTCTTTAATTATTGTGAATGGATTTAATGAAATATTTGTTGGAAAAATTTGAGCACTATAGTGAGTGGGGGATCAGTAGTGTAATCTTCTCAACATTTTTTTACCAATTTAAACTTTACTTATTGAATCACATACATATTAGAAACAACTCATTAAACGTGCATATCACATAAGAATAACTAAAAACTATAAGCAACAATATAAACAATAAAAAATGCACATAATCACATAATCACACAAAAGGAAAAATATTTCTAGTGGAAACCCTTCTAGGAGAAAAACCGCCCTTGTTGCTACTGCTCAACTCTGAATTTCTATTAGTCAAGAAATTGGCCTTTTACATATATTGATGACTCCCACCATCATGGAGACTCGACCTCATATATAAAATTCCAACACCCATCGGATAGGAGACTCGATACTATTGATTAGCTTCAAATATTAGGTTCTCTACAAATCTACAAACTACCATCCCTTGAAGGCCACCACGATCAGCGATCCTGGCCCAACTCCAATTGGACTATTCAACTACCATTGGATGAGAAACCATTCCTTTCAGTGAAGCTTCGCTATCACTGCTCCTCCCTCATCAAGTCACTACTCCTCTACCACTATGCATACCTCGTTTCATCTATTTTAAAACTAGATCCCAATATGATCTGCTCAACAAGAAATAAACTATGCATACATTCTCTCAGCATCAGTATTTCATCATGTTACACTATAAATTGTCATCCCGACATTCTGCTATGAGTATGAGCTCATTATAACTCATAATTCCTCCTTTTGCAAGTCTAACATATCAGTTCTTCATATCAAGCCTTGAAAATCAGAGAAAAGTTCCTAAAAATCTCTTAAACTTTGGTATCGCACTTTCTCTATACATTGCCTGCGGTCCCGCACCTAATGTTCAGCTCTATTGCGAACCTAAAATGCACTTTCTATGTGTTATAGGTGCGGACTCCTGTAAAACTCAAAAAGGCGAGAAAGTAAAGTTAAAAAATTGATTTGAGATTAATTCTAGAAGATTCTAGACAAGAAATTTCGGGGATGAGTACGCTTTGAGAAGGTGCATGTATCCCTTACCTTATGGAGCTAACCCCTTTATGTGAGGAGCTTATCCCTTTGAAGGAGGATTCTATCCCTTCATATTTGGAACAGAAAAAATTCCTCTTTTCCACTATAAAAAGAGGCATTGGGTAGCCTCAAAGGGAGTTAGAAGCTTTAGAATATTTTAGGATAAGTGTTGTTGAGATTCAGACTCAGTTAAACAAGAATTTTGTGAGGAGAGATTACATACCTCTATTTGTCTTGATTGAAAGAGTGTAGAGCTTGTCAAAGTAGAGGAGACTCATGCTTTGGACCCCGGGAAGACCTGTGCAACATCAAGGCTCAGGTTGTAAGGTTTTCTTTCTTTTGAAATTAATACAAATATACTCATTTTTCTCAATAAGCTGTCTATTAATGGTTTATTTCATAGATTCCTTGATCACTATGATAAGCATGGTTTATGATGATGTCTATACAGGTGCTATGTAATATTTTTCTTGTTTGTGACTGCAGGTTTATGAAGAAAACTCCTTCAAGTGCACGAGGGACAACAACGACTTCAAACAAGCGCCGGACATAAGGTAGGTCTTTTACACCTATATAGAACTATTTGTAAATCATATATGCTTAGAGAAAGATTAGTTTATTTGGATGTTTGTTGCTAGATACTTTTAGTACTAGGGAGATCGGTCTTGTCCGCAAGAACGATTTATCCATCCAACAAATTGGCGACTCCGCTGGGGAAAATAAATTGTTGTTTTTGGTTCTCTTTTATTTTGATTTGAAGAAACGTTCTTTCTTAGTTTTTGATTGATAGACATCTGCCTAGGTAGTTTAGGTTTTCTTTGTTTTAGAAAATTTTCAAATATTTAGTATTTTTCTCTAATTTTTTCTAGGACTGCACTCTGTCTTCTTTTGACAGTGCGGCCAGTTTCGCATCTTCTTTAAGTAAACAGTGCGGTACCGCACCTGGTACTTCTGGAAGCCTGCGGACCCTGTTTAAATTTTAGAAAAACTCTAGATTTTTTTTTAGTTTATCTTTATTTTGATTTGGTATTTTTTATTTCTTCCCAGATTGATTACTCTTTCTGTCAAAAACTTTCTATGAATGAATTCCAACAGTGTTGATGTTTTGATGATTTTCTAGAAGACTTTTCATTTTGGATTGCATTTCACTTGGTCTTTGTAGCGATTTGAAGCATTTGAAATTTTGAAATACCTCAGATTACATCGGTTTTCTTGTCTTTTTTCCGAATCTGACCTGCTTGTGAAATCATCCTTTATTGAGAAATAGAGCTACTTGTTTCTTTGCAAATCTTCGAAAAAGAAATTTGTTATTGATTTTTGAATTTCATTTTTATAAAACATAATTGAGTGTTTTTGATCTGTTTGTTGTTCTGGACGAATAGATCCTTAGTTTGCTAAACAACTAAGTAAAACATTCTTCAAAAAATCTTAAAGCTTTTATTCATTTAGATTGTTTAAAAAAAAATTTAGATCTCAAGATTAGTTTTGTAGTTTTGAGTGCAAATTAGTAGATCTCAAAATTAGTTTTGTAGTTTTGAGTGCTTTTTAGAAATTTGTAGATCTCTTTTGAAGGAAAATTGTTTTTCGTAGTTACAAGTTTTGAAATAAAAGGGATTTCGTTGTGAGCTTTAATCATTTATTGGAAAAGACAAAATATTTTCTTTCAATCATTCTTTATGTTTAAAGGAAGAATTGTTTATTAAAAGGATTGCATTCTCCAAATCTTTCTTTAGATAGAAGTTCATTGAAAGAAAAAGAATTGATTATCATTCTTCGGTGCATTTTTAGTGTTTTTGGAAATCGAGTCTTCACACCACCAAAGTTTCCTTTCCGCACCCATTGACTTAAGAAACAACTTTTAAAAGTAACGCTTAATTAAAATTCATCTAGAAATCTTTTATTTTCTAGGGCTCTTATCACCAACATAGCTTAGGCTAGTATCTTGGAGTAGGGAGTAATTAACTCTCCAAGATAGCAAAAACAAACAAGTAGACAAATCTTGCGGTAGGAAGAAATTACAATTGTTGCATCTATGCTCTGGGAAGCTCCTCCTAAAGGAGTTAAGCACGAGATCATATCTGAACCAGTGAGGTAATCAATCCTTCCTCATTGGGAACGATAGAAGATATACACGTATTAACAATGGTAAACCTCGGATATACCATTGTCGAGGAGCCTGGGGTCACTTGTTGGCATACCTTGGATTATTTCAAGGAGCCTTCAAGGGGATTGAGCTTTGTTACTTTTCCCTTGTGTGTGTGTCAGATCGTAGACTGTTCCCCCAGGTATATTTGTTTCTGTTGGTAACCTTAGAGGCCATAATATTTAGGATTCTTTCCTAAGGTGACGGTGGAGGGAAGATCCCACTGTACCTGGAGCAGACGTCGGCTAGACTCACTTGGACTCTCCGGAGGGTTATCTTCACTCGAGATGGTATATTGGAGAAACTTGCACCGGTCTGTTTCATTAAGAAGGTTGTCAGGGTAACTGTTCCAACCGCCCTTTTCATATTAAATTTCTACTAAGTTGGATTTCATCACCAACTAGTGTTTTTAGTACGGAAATTTACTGTTTGTGTGTGGTTTGAACTCTTAGATTTTTTAAGAGTATGATTCAACTGTTTGTTTCTTAGAGACTTTAGGTGTTTTCATTGAAATTTTCTTTGTTTGCGTGTGGTTAATTAATTTTTTAATCGTGGCGGACTTGCCAAGACAATCATGGAGACTACAAGGGAAACCCCCTGAATATACACCAAGTCAACTTGAAGGGCTACGTGCTCTGGTATCATCTAGCAGCAATAGGATTAGATCAACAGAAATTGGAACTTCATCCATTGTAATTCATCTTGATTATCAAACACCTACAACAGAATACATTCAAGAGCCGATTTCAATTTCTGAAGTTACTGGTTATATTTCTCCTTCCAGTGAACTAGTTGATGAACCTGAAATCTCTGAATCTGAAACTGAACTTTCTGTTTTGGAAACATCCTCAGGATTTATTTCACCAACTTCTAGCGATCTTGGTTCACCTAGGGTAAGAAATATCGTCACTGACGATCTTCCAGCTGGTCTTATTTCTATTGAAGAACTTACTAATCCAGACGAAGATATATCTCTTCCCGAATCCCCTCAATCTTTAAATCTTAGGGAGCGTGAATCTATTTTCTACAGCCCTATTCGAACTAGTGCTTGATATCTATCCTTAACAAATTTTTTGGAAAATCTGGGTCTTGCTTTTCATCCACCTCGAGTTCCATTTCATCCTACACCCAGAGGTTACTATCCGCCATCTATTATGGCAGATGAGTCATCCATGTTTTCCCAAACTCTAGAATCATTTTTACATGATGGTCCTTCTGTTACTTCAGGATACCAGGCTCTATCTGGTAATTTCTCGGGAGCAGCTCCTCATCCCATTGAAAACGTGTTATCATCTGGTCTTAATGGTCTTAAAATTGAAACGTCGAACGTAGAACAATTTTTTATGATGTCTGGTAATGTTCCCAATCCTCAACAACAAGGCAGTCAGTTACCGCCTGGGGGGAAACCTCAAGGAAATCCGTTACCGCCCGGGGGGCAACCTCAGGGTAGTCAGTTACCGCCTGGGGGACAACCTTCAAGTAGTCAGTTACCACCTGGAGGGCAACCTCAAGGTAGTCAGTTACCACCCGGGGCACAACCTCAAGGTAGCTTTTTCCTAGGACAAACTGTGGAATCATATTATTTTGGGAGACAAACCCAAGGACAGTACATACCTCAAGGGTATCAACCTTCAGGATAGTACATACCTCAAGGTCAACCCCAAACTCAATATGCTCCTCAGGGTCCTTATCAACCCCAGCCTCAGTACACGCCTCAGGGTTATCAACCTCAAGGTCAGTACCCAATTCAAGGTTTCCAACAGCCTTCTGGTCAACCATCTATTCAAGGAGCCGGAAATGTACCACTTAATTATCAACCCTACGTTCAACCAGGTTATGGTCCTTATGTTCAACCTTCTGCGGGACAATAACCCGGAATGATGGTGTGGGATCCATCCCAATATCAACAGCGTATGCAGCCTAATGTGCAGTTGCCTTATCAGCCTGGACAGCCTTTAATTTCTGGTCCAACCCAGCAACCTATCCAGCCAACTATTCAAACTCCTGCATCTAGTTCTGTTCAGCAGGCCAGGCCTAGTTCACCTCAGACTCCACCTCAAACTGTTGCAACCTCTGCAACAACTATCCAACCTGCAACACCTGTTTCTGGAGTATCTGTAACCCCAAGTTCGGATATTCCTGTATCCGTGAAAATCCCTCAAGTCTCTGTACCCCAGTCAGGACCTTCAGTTCAGACTTCGATTCAGATACCTGCAGGACAAACCAGTACAAGTACAGTTGTCACAAGTCAACCGCAATTCACGTATCAACCGTACCAGGGACAGCCGCAATTTGGTCCCTATACACAAAATCCAAACTATCAGTATCAACCATACCCTGGCTATACTTATCAACAGCCTCAACAACCCCAGTTTGGTACGATTAATCCTAGTTATACGGGAGGTTACACAATTCCTAATGCAAATCCGATTCCCAGCTATCCTGGGTATCCACCTCCTGGAACTGCTTTGGCTAATCAAGGTTTTCGTGATCCTAACCGTCAATTACCATTTATATCAACTTTAGATTTACCTGATTTGACGCGCCTTACGAATGATCCAATTTTTTATTATCAGTACTAGCCGCCAATGCCACATAAGTTGCCTAGTGATATACCAAAATTCGAAGGTAAGTCAGGAGAGGATCCATCAAATCACGTCATGACTTATCACCTCTGGTGTGCGTCTAATTCAATTATTGATGATTCGATTCACTTACGTCTTTTCCAAAGAACTCTTATTGGTCTTGCAGCCAAATGGGACATTGAGTTAGCACGAGGCTCATTTCATAATTTCAGTCAGTTAGCAACTGCCTTCTTGACTCATTTTCAGTTTCCAGTCAGATACGACAATGGCACGGAATTATTAACTTCGCTGAAACAATCCACGTCTACGTATATTTCTGATCATATCCATGAATGGCGACGTAGGAGACATTTGGTGAAAGTTTATATTCCGAATCAAATTTTGGCGGAATGGTTTGTTAAATCATTGTTACCCAAGATTACTGAAGATGTAGCTAAGGTTGGTGTTGTTACTGAAGAGCAAGTAATTTCTCAAGCTCAGTACCTCGACCTCGTTTATACGCACTCAGGTACTTTACATGAAAAAATCCCAGACCTTCCAAAGCAAGGTCAAATAGCTGCTGCTCCTTCAGGGTCTCATGACACTAACGGTATGATAGGTATGGTCAATTCTAAAAGCAAGAATAAATCTTCAAAGAATTCCTCTCCTATTATAACTTTACCTGATTCCCCGAAAGGAGAATCTTCTCCCGAATTTTCTGCCGATATTCATGTCGTAGAAACATCTACGACCAAATCTAAATCCGGTGGTAAAAATAAAGGGAAGAATAAAAACAAAAAGAATTCGAAAGAGAAAACTGATAAAAGTGAATCCAATGACGAAAAACATAAACCTCGCTATCCTTGTTTTATTTGTGAAGAGGATCATTTCACGAAAGAATGTCCATATCGAGCCGAAGTTACGAAATTCGTTAAAGGATCGCAACAACCTGCTATCTTGAAGGATCCTTTTCCAATTCAAGATAGTAATATGGTTGGTTCTACCTCGACTACTTATGAGGAACCTATTATGATGATGTCTCATGTAAGGGTTGCAACGCGATCGCAAGATTACGGTAGTAAGAATCTTGTTGATGGTAAAGAAGCAGAATCTTCTAATGCAAACGCATCAACTACACCTCCTCCTATTTCTGGTCTGCTACAGATCGAGAAACAAAATCCAGACTTAATAATAAAACCGCCTGGTAAAGGTGTTATTCGTAAATCAGCTTTCAATCCACATGCGAGAGCTGCTCAGAATTACAACATTGTTGAAGATTTAGCTATTTCTCCTTCAGCAATGTCAGCTTTGGAAGTGCTGCAATCATGCCCAGCACAGTGTAGATTGCTTTTGTCTGCTATAGGAGCTGTTGATATTCAGGATTCCAATCTTATAATCTTCGATTTAGAAAATAGTACACCTCGTCTACCTCACCAAATGGCTTTCCAGATTCCAGTGTTAGTAAAAAACAGACCAATATTTCGAACTGTGATTGATGAGGGAGCTTCAACGTGTATTATGTCGATTCAGTGTTGGAAATCACTTGGTTCTCCTACACTTAACCAATATCCGACAATTCTTAAGGCTTTTGATGGTCGAGGTTTTCAACCTTTTGGTATTTTGTAGGATTTACCCATAGGGGTCGAAGGTAAAATAGTAAATCTAGATGTGGAAGTGGTTGATGCCCCTCTAGTTTACAACCTTCTCCTAGGTCGTAGTTGGTCTTATGAAATGACTGCTGTTGTTTCTTCGGTCTTTCGACTCATAAAATTTCCATATCAAGGAAAGATCGTTACAATAGATCAGTTAACTTATTTCTCTTCCGACCTAGCCTCTACAAAAATAATCCAGCATGTTGGTAAACGGCTATCCCTTATAAGGATGTTGGAGTAGGATTGATTAAATATTCTAGTTTACTAGGAACTTTTTCCTTTCCTCCTCCTAACGTATCGCCTTCTATTGCAAATATTCACATGATTTCGTCAGACACTGTTATGTTTGATGATCCTTGGATCGTACCTTCCGACTCCGAGTTAGATTCATTTGATGGCATGATGCCTTTGAGTCCATTTGAAATTGCGTATCAGGCTATACAGTCACTTTCCAACCCCTCTTCAACCGAAAATTATCCAATGAATGGGATCCATGAGGAATCACTTTCTATATCTAGTTCAGCCATAACGACATTTCCTGAACTTGTTCATACTGATGAGAAAATTTGTGAGTTTTTGTCTGTTGACAATATACCATGGGAAGATCTACATCACCGATCTTCGTTTTTACCTGAACTAGATCATTTTGAAGATGATTTCGCTTCAATTTTTACTGCTGAGTATGTCAAAGAACCACAGAATCGTTTTCAAAATCCTGATTCTGAGTTAAATTTGGAAAATATATCTCGAACGGTTCCCATTGACATTTCAATAAAACCAGGAATAATTGAAAACATTCATATAGGTGCTTGCTGTATGGAAGATGAAATTCAAACTTATAAAACCCTATTTCAAGAATTCTGTGATGTGTTTGCCTGGTCCTATGAAGAAATTCCAGGAATCGATCCGTCAATCGTTATACATGAGATTAAGACTTACCCGGATGTTAAACCTGTTTGTCAACGTTTACGCCAAATTCATCCTAGAAAAGCTGCTGCTATCAAAGCAGAAGTTGAAAAATTACTTTGTGCAGGATTTATTTATGCAATCCCTTTAACGGATTGGGTATCAAATATTGTTCCTGTGACTAAAAAACAAGGAACAATAATAGTATGCATCGATTATAGGGATATTAATCGAGCTTGTCCTAAAGACAATTATCCAACTCCCTATATCGATCAAATAATTGACGATTGTGCTGGAAGTGAAATGTTCTCCTTTATGGATGGCTTTTCCGGTTACAATCAAATAAACATACTCCCTGCTAATCAACCGAAAACAGCTTTTATTTTTCCGTGGGGTAAGTTTGCTTACTGTAAACTACCTTTTGGATTAAAGAACGCTGGAGCAACTTTTCAACGGGAAATGTCTTACGCATTTCATGACATTAAGCACATTGTGCAGCCTTATCTTGATGATTTACCTGCTCATTCATCGCGTAGGGCCGATCATCTCACTCATTTAAGAGCCATTTTTATGAGATGTCGGCATTATCGAATTAGGCTGAATCCACACAAATGTGTTTTCTGCGTAGAATCGGGTTAATTACTAGGATTTATTGTTTCAAAAGCAGGCATTCGCGTCGATCCATCGAAGGTCGAAGCTATTGTTAAATTGCCTCCTCCTTCGACTTTACGCCAACTCCAAAGTTTGCAGGGGGAAAGCAAACTTTTTACGTCGATTCATTCCTAACTATGCCGAGCTTACAAAGGGTTTTACCTGATTGTTAAAACAGAACATTCCATTCTTGTGGGATGAGATCGCTGATCGATCTTTTGATGCACTTAAACACGCGTTGACCCATGCACCGTTATTGCATCCTCCCAATTACAATCAGGATTACTTTTTATACCTCGTTGTTTCTCATTCCACTATTGGGATGGTGTTGGTTCAGGAAGATGAATCTCACAATGAACATGTGATTTACTATCTTAGTCAAAATCTACATCCGACTGAGATCAAATACACACATGTGGAGAAATTGGCATTGGCAGCTGTACAAGCTGTCCAAAGATTTAGACATTACATCTTGTTATGCAAAACCACAGTAATTTCTAACTGTAACCCTATGATGTACATTTTGACCAAACAATTGCTAGGGGGCAAGTATTCTAAATGGATAGTCATCCTACATGAATTTGACTTGGAATTTGAAAAATCCAAGGCAAAGAAATCTTTGGTTTCTGCGGAACTTATGTGTGATTTCCCCTCTACTGATACTGAAACAGTGGCAGAAGAGTCCATTGCGGACAAATCTTTGTTTCTTATCAATACTATTGATCCATGGTATGGAGATATTATCGTTTATCTCCAAACCCAATCTTTTCGGCCTAAAATTTCACGATCTCAGCGACAGAAAATACGTTTCCAATCCCAAAAGTATATTATTATTGGTGATACACTTTATCATCGTGGAGCGGATTCTGTTTTCTGACGCTGTCTTACTCATGATGAAGCTGAAAAGGTTTTAAATGATTGCCATTCTGGAGCATGTGGCGGTCATATGTCTGGGTATGCCACTGCCCAAAATATATTGTGCGCTGGTTATTTCTGGCCATCATTATTCAAATATTGTATTTATGCCATCCGGAAATGCCATAATTGTCAACTTTTTGATCGTAAAATGCGTGCACCACCCGCTCCTCTTCACCCTATAATTGTTGTTGGTCCTTTCGCAAAATGGGGTATCGATTTTATTACATGTAACCCTCACTCGGCCGGGGGGCATGCATATATTATCTTAGCAGTAGATTATTTTACTAAGTGGGCCGAGGCGATGCCTACATTTTCGGCTAATGGCAAGACTGCTGCAACTTTCGTATTTAATCACATAATTGCTAGGTTCGGTGTTCCTCAAGCCATTATTACAGATCATGGAAGTTATTTTCGGAATGTCATGATGACTGAACTAACAGATCAACTTGGCCTAAGCCACGATAGTTCCACTCCGTATTATCCGCAAGCCAATGGTCTGGTTGAAGCCATCAATAAAGTTTTAGTCACCATGATCAGACGCATTATTGGTATTCACAAAACGAATTTGCATTCCATGTTATTTTCAGCACTTTGGGCATATCTAACCTCAGTTAAAACATCAACATGTTTCACTCCCTTTCAACTCATTTACGGTTTGGAAGTTGTGTTGCCGATTGAATGCAAAATTCTGTCACTGAAATTAGCCATAGAATTACTCCCAGCTACTTCTGAAGAGGAGAAACGTTTCTTGTACTTGGCTCAGCTAGATGCGAATCGACGAAACGCTGCAATAGCAAACAAGGCTCATGTTAAACGAATTAAAGCTCAGTATGATAGAAGAGTAACCCCTCGAAATTTTTCAGAAGGAGACCTAGTCTTACTTTATGATCAAGCCAACGATAAGCTAGGAGTTGGGAAATTCGTGCCTATGTGGCATGGTCCTTTCATTATTAAACGAAAACTAGCAAAAGGGGCCTATGAGTTGATAGATTTTGACGGTGTCCCTTTGGATAAACCCAGAAATGGGCTTTATCTAAAGCGATATTATGCTTAAAACTTGGTGTGGAGATTTTTTATTAGATTAGATTTCTTTACTGCTGGTGTGTCTTAGATTAGAAAAGTGTGCCTAGTTTAGAAGTGTGTTTTTATCACTATTCCTGCTTATCTGAGTTTTACTCCTGATATCGCAGATGTCGACGTCTCTTCAAACCTACATTGGTTTTGCTGATGGTGCTTGTCATAGTACATGGAACATTTCTTCCGCAGCTTGGGTTATTTATTCACCCTCTGACGAGTTAGTTTCCAGGCATGGGGTAAGCCTTGGTCAAACAACGAATAACATTGCCGAGTATAGTGCAGTGATTGAGTTATTGTCTGAATCCATATCATTTGGAATTCGGAGTTTGATTATTAGGTTGGATTCTAAACTTGTTGTATTACAATTAAACAGAGTTTATACCATTAGAAATCCAGTGTTATTACGGTTATTTTTAAGAGTTCGTCTCTTGGAATGTGAATTTCATTACATTGAATATCAACATATTCCAAGACATTTAAATACATTAGCAGATGCAGTTGCTTCTAGTATGATAAATCGACATCTGCAATAATCAAAATAGTAAAACAAACAACATCCATAACATGCACACAGATAGCCGGTAAATAGTGATATATCATAATATAGGAGTTTTTTCAAAAAATATACATCGTCTTCGATCATAGGTTGGAAACACCATATGATCGGTAGAATGATAACACAAAAAGTTAAAATATGAGTCTACAAACAATCATCCCATCACTGATGGTGATCACGATAAGAGACCACTGCTCAGGCCACCCTACATAGGAACCTCCTAAAAGGTCCTGGAACACCAATCACATATCTCTGTAATCTGAGTGGAATCTCATCTATGTCCGTCTCTAGAATATCTAGAGTCAGGCGCTCTAGATGATGCTCTAAGTCAGACAAGATTTCCATTGATTGGCCTGCTGGGGCTAGGGCTGGTGCAAATGCAGCTAGTTGTCTTCTGTCATAAGGTTGGAGATGGGCTGGTCGCCGTGGGCCCACATCTGCATTCAAAACTTTTGGTTATTAGCTTCAAAGACGATCAAAAAATTAAAAAATCAGAACTTAGAAATTGTTGAAAATGATTTTACCTGATTCATCCCATTGTTCCCCAGCCGGGAGAGTCATCTCTCGGTCGCCACGGAAATCTATCCCGGCATATGGAAAGTCCTCTATGGTAAAAATTTGGTGATCCAGCCAACGAAAATATGAAGGAGGAAATCGAACAATTTCAGAGCCCTCAATACTATGACGGGCCATCAGTGTGACCCAACGAGTCATCCTAGGTTCTCGAACTCGACCGGCGTCAACAGAAATACTCTGCGGAGCTAGCATGGGGATCCTCTCTAGAGCAAAGGTAACGACAATGGATCCATATCCAAAGTTGTTTAGTTTACCATTCTTCGCTCTAGTCAATTGGCCTTTTATATTGGCCAACACAGCTTCGCACCAGTTGAAAATGGTGCCGCGAAAACAGTCCACAGCAATATGCATTTGGGAACCGGTAGCCACATGCAACGCATCACTCCCACATAGTATGGTAACAGTAAATGCAATAACTTTCAACTCAGGACGGATGATGTTTTTTATGTCAATCCGTTTGTCCCTAGGGTTTGTCTGATCATTACAGAATTCTAGTTGAAGACTAGCGACAGACTGGCCACCTGGCCTAGTCCCAAACAGAGAAACTTGTTTGCCCCTTTTGGACAAACCAGTCAAAAAATAAATATCCTCCAGCTCAATTTCGAGCCGGTGGCCACCAATAAATAAACACTGGTCCTGCACGTTCCACCTGTTTACCAGCCATGTCAGGAGGTCTACCTATGCCCTCATGCCTTGGATGGCCCAGAATTTATATATACCGCATGCTTTTAATGCTCGTATTGTGGGAAAATGGAGCATTGCAGCGTCATCCACGTCCTCATGTTCGCGTTCTCTCCAAATCAACATCTTGTTACTCCTGCAATGCATAGAAACACAAGTTAGAACAATCTAATTTGGAAAATTTTGGGCAGCAAATGAAAAATTTGAGTTTTAAATTTAGAAGCACGGGGTCCACACTTAGCCTTTATACACAGTGCGTAGAAATGCACGCGCTCTGTGTGTTGAGTGCGGACCCATGACTTTTTTCTATATAGAAAAAAGTCGGGGTCCGCAGGTCCCATGTGTCTTACCTGCGGACCCCCACGGGCGAATTTTTAAACCATCTTTTTCCCTAAAAATAAAATCTAAAGCCTAAAACTGAATTGTAAATGGATGAAATACAAGATTAAGAGGTCGTGGATTACCTAGGACTGACGGTTCTCGATTTTTTCGGACAGATTTTCCAGAATCTTCACAGGAACTTTCTTTCCCAAAAGCTTTTACTTTTCACTCTGAAACTGAACAGTAAAAATGAAATTGAAAAAGTCCTTTTTATAAGTTTTTTCGAATAGATGAATTTTTAATTTGTTTATTTTTCACTTTAAAAAGGGTATTTTTGAAAGCATTTTTACTTATCTTAAACATGTATGTGTAATGTTTCAAGTTTTTGTGCAGAAATTGGATTTTTCAGGAAAACTGATCATTTTTCAACAAAGAGCATACTTTTATCACTTTTTCGGACTCTTTCAAAAATTTATGAAAAAGCGAAACATTGGAGTCCTCTTTTAAGCCCCTTTCAGACTCTCTAAACATGAAAATATTTCCAAGCACTTGATTATTCGAACTCGTTAAAGTAAATGAATGATCGTCCCTTCAGTATAAGCTTACCCCTTTTATGGACTGAAATGGAATATTTACGAAAAAGGTATACGTTGACTAATTACGGTCAATAGAGTTCTCTCCCGCATTATTTTATCCATTTTCGGGCTCGAGAGACTAAATTTACGAAAAAGTACACCCATGGAGTTTTCTTAAGTTTTTTCTTCTGACTCCCTAAAATTGAAAAACGCCGAGTTTCTCCTATACTGGACTCGTTAAAATTTAATAGTAAAGGACCTGTTCAATTTTAAAAACAGGAACGAACTACTCCTTAGGGTTCGAATTTTAAACTAAGTTGGACTCATCCGAAGGATGAGCTTATAAACAAGCAAATGTTATCCTCCTCAAGCTTGTCAAAAATAAAGAGGTACTTGCCAGAAATGGTGGGGGAAAAGAGAGAAAAATGGGTGTGTTTGTTGTATTTTGATTTTTCGAAAATCCAGTCAACCACTTTTGAACACGACATTTTCATTTACCTGGGTTGGGAAATCCTTTGCCTAACAGTTAATCAAACCACATTGAAAGTCTTCAGCCGGTTTCTAGGTATTAGCTTTGGGTCAATTGTTACCAAGCCATCTGCAGTGTCGTTATGTGTTCAAGAGGACAGCTCAAATAAACCATTCATCTGCAAAATATCTGTCATCCATTTTGACTATCCCTGAGTCAGTCCTTGCCAATATATTTTCAAAACTTGATCTATGATTTCGTGTTGTGGGCTTTCCTACGACGGATCACTTTCTATCGACGACAACTCATTATCTAGGAAGTTGATCCAGAAATCGTCAGTACCTTGGAATCTGCATGCCTTAATGGCAGGTTTCTCGCCTTCGACGAGAGGTTGCATCATTGACCTTCGATCGAATGATTCCGTGAGATGTTCGACTTCAGCTCATTCATTCACATTTCATGGATTGTACTGAGTACTTTGAGAGCCATTGAAATTACTGGTGGTTTCTCTCACACTTGTTAACAATTTACATCATTGACTGGTAATCAAGTGGTTTCTACCATGTTCGACTTCAACACATTTATTAACATGGATAGAATCGTACTAGTTCGAGATGCGGAAATCAAGACCCTGGATCTAGTTTCTACCATCCAGGCTGCAATGAATTTTTTTATAATTCATACAGTAGACTATTTATAAACAGATGGATGCGTCCATACTGTGTCTACACATGTCTATACTGTGATTTATTCAAAATCATTCCTGTATCAGAACAATTTAAGTTAGTTCTAGTTAGTTTTGATCTGAGTATGGGAATGCCTACCTCAGCGATAATATGATTACATATATATATTTTGCATTGAATGTTTTTACAGGTTCCGACTGGGGTGTCCACAGGATGATCCTTGAAATGATAAAGTACTACACTCTTCATATATGACAGACTTCAGTTTCATCTATTCCAGACTTTGCACTTTAGGGGGCAATCTGTTACACTAAAAATTGTCATCCTGACATTCTGCTATGAGTATGAGCTCATTATAACTCATACTTCCTCTTTTTTCAAGTCTAACATATCAGTTCTTTATATCAAGCCTTGAAAATCAGAGAAAAGTTCCTAAAAATCTCCTAAACTTTGGTATCGCACTTTCTCTATACATTGCCTGCGGGCCCGCACCTGATGTTCAGCTATCCTGCGGACCAGAACCGCACTTTCTATGTGTTATAGGTGCGGACTCCTATAAAACTAAAAAGGCGAGAAAATTAAAGTTAAAAAGTTGATTTGAGATTAATTCTAGAAGATTCTAGATGAGAATTTTCTGGAATAGGTGCGCTTTGATAAGGTACATGTATCCCTTACCTTATGGAGCTAACCCCTTGATGTGAGGAGCTTATCCCTTTGAAGAAGGATTCTATCCCTTCATATTTGGAACAGAAAAACCTCCTCTTTTCCATTATAAAAAGAGGCATTGGGTAGCCTCAAAGGGAGTTGAAGCTTTAGAATATTTGAAGATAAGTTTTGTTGAGATTCAGACTCAGTTAAACAAGACTTTGTGAGGAGATATTACATACCTCTACTTGTCTTGGTTGAAAGAGTGTAGAGCTTGTCAAAGTAGAGGAGACTCCTGCTTCGGACCCTGGGAAGGCCTGTGAAACATCAAGGCTCAGGTTGTAAGGTTTTCCTTGTTTTGAAATTAATACAAATATACTCATTTTTCTCAATAAGCTGTTTTTTAATGGTTTATTTCATAGATTCCTTGATCACTATGATAAGCATGGTTTATGATGATGTCTATACAGGTGCTATGTAATACTTTGTTTGTTTGTGACTGCAGGTTTACAAGCGAAACTCCTTCAAGCGCGTGAAGGATAACAACAACTTCAAACAAGCACTGGACATAAGGTAGGTCTTTTACACCTCTATAGAACTATTTGTAAATCATATATGCTTAGAGAAAGATTAGTTTATTTGGATTTTTGTTGCTAGATACTTTTAGTACTAGGGAGATCGGTCTTGTCCGCAAGAACGATTTATCTGTCCAACACATCATCAAAATAATAATAAAATCCACAAAGACAAATTCTCTCCAAATAACAAAAATTATGGCCACAATAGATCTGATACCAACGATATCAAACCCTCACATCCAAATATAATTGTTGCATACTACAACTAGCAACATACAACTCTATATGCACCAAATGTAATAATATCTCCTGCCAAAAAAATTGTGAAGGTAACGGACAAAATATACACCAACAACATACAAAAACTCTCCAAACAATGTCTACTACAACAAACTCAAATTTGATATGAATACTGATGCACTACTTCATAAATATTCTTCAAAAACTACCATTACACTCACTCACTCAGGCATATATTCTCTCCAAAAGGTATGAAGCATACTCACCCTATGAAGCCTTCACTTCCTCACTCATACTCATCATGGACCCATACACAACTCCAAGATCAATTATATAAAAACATGTAGGGAAAAATTTAGCTTGGGGATAGAATCAAAGGTGAAACAATTGGACAAAATCAATCCACTAAGGTCCCTACTTGTGCATGTAATGCATTCACATAATGAGAGGACCTTTTCGAATCATTTCTCACCTTTTTCACTTTTTTCTGAAAGTTTCTAGGAATTTCCAAGCTAATTTTATTTTGAATAGCGCGAGGAATGCAGAGAAAATATCATGGAATTCATTGGTCGCATGCATGACAGTAGCTCCATGCAATTCATACCTAAAAATTCTCCCATAGGCTTCCCTGCCAGCAACTGGAGCCTTCTAACTGTTCCCATAGGCTTGGCTCCATGAGATTATGGCTAAGGATTACGGAAAACATCATTCCTTTAGCTCAAAAACTTTCCCATAATCTAGATCCTCTTCTTCAACATCTATACTAGCCTCTAAACCTCTGACATTGCCTTTGACCCGTATAAAAATGGATCAAACATGTCTACCAAGTGTCACTTAAAAATTAACCTAGAAGGCCAACAAAAAAGGTTGGAAAGAGTGCCAACAAGTCCCCCACTCTCCAAAAAACATCACAACAATATGCAACACCTCTATAGCACCATCATAAAGCCATCACATCACTACAATATGTCATCCTCATAATCATATACATGAATACCTAATGAAGTCCTAGTTCATAACTAAACTATTGTGCCATGAACCATCTCTATCACATGTATATCTCCATCATCCACATGTAGCATCATCATCATCATCATCATGAAACCAACACACTAAAAAAATTCATTAAATGTGCCATCATCATCAATGTCAACAGATTCCAACAAAAACCAACTTGATTGAAATCATATTGTTGACATCAATTCCAACACAATCATCCCAATGTCAACTCAACTAGCAGCATGTTAACATCAATGCCAACAAGATTATGCTTAGCTTCCTTGAAGATGACTTGTCTATAAATGAGCTAGACAAAGAATCATGGTTTCTCAAAAATGTCTCATAGATACAGTTATTTCATGGTGAAGGTGCTGACATCTAATTAGCAGCTCTTTCTTCTAAGTGGATGTTTTATATTGTGAGAAACCTTCACATTTAACTCATTTCCTGTATGTAGTAAGAAACTTGGAGTTGAAATCCTCTATCGGTGGAATTTATGCATAAGCTATATGTATTGAATATATCAAGAAACACTTGACAACAATCTTCCTTCTCAAGATATTTGTGGGTTCTATGGCCATCTTCCCTTTAAATTTCACCAAATTACCAAGCAACATGATTGAGTCATGTGTGTCCTCAATTGGATTTCAATGACATTCAAACTCTAGCCAATCATCGAATTTACCACACAACCTTTTCGAGATAACAATATATCAAAAGTGAACTGTCGATGATTTTTTTGATACTCATGTTTCTTTCTAGGGATAGAACTTAATTCAACAAGGTCAAGATCCTAATGAAGAAAAATGATATGTGAGAAAGAAACATACAATGGTATTAAAAAAACGAAACATTATATTTTGAAAAATGCATTCATGTCCATTCTAACATTGGCATTTTCACCAAATTTCTTAGGCCAAGTTTAGTTTTTGAAAGCCTTGACAAAGACTACATCACATACATTGGTAAATATGAAGGTACATTTTTGGTTAAAAATTCATGCATAGAAGTGGGATGAAAAACCATTCTACGCAATATTTATATCTCAGTTTCTTCAACATGTAGAATTTTGTCTTGGCCTCTTCAATTTCATTCATAGGTTGTCATTCATCGTCATCCTTATCAATCAAATGGGTAATTTTTCAACTGAGATATGGTGATTGCATTTCCTAGACCATAAGGATGTCAATATTGTTGCATTGGCAACAATAATTATCTAAATAAGAGCTAATGTAGGCTGGCTAAAACATTTCTAAAGTAATGGATCCTTCATAGACTTAGAAATAGGCCATGTATGTGTGCGCAAATGAAAGGTGGGAAAGGTTGAACCATTCTATAACTATGATTGGCTATAAACATAATTATTTTAAAATCCTTTTCTTCATCATAACACTAAAATTTCTATCATGACTAACTTGATGTAAAAGTAAATAAAAAATGGAGACATTGTATTTCATATCCTCCATATTGAAAAGCTTCAAGTGACTATATAAATGGATGGAACAAAACACAAATTTCTTTATGATGTATTTCTTATGTCCCTAAGAATTCTGGCAAACCAAAAACCAACTTCCTAGGCTTATCAAATAGTATACTACTAACCTGTGAAAATTCCTTTTGGTATAGGGCCCTAGCAATTTTTTCCTTGAATTAACATCTCTAATATGCTTGACTACTCTTTCGTTAGTAACAATTTGTAAATGTCCTTAATAATGAGAAAATAATTTATAAAAGGTTTAATTCAACCCTCCCTCAAATGCCAACAGATTTGCTTCAACTTCTATGTTTTGCATTGAATGTTGCATTTTAGAGTGATGTTGTGCATTTCGGATTGTGTGTTGAACATCGAGGTAGTTTTGTAGTACACTGGGAATGAGTAGTGCAGATGAAAAAATGGTCAGAAGGAAAATTAGTATACTTGTGTTGTTATTGTAAGCTTGGGAAATATTCCTATTGCAATTCTTCTTTTTTATGAAGTGGCAATATTTCTTCCTTCTTTACGATGGAGTCACAATATTCCTCTTTATTATGCAATGCATCACTATTTTCCTTTCCATTTAGAAACTAGGCACTATTTATTTCCTTAGTCTACTATATATCACGATTTTCTTTGTTTCTTTGTGACTAAGTGCAATTCACCTCCTTATTCAATGATTAAGTGTTAAGAGAAACTCTTCTTTTTTTATTAAGCCCATTTTATTTTTCTACTTTTCAATATGGTCACTACTTACTTCCCTTCTTATCGATTGAGAGAATTTATCCTCCAAAGTTTTAACCATATCAAACCATAAAATGTGGTTCTCGAAATTTATTCAAACAAAGAGTAAGGATGATTTCCTCCATGCATATGTCAAGACAAAATCAATGCATACACCTTGTCAAGTATGAAGCGTGAAAATGCCTTTGCTTGTTTGAGACATTTCATTTCTCCTATCAGTTGGTAGAGAGTTCAAATTCATAAGAATTTCCACTAATACCATGTAATATACCCATTCTTCATCGATAAATTCTTTTTGTGAAACAAATCACAAAGTGTTGTGAATGTATTCATGATCTCACCATCTTCGATCCTCACTGATAAAGAATGAAAAAGTAGTCAGGGATCACAAATAAATCCTTGAGTGTCATTTTTGTTGCCACGACAAAAAATACAGTACCCAGGAGGGACTTCTTTTCCAAAGTTATGTATATTCTAGAATGCATCCTTTCTGAGAAGCTTTCTAGTCTATTTAGTACCAAGTCATCATGGATATGAATGGAAAATTTCATTACAATTATCTCTCCACTTAAAATTTAACACATTTATGGATGATGGCCTCCCATAATTTTCAAAAATACTATGAAATATGATCAAGAATCAAAATTGTATCTCTTATTTTCCAAGAATAAATCAAATATATTTCTTGTCAATTCCTTTATATCATATATTGATTAAGAAACATCAACTAGATCAAAGGCATTTTTTGGTAATTCTTCACTAAAATTTATCATTGTCCAAATTATATGACTTTCCAGTCTTTGTATTAAACCGATTCAAGAGATGCTCATCCATACGAGAATTTCAATTGGTCCTATGCCACTATCCACCTTATCTTTCTAGTTATCAAAAGGAAAAGTTGGATGGTGGACACCAAAGTAGCAAAGGAGAGTGATAAATAGAAACTATGTCACAATTTTGTATTAAATACACACACACACACACTGTTGTGAAACCAACGCCTTAGAAATAAGCCACTTCGAGGGGGCAACCTCCAATACATTACATGAATGAAAAATTCTTGGATGATACAAATTACAAAACCTCCTTTCTATATATAGGAGTCCATGGGGCCACATTGTAATCCTAGTGGGGCCACAATGTAATCCTAGCCGACCTAACAATAATAATTTAAGGGCACAATAATAACAATATGAGGGTTACAGGGGTACAATAATAACAATAAGGGGGTTACACTAACAACAATAAGGGACTATACTAGTAATATAGGGACCTAACATGCCCCTCTCCTTCACAAAAGTGTTGTCCTCAATGCTTGAGTAGCTCTGGGTGCTTCTGTATAAAATTCTCATCCTCCCATGTAGAATCTTCAGTGGGTAAGTTCTTCCACTTGATGAGATACTCTGAAATTGATTGATTTCGTAGCTGTTGAGTTCTTGTTTCTGTGACCGCTTCAGGTTCCAATATGATTTTTACTTCCTCATTAAGTTCTGGCAATATTGTTTGAACTGGAAGATTTTCACCTATAACCTTTTTTAAGCATGAAACATGGAAAATTGGATGCACTCGCGAAGAAGCAGGAAGCTCCAATTTGTATGCCATAGTACCAATCTTTTACAACACCTTGTAAGGACCATAGTACTTTGGTGATAATTTATTATCCTTCTTAGCTTGCTTGAGGGACATTTGTTTGTATGGTTGTAGCCGTAAAAATACCCAATCTCCTACATCAAAAATTCTCTCACTGCGATGTTGATATGCCTGTTGTTTCATTCGATTTTGTGCCAAATTCAGGTTATCCTTTAAGAGTTGGAGAACTTCTTGCTGATGCTCGATGTGATCTTCCACTGCTTGAACCTTAGAATTTTCTCTTAAAGATGATGTGATGGATGGTGGATGATATCCATAAAGTGCCATAAATGGGGTCATTTTTGCTGCAGTATGGAAGGAAGTGTTATACCACCATTCAGAAAGAGGTAACCACTTGACCCATTGTGTTTGTTTATCAGATACAAAACAACGAAGATATCCTTCCAAATATTTATTTACTATCTCAGTTTGACCATCAGATTGAGGATGATAAGATGAGCTATGAGCTAATTGAGTACCCAAACAAGAAAATAACTCCATCCAAAAATTTCCAATAAAAAAGGGATCTCTGTCGCTCACAATAACCCTTAGGTTTCCATGTAGCTTTTGAATTGTGTCCATAATTGTAGTAGCAACTGTACTTGCTTTAAATGGATGAGATAATGCACAAAAGTGTGCATAGACTTTCAACTACTACCATGATGACACTCTTTCCTTCAAACTTAGGTAAACATGTGATAAAATCCATTGAAATCTCCTCCTAACGTTGACTTGGAATGGATAAAGGTTGTAGAAGACCCGGGGTCTTAATTGTCTCAACTTTATTCTGCTGGAAAACCAAACATTCCGCCACAAACTTTTGAATATCAGATTTAAGGCCATCCCAAAAAAATTCTTTCTTCACCCTGTGGTATGTTTTTAAAAATCCTAAGTGTCCTCCTAAAGGAGAAGTGTGCAATTCTAAAAGAATCTTTTGTTTTAGTTGGGAATTATTACAAAGATATAAGCGATATTTGTACCATAAGGAATCATTTTTCCAACTAAATGTATCATATGTACTAGGATCTTGCTGCAAATTTTGAATGAGTGTCCACACTTCTTCGTCCTTCTTCCATTCATCCCTTGCTTCAGTTATCCAATCTGGTTGGATAATAGATATGGCACAAAGAAATGCTTCCACCTCTTCATTCTTTCTTGAAAGTGCATCTGCAACAACATTTAGCTTCCCTTTTTTGTAGATTATTTCAAAGTCATAACCCAACATCTTTGTTACCCATTTTTTCTGCTCTTCTGAAGATAGTCTTTGTTCCAAAAAGTGTTTAAGACTATCATGATCAGTTTTTACCTTGAAGTGTCTTCCCATTAGGTAAGTTCGCCATTTCTTTAGTGCATGCAGTATTGCTAACATTTCCTTCTCATAAATAGGTTTTTGTAAATACTTTCCTTTGATTGGACAAATTTCAAAAGCAATGGGTCTTCCTTCCTGCATTAAAACCGCACCAATTCCATTTCCTGAGGCATCACATTCCACAATAAAGGTTTTTGTGAAGTCTAGCGTAGCTAAGACCGGTGCTAGGCACATTGCCTCCTTAAGATGTTCAAAGGCCTTAGTTGCTTCAGGAGTCCATGAAAATGCATCTTTCTTCAATAATGTTGTTAGAGGTGCTGCTATTCTCCCATAATTCTTAACAAACTTTTGATAATACCCTGTTAACCCGAGAAATCCTCGCAACTGCTTTATGGTTGTGGGGACTTTCCATTTCTTAATGGCTTTAATTTTGTTAGGGTCTACCTTAACACCCTCGTGAGATACAATATGACCTAGATATTCCACCTCTTGTACTCCAAAGAAACATTTGGATGTTTTCGCATATAATTGTTTCTCCTGCAATAGTTTGAGCACCCTGTCAACATGTTCAACATGATCCTTGCAAGACCTGTTGTAGATTAGTATATCATCAAAAAATACTAGCACAAATTTTCTAAGGAAGGGTTTGAAAATGGAATTCATCAACCCATGAAATGTAGAAGGTGCATTGGCAAGGCCAAAAGGCATGACCAAAAATTCATAATGACCCTCATGAGTTTGAAATGTTTTTTTGAGAATATCTTCAATCTTCATTCTAATTTGATGATATCCTGAACGAAGATCCAACTTGGTAAAATAAATTGCTCCATGTAATTCATCCAATAATTCATCAATCATAGGAATTGGAAATTTATCTTTAATGGTGAGTTTATTGAGCTCCCTATAATCTGGACACATTCGCCATGATCCATCCTTCTTGTGTACCAATACTACAGGAGCAGAGAAAGAACTTTGACTAGGTTGAATTATACCCGCCTCTAACATTTCTGCAATCATACATTCAATTTCACTCTTTTGGAAGTAAGGATATCTATAAGGCCCGATGTTTGAAGGAACACTTCCTGGAATCAAATGAATAGCATGATCATGATCACGAATAGGTGGGAGTCCTTTGGGAGTTTCAAACACCTTGGAATGATTGTCCAAGACTTTTTGGAGATTTGAAGAAATAGATGATTTTGATGTTGGAACTTCTAGTGAGCATAATTGTGCAATTACGCCTCGTTGTTCTTTCTTTAGAAGCTTTGTCATGACATTATAGCTTATTATCTTTCCCGGCTTCCCTGCAATACCCCGTAATTCGACTTCCTTTCCTTCTGAAAAAAATTCAAGAAAAGTTCTTGAAAATTAAAAGCTACCATCCCCAAAGATTGTAACCATTGTACTCCTAGTACAACATCAGCACCTCCCATAAGAATGGAAATCATTGGACTAGTCAATACATATTCCCCCATGGTTAGCTTGATATTATGGCATTTTCCAGAGCAATTTATAGTTCCTCCATTTGCAACCATCACTTGACATTATGGTGTTGGGTATAGGAAACAATTTAATTCCTTGGCTACCTTACAATGAATAAAATTATGGGTGCTACCTGAATCAATCAACACTATTACCTTTTTCTTCTTGATTTGTCCTTGTATCTCGAGAGTTTGAGGAGTGGTAATTCCTGCCAGTGCATTACACGATATGGTCGGATTCATTTCTTCCTCTTCTAGGGTTGGTTCCTGGTGTATATCCTCTTCTTATTCATTTTCTTCTTCCTCTTCACAATCTATGTAAAATAATTTCTTCTCAGCACACTTATGACCTTTAGTGTATTTTCTATCACAACTATAGCAAAGCCCTTTTGCTCTTTTTTCTTCCAATTTTTGTGGTGTCAACCTTGTAGGTTGTGCAAATCTAGGATTAGAAAAACTTACCTCTTTATCGAAGTGAGTGGTAGGCTTCTTGGTCACCATAATTTTACATTCAATTTTTCTGGCCAACCTGAATGCCTTCTCCAATGAATCAAGTTCCAAAACATGAACTTCATGTTGGATGTTATCCTTTAAAGTACCTATGAAGAGATCAATCATGTGTTCCTCTGAAATATCAGTTACCCTTATATTCAATTTTTAGAAGTCCTCAATGTGCTCCCTCACTGAAACTTTTTGTTTGAGATTTATCAATTGGCCAAACAAGGTGTTGCTCTTCATATCCTCATAATGTGCTATCATTTCCTCCGTAAAAATTGACCAAGTGACAATTTTTTTACAGGAGCAAAGCCATTGATACCATACAAATGTATTTTGTTCTAAATGTAAAGTTGCAATGCGTACCTTTTGTGTGTTTTGCACATTATTGAGATCAAAATATTTCTCCATCTATAGTACCCATGTTACAGGATCCTTTCCATCAAACTTCCTCATATCCATTTTTGGAATATGGTGGTTCTTCCCTCCAACATTAAATTTTATGAAATCACGATTAACATTTATTTTGTTCTCATCATGAGTTTCCTCTACTATATTTTCACCATTAGGAAACATTTCTTGCATCAAATTTTCCAAACCTTCAATGTCTACTTTTAGATCCTTCTTCATGTTTTCCATTTTGTCTTTCATTTTTTCATCGATCTTAGCTTCCATGTCATCCATCTTAGCTTCCATGCCCACTTCCATGCCATCCATCTTAGCTTCCAAACCATTCATCTTAGCTTCCACACCTTTCTTCAAACCATACATATTATTTTCCATGCCTTTCTTCAAAACTTCCATTTCATTTTTGGTTGTTCTTTGCGAGAGCGAAATTTGTTGCACTTGCTCTTGTAATTTTGATATGTCATGTTTCCATTCTTCGTCTTCATGAGTCATAGTAGAGCCTTCTAAAGGCTTAATGGGTGTTGAATTATTTTTAGGGGCCATTTTAGAATCCAATACTGATATCTATTCTACAATATGCCCTTGTAATCAATTCAACTTAATTCTTCAAACAAGACTTATGCAATTCGGAAAAGAAAAAAAATACACACCTTTTACTTGCTTTTGAGGAGCTCGATATTGAAATTGAATTATCTCTATAATTGCAAATATTGAATATCTGAAATTCTGCCCTGTAGTATCCCTCTGAAGCTTCTTTCAAATTCCACTGGTCTGATCTGATTTGGATTCTGCAAGACAAAGTTATGTCCAATCTCCCACAATGACCCAATTTTGGACTGGTTCAGTAGAGCGAACTTGTACAACTTGCCACGTGTCACTATTTCCTCCTTTGGATTTAAAATTGATAGACCAAAAACTAAATTCTATTTACTTGGGGAAAATTTTTACAGAATTCCAATCCGATGCTCAGAGAGAGAGCTATGAAGATTTTCCCATGATCACCTCTTTGAGATGAAATTCAGAAGCCTGAAAAAGCCCTAACTTCCACAGATCATATCTCTGAAAATGCTGCGAAAAAATAACTACAATTTTTCGAAGATGTTCCTTAGGATTTCGAATTCGCACTCTAAAAATTTCAGCTTCTTATCCTTCATAGAAAAAACGTTTTTACGAAAATACCACAATGACCTGTTTAGGTTAAATTCAGAAGCCTGCAAAATGACCTAACTTGCACAGATCATATCTCCAAAACTATTGCGAACCAAACTCTGAAATTTTTTGATGATGTTCTTCAGGACTTTTTATTCACACTCTAAAAATTTCATATTTTGAACCTTCACAGAAAAAAATTTATAGCGAAAATTCCACGATGACCTGTTTGGAGCAGCGAAAACCTAGAATCTCAAAGCTCTAAAACCAAATGTTGTGAAACCAACTCCAAAAATAGAAGAAAAGAGATATCAATGCCTTATAAATAAGCCACTTCGAGGGGGAAACCTCTAATACATTACATGAATGAACAATTCTTGGATGATACAAATTATAAAACCTCCTTTCTATATATAGGAGTCCATGGGGCCACATTGTAATCCTAGTGGGGCCACAATGTAATCCTAGCCGACCAAACAATAATAATTTAAGGGCACAATAATAATAATATGGGGGTTATAGGGGTACAATAATAACAATAAGGGGGTTACACTAACAACAATAAGGGACTATCCTAGTAATATAGGGACCTAACACACACACAAACAGAGATATATATATATATATATATAACATATTATTTTGTCTCATTACCATAATATATTATCTTAATATTAATTGAATTTTTTCAAATATAATTGTAATAATATCATTGATCCAGGGGATAAAAAATATGCTAAAAAATGAAAGTGCTCAAAATCTCCTGAAACTGGCACCAAATTGTAGATCTCAGTGCTTTGATTCCAAAAATGCTTGAATCACATCAATATGACACCATATTAGGAAGTTATCACATTCTAAAGTTTTTGGAAAATAACTAAAAATTCAACTTACAGGGTTGACTAGGAAATGTACGGATGTCATGTGGCATTTTGTATGATGATATCATGTTGATGTCATTAGATGACCAGGAAACAAGGGAGCCAATCAGAACTTGATTAAACATGGCCCAATCATATGTGGAGACTAGACGTATCATAATTGGTTGAAGGTTTTAAGGATGGGTGAATCGCAGAGTAACACGTGGCCCAATCCTAGGGCACCATGTGTCACTCTGGATGAGGCAAAAAAATTGTCATGTGACCAATAGACTCCATAGGATTCAACCATTAGACCTCTCATTCATAACTCCACTGAATTCCCGTTAGACCATCGATCTGACTTGTTAACATTAGTGACAGAATTTATAGTTATGGTGACCTAATTGGGTAGTTGTGGGGAGGATCAGACCGATGGGATATCCCAACTGGCCCAGTCCTAGGTTGTATCACAACTTCATGACCAAAGGAAAAGTTTGGAGGGGCAAGGTGCATGGCACCCTGCTCATGCCCTATCACACAGCTATGTGTACCATGGAGACCGGGTGTAGAGAATAGGATGAGAGAGAAGGATAGGGCATGAATTTAGTGTCAACCACAAGTCACATGCACTGCCATGAGACCATTAGCGGGGCTAGGGAGGCACATGGCCTATGGCTCGTGCCCCTTGGTCATTGGTGTCGCCATATGATAGATAGGGGGAGCGTGGAATTCGACGAAGGGGCTTAGCCATATATATAATTAAAACACCAAACACACTAATAATTGTGGCTTCAACCCGAGACCTATGAGATTCTAACAGAGTGACATACCAACATACCACAAAGTTTGTTTGAGTCCATATTTGTAGAGCGGGGTAGATTGTGGAGATTTTTCCAGACAGTTTGAAGAAGGAGGCCTATTTTGGCCATTTTGTAGCCTTTTTGAGCCCAAGAAGAGCCTATAGAGTGTTGTACAATTATATGACAACAAGGTTGCAAGGACAAAGTTATAATTAACCAAAAGATAACGGTGGTGATGGGAGCAAGCCTCCACCTCCACCTCTTCCTTCATATCCATATACACCTCCATCTACACCTCCTCCTTCTCCTCCTTCATCCCATAGACCTGCTCCTCCTCCATCTCCAAAATGACATGTTAAGTTCCCTTTGATTAAGCTTGATGTCAAGTTTGAATACCTATGTATAATGGGGAAGTAAATGCTGAAAATTTGGATAGTTGGGTTCATCAAATTGAATTCTATTGTAGAATTCAAAATATTTATGATGATGTCACAAAGATCCAACTTGCTTCTCTTCACTTGGAAGGTGCAACCCTCATCTCGTGGGAGGTTAGAACTCAAGAAGATTTGAGGAAAAGTGGTAAAATTATCTCTTATTGGAATGATTTTCCTTAGGAGGCCACTTTTAGGCTGAAATTTCCTCTAATGTATATAATGTCAGTTTATTAGAAAGAAAAAATAACAAATTCAATAAATTCTTGACAAAGGGATCATCAAGCCTATTACATCTCCTTGTGGGCATCCTATTGTTTTGGTTTTGAAGAAAGATGGTTCATGGCACATGTGTGTGGATTTCTAATCTTTGACAAAATTCATTTTAAACAATCACTATCCTCTTCCTCGCATTGATGATTTTCTATATCAGTTAAAGGAAGTTATTTATTTTACTAAGTTAGATTTGAGAAGCGGTTATCATCAGATAAGCATTGTTGAAGATGATATTTGGAAAACTGCTTTGAAGACAAAACAAGTTTTGTTTGAATGGTTTGTTATGTCGTTTGGGATTTACAATGCACCTACCACATTCATGATAGTTATGAATGAAGTATTGAAACCATTCCTTGAAATTTTGTTTCATAATCTACTTAGATGATATTATTATTTTCATTAAGACTCGTGAAGAGCATGTAAATCATGTGAAACAAGTCCTAGATGTCTTGAAAAAGGAAAAGTTGTATTTGAAGATGTCTAAACATGAATTTTGGAAAACCTCTTTGATTTATTTGGGTCATATTGTAGGAGGAGTTAAATTGAATATTGTTCCCTCAAAAGTTGATGTTATTGTTAATTGGCCTAAACCCAACAATGTAACAGAAGTTAGGATCTTTTTAGGAGAAGCCTAATATTGGAGAAATTTTATCGCTAAATTCTCATTCATTGCAACACCATTACATGCTTTGATAAGTGTAAAGTGGGTCTTTCATTGGGTTAGTAAGAAGAAGAAATATTTCGACACTTTGAAAGATAAAATCAATACACCACCAGTTCTAACACTTCTAGATATTAAGCAACCATTTGAAATTCAAACTGATGCAAGCGAATATGCTATGGTAGCAGTTTTGATGGAACATGGTAAGCCAATATGTTATCATTTTGAAACCTTTACCAATGCAGTAATTAAATATCCAACTTATGATAAAGAGTTGTATGTGTTGGTACAAAGCGTGAAGAAATGGATGCATTATTTGATGGGTAAAGAAACGATTATTCATTCTAAGCATCAACCTTTGCAATATTTACAATCGCAAAACAATCTAAAACAAGCCAAAAATTTCAAATGGATGGGATTACTATAATAATTTCATTTGGTAATCGAGTTTAAGAAAGGTATACAACAAAGTTGCAAATATTTTATCAAGTCCTATTGTCAATGCATCTATTATTCGTAACCATAACTTAATCATGCATGAAATTTATATTGAGAAATATGTTCAAGATGAATATTTTTAAAAATGTTTATGAAACCTTGATTCAAGGAAATCATGTTGAAGATTTGTATTATCATCAGGGAAACTTTTAAGGATGGAAAAATATTTTAAATTTTAAAAAATTGGCGAATCTCACTAGTCCTTAATATGAAAAAGATAAAATGTTTACTGATGTATTTGTAAAATTATTCAAATTTATAATGATATTATATATACTCTCTATATAATTTTGGCAAATTTTAACATAAACTAATTTTATATCGTAAAAATTGGGCGAATCATTTTTATAAAAAAATGGAAATTGGCGAATCTTTTTTTTGGAAAAACAATGGAAAATTAGCCCACCTGCGAATATTAGCCCCTAAAATTTTCCATGATTATCATGTTCATAACAAGTTGTTGTATCATCTTGGAAATTTATGTGTTCCATGGCGTGAAGGAGTCAATGTCATAAGGGAAGCCCACACTTTTATTATTCTCGGTTACTTTGGTGTAGGAAAAAGAATTTCTCAAATTGAGAGGTATTGTTATTGGCTTCATATAAATGAAACTATATCAAGATATGTAAAAGGATGTTCTACGTGTGCTACTATCAAGCCAAGAAATAGGAAATTGGTTTTGTACTCCATTTCCTATCCCTTCTCATCCTTTCGAAAGTATTTCTAGGGATTTTTTTGGGGGACTACCAATGTCTAGGAAAGGTCATGATTATTTATATGTTGTATTGGATCATTTCACCAATATGTGTCTTGATTCCATGTGAGAAATATGCTACAAATGAACAAAACACAAAGATGTTCTTCCAACATTTATGGAGTTTTTTGGGTTAACTACTTCAATTATTTATGACCGAGATTCTCAATTTATCAGGAAGTTTTGGTCAATTTTATGGGAACTCATGGACACAAAGTTGAAGAAGAGCACAACATTTCATCCATAATCCAAAAAACAGATAGAAGTAGTGAACACGTCAGTAGTGCATCTCCTTCGAGGATATTGTGGTCAGCATCCTAAACTTTTGGATGGGAATTTTTCGTTACATTTAACATTCCTACAATCGTACTAATAATTCATCTACACAAGTATATCCATTTGAATATTGTTTGGGTTTTTTGCCAAAGTCTCCTTTGGATTTCATCTATGACAAAGATATTGCAGTAAATGGGCATAGTGATGTGGACAAAGCTAAGAATTTCATTAAAAAAACTCAACTAGTGCATCAAAGTGTGCAAGAACAGCTAGAGAAAATCAAAGCCAAGTACAGAGAAATACATGATAAGAATTGGGGTGATCATGATTTCGAAGTGGGAGATCAAGTTTTGTTGTACATCAGAAAGGAAATACAACAAGGTGAAGGTAAAAAACTTAATCCAATCAGATATGGTCCTTTTAAAATCTTGGAGAAAAATGGTAATAACGGTTTCTAATTAGATTTTCCACCTTAAATGAAAATTTATTCTGTTGTGAATGTGGGAAAATTGAGATTGTATGAGCCTTCTATGATTGATGATCATGAAGAGAATGTTCAGATTCCATCTATAGAATATTTTTCTCTTGAATATTTAAATCAGTTGCAATAATACTTCACACAAAGGCAATGTGGAGTATCTTCAAGTGAGCTTTGTTAATGGGAAAAATTGTACTACCAACAAAAAGGAGGTCTCCCCGGTGAGAGGTCCCAATTAGACCTCACACTATTTGGGATAGGAGCCCCATCTAGTATGTGAGCCTAGCTACCGCCATAAGTTTTTCCACTCTTGGCTGTCACATGAAAAGATGACGAAGCAGAGACAAGGGTGAAATTACCATTCATTGAAGAAAAATTTGCCCAAGATTGACAAACCACAGAAAGAGGTATAATCAAGTCTAAGAAGCAATAAAAAGGTGGTAAGCCATGAGAGGGACTGGTGAGCCCAAACCCAGTCAGACATACATGAAAGAGAACATGCCAGAAGTTAACTACAAAGTAGTTCACAATATATAACTAACATGGAAAGAACAAAGTAAACACCGATTCGAAAGAATAACGTACATGTAACCACTCTGAATCAGTCCATAACAAATTGCGTGTATGAAAGCACACATACAAATATAGTGAAATATTAGATAGCTAGTACTACCACCATAATCAAGCATGTGAATCGGTGCTGGAAAAAGATAATATATTATTAATGTTGCTGCAACTTCAAATACATATTATGCATCTCATCAAAACCCAATAGTGGAACATGGGCTATTCATCTGAATACATGATACCAAAACCCTAGCCTCACTATAGCTCCCTCTACTTGATACCAAGAGCTGAGTGCCTTTAGCTCACAAGCAGAAATTCATTATCTCGTCCTTGCTTCAACTCAAGTGATAAAAGTGCTTTACTCATTTCTCGAAGTCGTACATATAAGCTGAAGTGACTCTTGAATTTCCCTGGACTCTTGATCTCCTTAACTGTTAGGATAGCTTGCGACTGGGGCCACTTGCGACCCGAGGCAATTTTTGACATCAGGTCATTTGCAACCTGTGACCTGGGTTCATTTGCGACCTGAGGCTATGTTTTACACTTATGTTTTGGAGAGCTCGGACCTTGCAAAACATTATGTCTTTTCCTGCACATTAGTCTCGCGTGAATGAACATGTGATAGATGTGCCTTTGATATTATAGTGAGGTTCTTCGAGTTTTGTAAGGATCCACCTTGCTCGCCAAAGAAAACCCTAGCTTTTGTTGTGCAAACCAACAACTTCTTCCTGCAAAAAAATAACATGGGTCACATGTCTTTATAATAAAAATTAATGTTGGAAACACATTTAATTAATTGAAAGAGTGATTTAAAAAATAATAAATTTGGATCCCTGCATAGTCCTTTTATGCGACACGGTGTGGTCTCCACAAATTTTTCCCAGGATCTAAAATATTAACGGTTAACCCATTCGAACACATCAATAGCGATGTCTTTATTTCAGCTTAGGCATTCCCATTATTGGATCCATCCACATTGATAGCTGGCACAAAGCTTTAGTCTGTTGTTATTGACCCATCCTTCTTCTGTATTGAAGCTAGCTAGACTTCAATATCTATTACTAGCCATGATCATGTATCTTCACAAAATTGTTCAAGATGGTTATCAATTCATCTTTAAGCATCTGCATATGGGACGAGGATCTTTCTCTGCAACTTCAATCAGCCTTGAGATTGCTTGCACTTTCGTGACCACAAATTTGTGCATTGATATGCGTCATATTTTGGCACTAAAGTGACCCCAATGGTTGCTTTCTTTGTGTGGTTGGGTCATCATTTTCATGAAACCTTCGATACCCTTTTACCCTTGCTAATTATGTTGGGTGTTGTTATTTCTAGGTTTTTAAACCTTACGTCATTTGAGCACGCCTGTCATTGTGATTTAAACCTCTCCTGCACGTTAAATAACACTCCTTTTTCACCATTATTGAATAGAAATACCCATTACAACCCCTCAACCTTGCTTTGCCTAAACTTTCACATCGACTGAGGCATATCCTTCTTATGCATAGGACATTATCCTCTCATTCTTTGAGCACCAACATTAGGGAGGCAGGCTTGTGATGTGCACATGAAAAAGGTTGAAATAGATCCTGAGACATCCTTTCGATACCAGTTAATAATTCAACTTTATAGATCAGCAATTTAGTTGACGAGAGTAGTGCATTCCATGTATATTTTTGGGTTCGCAACTCTGGTCGCGGGGGTCGCATAGTCAAAACCAAGGGCAAGTCATGTCGGTTGTGTGTTCTTCACTGTGTGAGACTCTGCGACCTTACAACTTGGGAGAGGTCACAACGTTGTGATAGGAAGGTCGCACTCCTGGACGAGACTCCTCAATGTGACTTGTATGATTAACTGGACAATGTGACTTTCTGTCATGAGCTATATGATGCACTAGTCCTTGCCAGCTTCGAGACTTGTCATTGAGTTGTACCCATTTTTTTATCACAAACATAAGTGTGTTGGCACCATGGGAATTCCTCCAAAATGTGATGGATGATGAATTGTCCCTTGTACAGTGATGGGGTCATAGTTTAGCATAAGGGAAATATGTTAGCAAATGCGGAATTCCTGTGAAGTTTCAATGGGTATGATCTCATCAATTCTAGCAGCATTATTGGAACATGAAGCATGGCGCAGTAAATACAAGTCGCCAAGTCACAGAGAAGGATAAGTCGCACAGGCTGCTCTAGGAAAGATTTTGCGACTTAGCGACCTTGGGATGGGTCACACAGTTGCATCCAAGGCTGGGTTGTGTTCACCTTTATACCTTGCAACCACGATTTGCGACTAGGGAGAGCTTGAGAGAGTTCTCACAACTTCATTACGTGTCAAGATGCATAGCCATCAGTGTTCCCAGGCGTAGTTTAGTGACTTAGCATCTTGAATCTAGTTGCACTTCCCACTAATGGTCATATTTCTCAAGCGCGTGTCACTGCTTGTCATGGTCACGACAAGACCAGACATAAACTTGTTCCCTACAGCCACAAACTCGTGATCACTATCTTCTCATCCAAGGGCTTCGACATTATTACTGCAATTGGTAAATTGCGACTTGCACCCACTGATTCGATAATATTAGGGGAATTTTGAGGTCTAAAATGGGCCTCATAAGGAAATTATAAAATAATAGTGGAAATAATAAAATAAGATTTGATGACATCATCAAATTTTAGAGGGAAAAAATAAAATAAAAAACTATTTTTTCAAATCGTATTTTCAACTTATCTCCCTATGGGTTTACTCAAATTTTGAGCAGTAACACTCTTTGGATACATAATTTAATTCCTCACCCAAGGAGTACCTATGTTGCATAATTTTTATGAACCCTGCTACACAAAAATGAGAAATATATGAAAAATGTGATTGCAATCGTGTTTTTTCATGTATTTCTCATTTTCCGTGTAGTAGGGTCCATCAAAAGTATGCAACATGGGTACTCCTTGGATGAGAAATTAAAATTTTCATCCAATGAGTACTCCCACTCGAAATTTGAGTAAAAACTTAGGGAGATAAGTTGAAAAGGTTTTTTTTATTATCTTATTATTTTTTAATCTTTTTACTTTATTACTCCAAAAATGGTGAATCACCCCCCATGGTTGACATCATCATCTTGAATATTATTGGTTCTTATAAATTTTATTTTGGTTGTACATTTTTCTTAGGAGGCCCATTTTAAACCACAAAACTCCCCTAATGCATGCACTCATTTTTAATGGTAGGAAGAGCGATAAGAAACGAACTTGTCAATGTTATTTGAAGAGTGATTGAGCTCGAGAAAATTTTGGTTTTGCTCTATCCGATCAATTGATCACATGAGTCCCTTCTTCTAGATCGATTTGAGTCATTAGTAGAAAGTAGAGAAGATTCAAACAGTTGGAAATTTGACACTTCTGTTGCTGATTCTCAAGATAGAATACATTTCTCACAAAGGAAACTATATTTTTAAGATAAATCATTCCACCCTCCTTCCCAGACCTACATGACCCGGGACTGCATCACACCCTTTCTAGAATCACTTTATATACCTCTACGCTATGATTAGGCTTAGTATGGGTGGGTTCTTATTGGCAATAAGACCATCATTAAAACATATGGCTTGCAAAAGCTCTTTTTTGAGCTGCACATTTGGCATCATGTTCTCAACTCAACACACAATACGTATACAAATTAGGCCTCGTTCTTATTGTACTCATCACATTCGAATTTGTCACTCCTTTTGTTATTCCTCACATCACCCTTTATTCTATGGCATACTTCGACCTGGAATGGTATGGTTGGATGTGCATCCCATATTTTAAGAAGATATGAGCCACAACATACAATAATTCAAATATGAGTATACCAATCAATCCTTCATGACTCTTAGGTGTCAACAGCTAATGTTATTTTATATTTACAATATAAGGGTGAGGTTATAAATTAAATAACATACTTTTCTCCGCACACTAAGTAGGGATTTATCGAGCATGATAAAATTAACTTCAACCTAAGTAACTTTTGTGCAAATTAGACTAGAGATTAGTGACTGAATTTTTCCAAACCATCATGACTCAACTTGAATGCTAGACATTCCCTCCAATATTAAGATACGAAAAAAAATGTCTGGCTTTAGAGGCTTACTCTCTCACTCATAAACAAACCTTAGCTTGGTAAAATAATGCCCATGTTCATGTGTATGATGGATAGAATTCTTGCACACCTGGTGGAGAGAAAGCAAACTAATATGTGCCAAAGCGAAATCTGAGAGAGAAAGGCTTTAACCTTTGATTCATGGCTATGATAACTTAAGGTTTTATAACATGTAGACAAGACCACCAAATTCCAAACCCTAAATTAACATAGAGCGTAAGGGTGCATGAACAATATGGGAAATGGGCAAACACTCTTGTAAATATAGGTTAATGACAAGATAACTCCCAACAACAACTTCCTACCCAAACCCTAGCTAGCCTAAGGTAGCAAGACAAGTGGGCGAGGTGTGCATCTATGAACAAGCATAGTGATAGGGTTTGGCATGAATAGGTCATGGGGAGATTAACTGACTAAAGGCAAGTTCAGAGACTTAATGGGCTGACCAGGCAGAGGGGGACCCAAAATTTTGGGTGGTGTTGTAGCAGCTACAAAAATTTGCGAACCACTAGTAGAATCCGATATCTCTATCAAAATCCCTATACTTGCTTGAGTCTAGATGGTGACGTGCTGGACTATTGGATAGACATTGTGGGTACTTCCTATGTTGCTTTGACCTTTACAGATATTTCGTCGCTTAGTGCCTCATCTAGTTCTTGCTAATCAGTAAAAACCCAAGTAGGAACTCATGCATGCCAGGAGTTGATGATGATGTAAATGACAACGAAAAGGGCTTATTATATTCAGATTAAAAAAAAAAAAAAAAATTGATGTTGCTTCGCTGCCAGCAAGCCTGATCAGTACCCCAGAGAAGTCATTGCATTACCTCTCTGCACGGAGAACCTTTCTCAATCCTTTACCCTTATGCGTTTCATGTGCTTATAACACTTATTTGTATGTGCTCGTGGAACTTATTTTTTGTGGCCATTATTTACCTAGGGTGGACAAGGGATCCCGAATTATTTTACCTTGCAAGAGAGGTTGTTTCTTGTTTGACAGAAATAGAAAGTCGTTCTGATTTGGGTTTGCCTTCATTTCCAAGCCTTTACAACCCATATCCAACTAACATGTGAAACAAGTAAACAAATCATTGAGATATTCAAGACTATCTTGGGCACACAGTTCAGGTTATGGGTATAGGTAATTAAAGCTTATTAGGCCCCACAGGAAAATTTCTCGTGTCTCCCTAGATAATGAATTAGACTTGTAGGAATGAGTCCCAAGGCATGACTTTGATGACTGATTATGAGAGAATCTACCACTTGGGGAAACCACCACAACCTCACACAATCATTAGGGTTAGGGTTTTAGCATTATGACAAGGAAAACAAGGAAGACCTTTTGGGTTTTGGTGCATGCATAAAGGTAAAAGTAATCCATCCAGCTTCAAGCATGTGTAAGCGGGGTAAGAAATCTAGTCAGGGAACTGAAGGTTTGAAGGCTCCAGGTTCGATGAAGGCTCTTGCAGTGGCACGCAATACACAGAGAATGCCAGGCTAGGTCAACGACTAGTGAATATCGTGCAAGAAGACAAATGCATGGTGTGGTGCAACAAACAAGGCTTATGATGTGATGCGATGCTATGTGCGAGAGAAATCAAAAAATTACAGGAGAATACCAAGGCAGAGTGCATGCAATGATTATATGAATCGCATGCTGCAATGAGAAAATGCAAGAGTATGAGTGCAAGCTAATGGAAATTTACAATGCATAAAACTAGTTACCGTAAAGAAAAGGGAGCAAACATAATTTTAAACCATAACGAAAACCCTAGCAAGTAAACCCTAATTAAAAAATTGAAGCAGTAAAATTTTATTAACAAACCCTAGCTAGTCTAAACCTAAAACCCTAATTTAACCAGGGAGGCAATCAGGTTATGTGAAATCAGATTTCTAATGTCGCCATCATATTAGTTCCCGACCTACAAGAAAAAAGATGTCCACAATCAGAACCAGCACAAGAAATTATGCACCAACAACCAGACTTACCTGTAAATCCCACGCAACAAGAAGAGGGTCATGGCTACCTACCATATAATGTGCCAAAACAGATTGTTCAATCTAAACTGCAATCTCATCCTCACAAACTGGAAGATACACTTGCAACCCAAAATCATATGTACATTCATTAATGCATAACCCTAAATTCAACGAGAATGAGGTAAGACACTGCCTACTTACAGACACATTTGACACATAGGATCCCTCAAACTAGCTGACAACCTCATCATGATGTTGAGGATGATCAATTTGATGACACAAAGAAAACAAGTGTTTTCCTAGTGAAATTGAAATGCCAGAGAATTTAAGTGTTGAAACCCTAATTTCAGAAAACCTAGTTTGAATTTGTCCATGGGCTTTGTAGAGGACATAAGGACCTGACATAAGCATCAACAGGAGCTAAAGTGCCTCACCGTACAAGAAAAACTCCAAACATTCAAACGAGGAGCTATCAAACTTCGAAGGTTTCAAGAGATCAATTGGGGAATGCATGTAGTCAATATTTGCAATGATTGGGTAACTATCATCGAGTGTATTACTAATTTGGTCAGATGTTCGCAAATTGATATATTGACAGTTGAATAGATTAGATTATTTATATTCCCAAGGATGAGATAAATTGACCATAAGAATTTCAGGAAACCGAGAGGTGGATTGATTGGATTGTAACACATCATTTGTTTGTACTTGACTACAATCTATAATAGTTTGGCAACAATCAAAAATATTTGAGACACTGGCAGGTGTCCTCCCTCCAGTGAACAAATTAGGGTATAGAGGCTGATGCATATCAGCTGTTAGGGGACAAAAATATGTTCTCAAAGAAGAATCACTTGAATCAGAGGATTGCCAAGATAAGTCGGCATCTGGAATCAGAGGAGTATGGTGCATGGAAACTCTAATTTCAGAAACCCTAATTTGACTTGGATCAAGGGTTTCATCAAGATCACGAGAACCTGAAATAACCATCAGCGAAATCTGAAGTGCCTCAACTTCCTGATGAGTCCCTGAATATTCAAAAGGTGAAACATCGAATTTAGGTGGCTTCATAAGATCAACAGATAGATATGAATGACAGTGACTAGAGGCGTGAGTGAATATTTTTCAGATAAATTACAATCATTGAAGCCACAGATTTAACCAGGTTGGGTATTAGGCTCTCCTTGGATTAAACAAGAGGATGAATTAGTGAGAAATACATCCAGAGGTTTCCAAGACATAGGGTCTATTTCATGAACAGCTAAGGGGTGCGGATGGAGGAGATTAGAAATAAGAGAATCATAATTCGCGTAGTGCGATTGCGAAACATCCCCCTCTTTTTCATCGCTACCATCAACCCCAACAGGAGAAAATTCTAAATGATTTTTATAATATGTTGGTGTGGTAGACTCAAGAGATGAATCAGGGAATAATGGATGAAATGATTCAGATGAGGGGGTACCAATTGTACAAGGAATTTCATCTCGCACATTAGTGTCATCGAGAGGGGACAATGAAACTGCATGCATGTCACAGTCTAAGAGCTTTATAGGACAATGTAAATCATCCGGTACAGTACTAAATTTATTACTGATAAGTGCATGAGATTCAGGACTCGGCCTAGGCATATGTTCAACAGACTTGACATTGGTTTCATTAGCAAGTAGAGTTTTTGAATCAACTTAGTTTTCGAATCCTGATTTGTCAGGGTGTATGAAATATTAGGGGGCGATGCAACATGTTTCATTTCCCTGTAAGTATCTTTCATCACTTAAAATATTTGTGACCAAAACTCCATTAGGTAGAAAATTAGTAGGATGATGAGAAATGTCACAAATAATAAGTTCCTCCTTGGAGGCTTGAAGTTGTTCCAGGTTCAAAGAGATAGGTAGGAAAATATTAGGGACAAAATCTGGACAACAAGTAGCTGGACGATTATCATGACAGACATAAGAATTAGGATTTGTTACAGATTGAAGGTGTTGTAGAGAAATGAAAACCACCTGTTGAAACTGATCAATTAAATATGCACGATTAACATCTCTTTCAGGGAACTCAAAAAAAGGGTGGGAAAATCTAACAGAAAACTCCTCTAGAGATTCTTGAGGTTTCTTCCTGATCTCATTTATCCTTATTAATACATCTTGAAAATTGTACCTGTGAAAATATTTTTGAAGCTCACCGATGAGTTTCTCAAATGAATGGATGGAAGCTGCTGGAAACATGTGGCACCATTTCTTGATGCGTCCTTCAAGGGTGAGGGATAAAATCATACAAGCAAACTCCTCATCATCAAATTCATAATATTCAAAAAACTCAAGAAAATCAGAAAGGTGCTTGGTTATGGAAATTCCATTCTCGCCATCTAACTTTAACTGAGACAAGTGATATATAGGTTCATCGAGGATTACACATTTAAAAATAGATAAACCTGATAAAAATCTTGGGAGGATGATTTGGGGACAAGCCATTTACAGATATGAGACTAAACTACAGACTCCAAGGGCTCAGCTTGTCATCTGGCCCTCCTTCTAGCGCCAATTCTGTTGGCGGGAAAAATTGTACCGCCAACAATAAGGGGGTCTCCCCAATGAGAGGTCCCAATTAGACCTCACACCATCTGGGATAGGATCCCCATCTGATATATGGGTCTGGATTCCACCATAAGTGTTTCCACTCTTGGATTCTAGATGAAAAGGTGATGAAGTGGAGACAAGGGTGAAATGACCAATCAGTGAAGCAAAATGAGCCCAATATTGACAAACCACAGATAGAGGTATAATCGAGTCTAAGAAGCAATAAAAAGGTGGCATGCTATGAGAGGGACCAGTGAGCCAAAACCTAGTCAGACGTAAATGAAAGAGAACATGCTGAAAGTTAACCGCAAAGTAGTTCACAATACATCACTGACATGGAAAGAACCAAGTAAAAACCCATTCAAAAGAAAAAAGTACATGAAACCACTATGAATTAGTACATAACATTGCATATATGAAAGCACATGTAAAATTATAGTGAAATATTAGACAGCTAGTACTACCACCATAAGAGAGCATGTGAATCAGTACCGGAAAAAGAGAGTATATTATTAATGTTGCCGCAAATTCAAATACATATTTTGAAACTCGTCAAAACCCAATAGTGGAACATGGGCTATTCATTTGAATACATGATACCAAAACCCTAGCCTCACTACAAATCCCTCTAATTGATACCAAGATCTAAGTGCATTTAGCTCTCAAGCACAAATTCGATATCTTGCCCTTGCTTCAAGTCAAGTGCTAAAAGTGCTTTACTCATTTCCTGAAGTCATACATATAGGATGAAGTTACTTTTGAGTTGCCCTTGACTCTTGATCTCC
The DNA here is from genome assembly GCA_034641835.2 of Pinus albicaulis. Taxonomy (NCBI): domain Eukaryota; kingdom Viridiplantae; phylum Streptophyta; class Pinopsida; order Pinales; family Pinaceae; genus Pinus; species Pinus albicaulis. The sequence goes on from CM076578.1 coordinate 770,544,522, forward strand.
CCGACTATTGGGCTGGCTTGTGACTGGGGCCACTTGCAACCCGAGGTCATTTGCGACTTGAGGTCATTTGCAGCCTGTGACCTATGGTCATCTATGACCTGAGGCTATTTGCGACCTACAACCTATGGAGGCTTGCGGCCAGGGAGGTCGCGACCTAGGTTTTTTCCTTTTACACCTCCCTTTTGGAGAGATCAGACCTTGCAAAACACGATGTATTTTCTTGCGCATTAGTCCCGTGTGAATGAAAGGGTGATATATTTTACTTTGAGCTTATAGTGAGGTTCTTAGAGTTTTGTAAGGATCCACCTTGCTCGCCATAGAAAACCCTATCTTTTTCCATGCAAACCAACAACTTATAACTGCAAACAAATAACATGGGTCACATGTATTTATAATAAAAATTAATTTTGGAAACACATTTAATTAACTAAAAGAGTGATTTAACAAATAATAAATTTGGATCCCTTCATAGTCCTTTTCTACGACACAACGTGGTCTCCACATATTTTTCCCAAGACCTAAAATATTCGTGAGTGACCCCTTCAAACACATCAATAACAATGGCTTTATTTCAGCTTAGGCATTCCCATTATTGGATCCATCCACCTTGATGGTTGGCATAGAGATTTACTCTGTTGTTATTGACCCATCCTTCTTCTGTCTTGAAGCTAGTTAGACTTCAATATATGTTGTTGGCCATGATAATGTATATTCGCAACATTGTTCATGCTGGTTATCAATTTGTCTTTAAGCATTTTCATATGGGACGAAGATCTTTCTCTGAAACTTCAATCAGCCTTGAAATTTCTTGCACTTTTGCGACCAAAAATTCATGCATTGATATGCATCATATTTTGGCACTAAAGTGACCCCAATGGTCGCTTTATTTGCATGGTTGGGTCATCATTGTCATGCAACCTTCTACACTATTTTTCCCTTGCTGGATATGTTGGGTGTTGTTGTTTCCAGGGTGTTAAACCTTACGTCATTTGAGCATGCCTTCCATTGTGATTTAAACCTCTCCTACACGTCAAATAACACTACTTTTCCACCATTAATGAATATAAATACCCTTTACAACCCCTCAACCTTGCACTTCATAAAATTTCACATCGACTGAGGCATATCCTTTTTATGCGAGGGGAATTATCCTCTCATTCTCCGAGCACCAACATTAGGGAGGTAGGCTTTTGATGTTGAAGATTGCAACAAGAAACAGTGAAGTAGGCATCCTGAAACATCATCCTTGATCCTAGTTGGAAAATAATCACCTAAACCAGGTGGGGCCCACACAGGTGAATTTTGTCACAAAGTCTATTTTTAAACTATGTCTATTTTTTGACATGTCGATCATATTATATGAGTTGCGTACGTCGTTTTTGACATATTGCTGAAAAAATAGATGGAATTATATTTTTAGACATATCGTGAATCGTTTGTTCCATTGCCGGGGCCTAAAAATACATATGTCGAATATTATTAGCTCTTAATAATATTTGGACTATAAACATTATCTTATTCTCTTGGAGCACTTCAGTTAAGTGCACAGATGTGGCACAAGAGCTGACAGAAGGAATTACGCTATTCCTAAGGGTTAAGTGGAGCTATTGCATGGAGGACTTCAGTTAAAACTCATGTGACAGAGTTTGGTGGAGTTGTAGAAGTAGTTGGTGGAGTTGTGTTCAGTTTAACTCAGTTAGACACAGTTGAGCTAGTTGTATCTAGTCTAACTGATTGATACATTAGTGAGAATGATGTGAATTAATTAATAATTAATTCAATAAATATTAACTCATTAATTAACTAAAGAATACATCAGTTAACTACAGTGCATGGACAGTTCAGTGGAGACCAGTGGAGAGGTAGGTGAAAGAGCAAGTGTGACTATCAGTTGTGACTATAGTGTTGCATTGTTTGCACCACACATTCATTGGAGATGCCAATGAGGATTGCGCAGTCAATATAGGATGGATTCGAGTTCATCCAGAGTCATTCTTCGCCAGGATTGTGCACAGAGGCAAAGCAGTGGGCTAGCAAAGATCAACAGCATGGAACTGCGCAAGATCTAGCCTGATTAGTGTGTAGCAATTGGATTGTACTGAGAGCTTGTGATAAGCTTTGTATGAGGATTGTTACATGATCTCTATGACATATATTATATACAGATAGTTGGGGTTTTTAGCTTCAGGCTTTCCCGTTAAACAACTGTGTTAATGTGTGTGAATTTTTATGGTTTCATGTGTGCATTGCAATTGATTTAATTTCCGCATGTGATGATAAATGGTGGAATAGATCTTGTATTGTGCATGAATTTAAAATAGTGTGTGATCAGGAGAATCTTGGACATATGCATGCATAGTGCATATAATTTCTACATGTGATGGGTGCCTGAAAAACGTTGAAATAGAACCCAAGACATCCTTTCGATACCAGTGATAAATTCAACTTTATAGATCAACGAGTTAATTGACGAGAGTAGCGCATTCCATCACACATCATGAAAAAGATGTATTTTTTTGGGGTTGCAACTCTAGTGAGGGGGGTCACATAGTCGAAACCAAGGGAGAGTCATGTCAGTTGTGAGTTCTTCATTGGGTGTGACTCTGGGACCCGACAACTTTGTAGAGGTCACAAGGTTACAATAGGAAGGTCGCACTCCTGGCCGGGACTCGTCGATGCAACTTGTGTGATTAACTAGAGAATGTGACTTTCTGGCATGAGATATAAGATGCATCGGTCCTTTCCACCTTCCGGACTTGTCATTGAGTTGTACCCTTTGGTTTATTATAGACATAATTCTATTGGCACCATGGGCATTCCTCCAAACTATGACGCGTAATGAATTGTCCCCTATACAATGACACAGTCCTAGTTTAGCAAAAGGGCGATGTGTTGGAAAATGTGGAATGCCTGTAAATTTTCAACGGGTCTGAGCTCATCAATGCTGCCAGCATTATTGGAACGTGAAGCATGGCACAGTAGATACAAGTCACCAAGTCGCAGAGAAGGAGAAGTCGCACAGGCTACTCTGGGAAAGATTTTGCGACTTAGCGATCTTGGGAGGGGTCACACAGTCACATCCAAGGATGGGTGGTGTTCACTGTTATACCTTGCAACCGTGATTTGTGACTAGGGAGAGCCTGAGAGAGTTCTCATAACTGCATTACTTGTCAGTATGCATAGCCATCGATGTTCCCAAACATAGTTTAGTGAATTAGCGTCTTGAATCCAGTCGTACTTCCCACTAATGGTCATATTTCTCGAGCGTGTGTCACTGCCTGTCATGGCTGCAATAAGACCTGCCAGAAACTTGCTCCCTATAGCCAGAAACTCGTGATCACTATATTCTCATCCAAGGGATTCAACATTATTACTGCAATGCGTAAATTTCAACTTGCACCCACTAATTCCATAACCTGCACTAATTTCTTAACGACGGGAAGAGTGATAAGAAACAAACTTGTCAATGTTATTTCAGTAGTGATTGAGCTCAAGAAAATTTCAGTTTTTCTCTATCCAAGCAATTGATCACATGAGTTCCTGTTAATAGATCAATTTTTGTCATGCGTAGAAAGTAGATTATATTCAAAGAGTTGGAAATTTGACGCTTTCACCGCTGATACTCCAGATGGAGAACATTCCTCATAAAGGCAACTATATGTTTAGGAGAAATCGTTCCACCCTCCTTCCCAAACCTACATGACATCGGACGACATCGCACTCTTTCTAGAATTTCTTTACATACCGCTACACTCTGATCCGGCTTAGTATGGGTGGGTTCTTGTTTGCAATAGGACCATCATTAAAACATATGGCTTGCAAAATCTCTTTTTTAAGGTGGGCATCTGGCGTCATGTTCTCAACTCAATGCACAATACTTATAGAAATGCAGCCTTGTTCTTATTGTACTCATCACATTCTAATTTGTCACTCCTTTTGTTCTTCCTCGCATCACCCTCTATTCTATGGCATACTTCGACCGAACATGGTATGGTTGGAAGTGCATGCAATATGTCAAGAAGATATGAGCCACAACATACAATAATTCAAATATTAGTATACCAATCAATCCTTTAGGACTCTAGGGTGTCAACATCCAATGTTATTTTATATTTGCAATATAATGGTGAGGTTATCAATTAAATAACATACTTTTAGCCACACACTAACTAGGGCTTTATCGATCATGATCAAATTAACTTTAACCTAAGTAAATTTTGCGCATATTATACTAGAGATTAGTGAGTGAATTTTTCCAAACCATCATGAATCGACTTGAATGCTATATATTCCCTCCAATATTAACATATGAAACGCAATTTCTGGATTTGGAGGCTTACTCTCTCACTCATAAAAAACCTTAGCTTGGTAAAATAATGCCCATGTTCATGTGTATGATGGATATGATTCCTTGAAACCTAGTGGAGAGAAAGCAGAGTAATAGGTGCCAATGTGAAATCTGAGAGAGAAAGGCTTTAACCTTTGATTCCTAGCTATGATAACTTAGGGTTTTATAACATGCAAACACAACCACCAAATTCCAAACGCTAAATCAACTAAGAGATTAAGGGTGCATGCACAATATGGGCAATGGCGAACACTCTTGCAAATACAAGTTGATGAAAAGATAACTCATGACAACAAGTGCCAGCCCAAACCCTAGCTAGCCTAAGGCAACAAGACAAGTGGGTGCGGTGTACATCATATGAACGAGCGCATTGAGAGGGTTTGACAGGAATAGGTCATGGGGAGATTAATCGACTGAAAGCCGAGTCGGAGACCTAATGGGCTGAGCGGGCATAGGGGTGCCCTAAATTTAGAATATACCCAAAATTTTGGGTGGTGTTGTAGCAGCTACAATAGGCTCAAAGGTACCAATCCAAGTAAAGCAAAGTGGATAGACATCGAGAAAGTGAGGGATTTTTACCCTCAATGGCAGAGTAAAAATGAACATTTGGTGGTCAAGAAGCTTCCAGTGGCGAGGAATGATCCAGGGGATCAAAAATATGTTAAAATATGAAAGTGCTCAAAATCACCTGAAACCGGTGCCAAACCATAGATCTCATCATTTTGATTCTAATGATACTTGAATAGCCTTATTATGACATTGTATGATACTTTTATTTAAAATATGTCCAATTTTTTTTTTCTGAAAACCACATACAATTACTAGAAATTTGGTTTATGATAATTGCATAAAAAATCACATTTTAATAATATAAATAGAATTAATATATTGGTTAAATGGGTAAAGTGTTATATTATATGAATGGCCGAAAGTGAAAATTTGAGATCTCTTCACCAACATAGAGAATATGATCATTGCTCCTCATGACCACATGGTCAATATTTTGTTCTACCATCTTGCAATTTATGGAATCATCTTTTACATTATTCACATGGTTGATATTTTGTTAAACCACCATTCAGTTGAAAGTGGAATCATCATTGTGATTGTAGTAGTGCATGTGGGTTATGGTGTAGGATAACCCATTATTGATATGAGGTTAATAACTCTTCGGAATTTCGTAAGGAACGCCGAAAGGAGAAAAGGAAGATAGAAAATGTGTAAAATGTTTAAGGAAAAGTATGTTTAACAATTAATTTTTAACAAGTAAGGGTTTTTGTTTTCTATAAAATAGATAATATAGCAATTTGTTTATTTGAAGAACTTCACTAGATACGATTACATATGGAATAATAGACAAGGGAAAAAATCTCATGTATATAATTACAATCAAAACATAGAAGAATTTAGGTTGTTGTGTCCGTACATGGTTTTAAGAGTGATAAAGCATGTAAGTGTGCCTCTTATTTCTTTTGTAGTGAGACATAGGCAGTGTCCTTCATATTTTCATAGCGTTCAAAGGAAAACGTTGATGCTATCCGCATTCCTTCTAGAGTAGTAGTGCATGAAATTTTTGTGAAGGTCAAGCCTTGATGTTCAGTGTTACTAATGTCAATGGTAGCCCTTGTTAAGGCCATTCCTTGAGATTTATGTATAGTTAGCGCCCAAGCCATCTTAAGGGGTATTTGTTTCTAATTACATCGTTGTATGGGTGGTGTTGGTAGATATTTTGATTGTGTTTTGTCCCATGGACGTCCAATGTATTTATCTAATTCCACAACAACATGCGATGATAAATTTGGAGGGCTATGTCTTGGTGCATAAAAAAATTGCACGAATTCTTTGAGACCACCATTTACTAATCCTTCTTGGACCCATAAATTGCAAGATAGCATAACGCATTGGCCTACACAAAGCAATATTTGTTTTTCCAATTGGTCATCATCTTAGTGGTGTGCTTCTGAGCCATTTTTGGATTCAACAATATTGTGTGCAATTAGCATATGCAATGATTCAATCATGGATTTGTTATGGTTATCAAAAAGAATATTTATTGCGAAGAGGTGGACCGAGGTGTCAAATATCTGGCGTTCTTCGATGGACAAGATTGTGTTAGTTCTTGAATGTAGGAGGTTCCAATCATCTATTGTTGGTGTAGCACTGTGAATGTTTGACAATAGCTCGCGGAAGCGAGCCTAGGTGCCGAGAAGTCCTTGTTGTTGAAACATAGTTTGTAAATTGATTATAATGGTAAATTTTGCCCACAGAGTCCTCCCTAGAGTTGCACCTGCATAAAGAGGTTTTTCCATCACTGGTGGAAGTTGGCCCAAATCCCTGACAAGAATTATTGAGCGATTACCAAATGAGCAATGGTTTATTTCTGGAAATGCCTCAAACAAAAAAATTTCTATATGCGCAAACAATTTAGAGCCTATGAAACTCATTTCATCAATTAGATTGTACTGAATATGTTTCATTTCTTCGTGGAACACACTAAGGGATTGACCGCTCAAAGGTTTCATTTATTTGATAGGAATGCGAAGCCCTGAATGTACAGTGGTTGCATGTATGTTAAATGCAGCAACACCAGTAGGGGAAAGAAGAAGTATTGGGCTATGGCCAATGGTTTTTCTAGAAGATAATGCCGCTTATTAGGTAGAATTTTCCAGTGCCCATAGTTCCTTGGATGATCATCATTATTGGATCTTTTAGCTCTAGTGCTTGTGAGTTTTGTATCACTATTTCCAATGCATGTTGTTGACCTATAGATAGTTTTATTATGGAAGGACATATGGGATCGTATTCTTATATGGATTCCCCTTTCCTTAGATTGTAGTTGATGAATTTTGGTACACTCTCAAATGTACCTCCAGATACTTCTAGTTGATCCCATGGGTGGGAAGTGTCGATTCCTCAGAGGCCTAGCATGTCAAGAGAATTGAATTGGATATTCCCTATGGGGACCAATCTTGATAAATATTTCCATTCATTCATCTCAATATCTGATTGTATGTTAATATTGGTAGGTTCCTCTTCAGATGGTTGGTTATCAAGAATGAGAATAGAAATGCAACTAACATGCCATGCATGGTAGTCATTTCGTATGCTCTCCGAGTTAGCCAAAATATTTTCTTCAGAAAGACCTATGTCTTTAAGGAATGAGTGGAAGAGTTTATATAAGAGTAGCTCATTCTAATAGAAATCCACAAAGACATTGGAATATTTGTTTGGTATTGTAGTAAAAAGTGGCCATACATGGACAATTGTGGGGATGTGCATTTTTCCCATTTTTCATATCTCCGTGCTTGGTTATATGTCCAATATTTTGAAAAGGAATGCCATAAGGAGAAATTTGAACATTAAAAAACCATGAGGAATTATATGGATTATAGAAACTAAGGATCAAGGAAAAGCCAAATAGATTGCATTGGATTGAAAAGTAAATTATACATTTTTAACAAAGGCATCCAATATGATAAAAAAGAGGCTCCGGGTACGAATATATTGACAATGTATTATAAATATTATCAATATCATGGTCTCGGTCTCATCATTAAGAATAATTATGCAGTATGTTGATTATCTTTTTCTTCCAATTTTTTGATATTTATAAAAAGAGATTGTATAACCAATTCATAAATTCACATAATGAATTTACAAGGCATTGTAAATCTACTTGACAATCATCATTAAAGATACCTTTTAAAAATTTATATGAATTTTATTCATTACCTTTGGCTTCCAGTTATCTAATATTGATTGGAAAAATTTTAGTAACTAACATCCATGATTAGCATTATAAATATTATCAATATCATGGTTTTGCACTTATTATTAGGAATATTTTTATAAAATTGATATGCACTATGTTTATTATCAATTAATTTTATTTTTTTTAATTAATAAAAATATGTGTTATAACCAATCTCTAAGTTTATATGATAGACTAAAGGTGTTATAAAACCTTATAATATTTTGCTAAAATTGACATACATTATTTTCCTTATCTTTTATTTACAATTTTCTAATTATGTCTATAGGTAATTATATTTTGGAATTGAAAGGATGGTTTCAAATTGATAAGAAAAATTTATATGATGATTTGAAAATGCACAAAACCTACCTGTATCTATCATGGAAAATGTATTCACGAGCCATCTTATTATGGAATTTCATGGAGCTAGTTATTCAGTTAGAGGGGTGGAAGCCTTGGGATGGAATCTTTTCTCTAGACACACTGTACTATGGAGAATTTGAAAATTATGAGTTGGGACTTGGCAATTTCTCTACAAAAGTGCAATGGTTTAATGAGATTAATCCAATCGAAATGGGTGTATATTCCATCCATAACTTCATTGAGAAAGACTTATGGTTACATATCATTCATTTTTATAAGTGTTTTTCATCTCCTATTGACACAAATGTGCTAGTATTAATAGGGATATATTTTGTAAGCATAGTCCAAATTTACATGATAAATTAATAGGACATTGTAAAATTAAGGAATATCATAACCTTACACTCATTGTTAAAAATAATTTTGTAAAATTGATATGTATTATGTTTTTTTTTGTAAGTCAAATTTCTATTCATAGTTTCAAAAGAAGATACATCAGAGGAAAAATGTAGGTAATATCACCACTACCGATTTTTTTTACTACCATCGAAAGAATATGATAATGAAATAGAAAAATAAAGAGAGGCAGTCCATAATTTAAAATTCCATAGGCACCAATACACAAAAATAACATATAAAACACCTTTATCCATGCTAGTCGTCAGAAGGGATGAAGGTTGGGTTGTATGGTGTTGTTCTAGGAGGTAGCAGATGGTGAAATGAGCATTGGAAGTGCTCCTTGAAAAGGGCCATCCAGGCCTCCAACTTCTCAACCTTCTCTAATAACAAATTCTGGTCGCGCCAGACCACCACTACACGCTCTCGGACATGACACTAGAAGCAAGGGATTTTTTTCAGAGTTGCTATGAATTTGGTATGCTCCTGTAGTATACCCCTCTGAAGTCTCGAGATGCTCCATAATTGACTCAAACATTTCTCAATGATGCTCTACACAACATGCTTGGAAATGATCGCAACCACCCTGATGCATTGGCACACGACACCCACAACCAACATAGTGAGTCAAACTCCCTCACTAAGGAACGGGCGAAGTGATGCCACCACAACCCATTGATGAGCCCCCTACCTACCACCTTGAGTTGTTGGACCCAAACATCCAAAACTCCCTAACCGACCACCACCTCTTCCGCTCGAAGCCGCGCAATATGACCCATCTCCGCGCAGACCTCCCTGACCTCTGCCACCACTGCCACTCACTAACTCAAGCGGATACAAGGACTTGGCCATGCCTAAACTGCCCAAATTGGGCAGCACCTGGGCCGAGAAATGCCCCGAGCGACGAACATGCCGCATAATTGGATACCTGACACCACCGAAGCAAACTAAAGACCACCTACCCAATACCTCATGACCGACCCACGCAGAAGGCGATACCACCAGCCCCGACTGAACCACCTTTCGCCCTAGCCCTGAGAACCCACAACTCATGAAAGTAACACCCACCACGAACTAGCAGCATTCACCCCCCTGAAGTGGCCTCTCACAAGTCCAATGAACCAAATCCCGAGACTCGCGTGCCAATGGCACCACCCAACAACCCAGGAACTAGGAAAAAAACAAGAGAGGAACACTTCAATTTTCCCACTCCAGCAAAAGTAAAATCCCTCCCATCCTGGACTGAAACCATGCAAAAAAAATAGAAGAAGCAACAATCCACCCCAATCAGACGACCAAACCACACCTTCCTTGCAGACTCACACTGAAAAATCCCAATTCTGCAAACAACAACACCCACACCCAAAAGCTGGGCTGAAAACTCCTACGGCGACACCAACCCCTTGTCTGGCCCCTAGAACCTCTGTAATTACCTCTACTTCCCACAACACCCAAACCATAGACCCTGGAACTCTCACAGCCACAAAATTCCCATTGAATACCCTCACCAGCCTTCATAACGTTCAAATGCTCGACACCTCCTACGAGACCCAAGACAATTTGAGGCTTCTCATGTGGGAAATAACTATCTCTCGTACTCAAGGTATTATTGGAGGGTTGTGAGGCCAACCTGCCCACCTGAAGCCATGTGCTCAGCATGGACACCCACGCATTCCCTCGAGAACGTCGTCCTCTCTGTTTTCCACCCCATCGAGAAATTGATATGTATTATGTTAATTATCTTATATATAAAATTTTCTTATATTGATTAAAATATATTTTATAATCCACTCAAAAATTATAGCATAAGTTACTAAAATATTGTAAACCTAATCAATATCATAATATCAAACTCAATATAAACATTTAAAATACTTTTGTACAACAAATTTGTTTATATGTATTACTATTTTTTTTTATTTTTTTTTATTTTATTTATTTGATTAAGTTAATATTTTATATTGTATTTTATTTTATCCACTGTCCACTCATTCATCGAAAAATAACACAACAAAATTTCAGTAAATTAAAATAACTAAAAAAAATTAATAAATTAAAATAACTAAACAGAAATTCAGTATAGAGAGACTTGGAATCGAATTTTACATTGAAAGAGTCTCAAAATCAATGAAGTAAAGTTTTTGAATGAGGCAATAAAAACATAAACATGGAGATACTTGAATCCAACTTTAAGTTCAAATAAGCTCGCAAATACTAATCCAGCTCTAACCATAAAAATAAATATTGGCTCTAACAACGAGCAGCGGCGAGTCTGAAAGTGTACGCCGTGAACTGCCATTTTTACGGCAAGCTGGTGGGGGTCTCTAGTTTGAAACTCATTCCGCCAACAATGTATCGACCATTCCAAACGGGTAACAGTAAAATGTTTACAAGTGATGAGATCAGGGGTTGAAGAGAGACAAATAAAGGAGCTCGTTCCAGATATTGGCAAGCGTAGGCAAACACCAGTGGCTACAATCCATGGATTCTTCCGTTGCACGACTGTGAAATCGTTGTTGTATATCAAAGGGTGCGTGTTCTACCTTAGCAACAAAGTTTGTGACGTTGAGAAACGAGACAGGCGATCTCATAGCTTTGTTAACACTTTCTGCCACTTGGAATAGGCACCCTGATACGAAGTCCTCGTGGGCTCTTTCTCGAAGTAACAGTTACCACCATAGAGATCCATTAAAAAATATTGCTGCAAAGCATAGAGATCCATTAAAAAATGAAGCGAATGCCATTCATCTCAAGAAATATTTTGACATTTTCCATAGGATCTGGAGATTACCAAACTTGAAATGCGAGGGAGAGAAATTGCTAAAAAAGACTTTCCTGCTGTGGGTATCGATGTTGGAATCGATCGAGTTTCTCCAGGTAGTCATTCCTTTCCAGTAAGCTACAATGAAATCCATGCTCCTGTATAAACGATTCCTGTCCTGTAATCTCAACTTTTGTTTTACTCGAACAAATTGTCTAAATCTAAAAATTATCATTACTAAGTTGAATATAAGTACCCTCTCAGATTGATTGTGTGTGTCCACTAATGGCCAGAGTTAAGAACAAGAATATCGGCTCCCTTTCAACCCCTGCCATTAATCTATACTGAGTCCAGACAGAGCACCACTTTACCACTTTATCACCATGTCCACCACTCGATAAAAAGAAACTGAAAGTCCTTAATCATGTCAATACCTAAATAAAAAAAAATTAACTTAACACGATCACAGCAGAGAATAACAATAAAAACCATATTAACCTATTCCAGGTTCAAACTGGCAGAGAGAGATCAAATCTGCATTTTGTTATCTATACCCACTCTCGAAAGAGAATCAAACCTGCTACCACAATAAATACGCAGTGCAAACAAATTGCAAGGACTAACAAAATAAAATGACGGATTTATTGAGAAATAGCTCCAGATTTCAAACCTCCTCAGCGCTCAAACCGGCTCTGAGATATTAGATGCATGTGGCAGTTGTGAATATGCTGAATGACAAATGAACGTGGCATTTTTTCATAGGTTGCTGACAGACGACGAAGGGCGCCACAATAACCTCCCCTTAAAAAAACGCTTCGGCATAATTTTTAAACCCTCGAAATATTCTATAGACACACCAAATGTTGAAGTATTAAATCCAACAGCAAACAATACCGAAGGATAGCAGCTCATAAATTTGGTTTGTTTGCACGCCATGCAGCTTTAAATTCATCATTCAAAACTCTGCAAGTTAAATTTTGTGGCTCAAAGCCATAGCCTGTGTTTTCAATTTAACATTCGAGATTCACACACCACGCAATCCAGTCTTAAAACTCCACAATGACCACACCATTAAACCAACTCACCAACGAATTTTGAATATTCCAGGTCAACACCAGCAGCCAATCATATTTTATCGCGCAAGTTTTAGGATGAAGTCACGGAGTAGATTTGGTATGTGATAATTTTATGCATACGAGCTTATTTTCTGTTTTGAAATCCGGTGGTCCCACCTCCAGCGAATGGGAGGCCGATCGTGCAGAATTTGACCCCTACGTCAGCAAAGGGAATTGGTGTGCGAAAACTCTATGCAAAGGGATTTTATTTTGTGTTTCAATTCCACAATAAAGGTTTTAAAACCATAAGTTAAAGTTTACATTTTTTATTACTTTAAAGGATCACGGCATATGTTTTGACTTTTTTTTTAAAATTTCACAGCATATGTTTTATTTTAGGATATATGTACAAGTCCTAATATATGTATTATAAACTTAGAAAGTTTATAATATATATAGATAAATAGTTTTTGTTTTAATTTCTTTTTAAAAAGTAGTTTGTAATGTATTTTGAAAAAGCCAATGAAGGTATAAAAGACTGTTGTGTATTTTTAAATATAGTGTGTGTAAAAGAACAGAGTGTGTGACTCTATATGAAAGACAGAGAGCATTTTCATATGTAGATGACTGTGTGTAATTTCTTTTTAATGTAATGCCAGAAGGAAGATTGTATTGTGTGTGTGCATATTGAAAGAGACAGAGAACAGACTTTTCCACTATGTTTTTGCAGCAGTCAACAGAAATTGTTTTTTGTAAATGCCATAATAGTAGTTCTATGGCATCTTTGTACTAGAATTTTAAGTTTAATGAAACAGTTTCTTGTGTGCCATCTCTATTCAACAAGTTTTTTTTAATCTTTGTGTTGAGAGGAGGAATTATTTTTTATTCCTCTGTGTGTTTTGGAATCATTCAGAAATTCCAACATGGTATCAGAGCTAGTCCAGGCTCTTTGAAGGATTGTCAAAGAAGCTGAAGGAAGGAGTTTGTTCCAGCTTTTGAACAGCAGTGTGAAGGCTCAGCAAAAGCAAGGTATTTCTACAAAAAATAGAGTTTTTGTTTTGTGATTAAAAAGTGAAGTTCGGAGAAGTCCTTTTGAAGACAGAGTTTGTCTCTTGAGCAGAGAGACAACTTGTTTAAAAACACAGTCAAAGTTAGAGCATAGTTCAGAGTGCTAGCCATGGTAGGAGCCAACACAATCACGAGTATTGGAAATACTCAACTCCCACAGTTCAATGGGAATAACTATGACTATTGGGCAATCACTATGAGAGCCATGTTTGCCTCTCTAGATTTATGGGAGCTTGTTGAAGATGGTTTTGAATAACCAGCAGATGAAAATGTCTTTAACGCCTTAACACAGGCAGAGAAGGATTTGTTGAAGAGTAATAGGAAGAAGGACTCAAAAGCCCTCTTCTATTTCTATCAAGCAGTTCATGAAAGTGTGTTTCCAAGGATAGAAGTAGCTAAGAGGTCCAAGGATGCATGGGATACCCTTCAGACTGCCTATCAAGGTTTGGAGGAGGTGGAGACAGCAAAGCTACAATTGCTGAGGAGAGACTTTGAAACTCTCTGTATGAAAGAGTCTAATAACATAGACTCATTCTCCACACATGTGATTGTGTTGGTTACCCAGATAAGGTCTCATCGAGAGACACTTGAATAAATAAGGATAGTGGAGAAATGATTGAGGAGCTTACCCTCAAGGTTTGATGTGATAATCACAACCATTGAAGAGACAAAGGATCTCTCAAAGTTTATAGTTGATGAGCTTCATGCATCATTGATGACTCATGAAGAAATATTAGGAAGAACAACAAGCTCATCTTTAGAGCATGCCTTCAAGACCCAAATGTCCTTTGGAAGAGGAAGAGGTCAAGGCAGATGAAATTATAAAGGAAAAGGAACAGGCAGAAGCCAAAACAAAGGAGGAAGAAACAACCCTACAAATGCAAATGGAAGGAGCAACAATCAAAATCTGAACCAAGGCCAAGGCAGCAGCCAACAAGGAGGACAAAATCAAGCACATGGACAAAGGTATGATAAATCCGAAGTCCAATGTCATTACTGTAAAATGTATGGCCATTATGCCAATGAATGTAGGAAGAAACAGAGTGACATGGGTAATAGACCCAGTGCTAATTTTACTAAGGAAAATATCAGTTAAGAGAAGTTGTTTTTAGCATGTAATATGGCTGAAGAAAAGAATGAGGATATATGGTTTCTAAATTCAGGATGTAGCAACCATATGACTGGAAACATTTCCATGTTTTCCATGTTAGATGAAAATGTGAAGTCTCAAGTAACATTGGGGACAGACAGTAAGGTCCCTGGTATGAAGTGTAACCTCTTGAGCATTGGACAACTCATTCAAAAGTGGTACAATTTTTTCTTTGAAGATGATGTATGCACCATCATGGATAAACCACCAAGCAAGCAATGCATTGCACAAGTGAAGATGACAAGGAACAGAATGTTCCCTTTCAGGATGAGAGCAGATTTAAAGAAAGGAGCTAAAATGGCAACAGTGACACAAGAGACATTCCAAAGAGAAGCAAAAGATGAAAATTGGTTATGGCACTTGAGATTTAGACATCTCAACTTTGGAGGTTTGAATTTATTGCATAGGAAAGGAATGGTAAAGGGTTTACCATTTATTGATAAATCGGACAACCTATGTGAAGGCTACATCTTGGGTAAACAACACAGAGAAATCTTTCCATTAGGAAAGAGCATAAGAGAAAAGGCACCCTTAGAAATTGTCCATTCATATTTATGTGGACCAATGCAAACACCATCACTAGCAAGAAGTCACTATATGCTGACTTTTATTGATGATTACACAAGGAAAATTTGGGTTTATTTCTTTAAGAGTGAAGTGTTTGAGAAATCCTGCCACTTTAAGGCTCTTGTTGAGAACTAAAGTGGGCAACATATTGAAGTTTTAAGGACTGGTAGAGGAGGAGAGTACATCTCAAAATAATTTCTACGTTTTTGTAGAGAAAATGGCATATACAAGCAATTTACAACAAGGTATACACCACAACAAAATAGAGTTGTTGAAAGGAAAAATAGAACCATCATGGACATGGTAAGAAGTATGCTGAAGGAAAAACATTTTCCAAATGAATATTGGGCTGAAACTGTACATTGTGCAGCATACATCTTGAATAGATGCCCAACCAAAGTTGTAATGAATAGAGTTCCGGAAGAAGCATGGACTGGCATAAAACAAGGTGTCACCCACATGAGAGTTTTTGGTTGTGTGTCTTATACACACATTCTGGATCAGCTGAGTAAGAAGTTGGACAATAAGAGGGGAGAAGTGCATATTTATTGGATACAGTGAAAAACTCAAGGCATACAGGTTGTATAACCCATCCACCAAGAGGTTTGTTATAAGCAGAGATGTGCAGTTCATTGAAGAAGAAGCATAAGATGGAAGCATTGAGAAAACAGTGAATGTGAAGAGTTGTTTGTCTCATGATAATAATGAGGAAGAGATGGCTGATATACATCCCTCATTAGCAGCACCACCTCCACCAACACAAGGACAACAAGGGAAACCAAAAGAAGGTATGAGAACACCCTTGAGAAGTGATAAGAGTGCTTCTCCAAGCACACCACAAGGAGCAGATTTGAGTGCTTCTACAAGCACAAGTACACCAAGTGAAAGAGGAAAAAGATTCAGAAATTTGAATGAGATTTATGAAGAAGAGGCAGCAAATGAAGATATGAACTATTTATTTGCATTATATTGTCATGTAGATGATCCTATTCATTTTGAAGAAGACGTAAAATATAAGAAATGGATAGATGCTATGGATGAAGAAATGAATGCAATAGAGAAAAATAAAACATGGGAATTGGTTGATCTCCCAAAAGGGAAAGAAATTATTGGAGTTAAATGGGTTTATAAAACCAAGAGCAATGCTAAAGGTAAGAATGAAAGGCACAAAGCCAGACTTGTTGTCAAAGGCTATAAGCAGCAACAAGGAAGAGATTATGAGTAAAATTTTGAACCAGTTGCAAGAGTGGAAATAGTGAGAGCAGTGTTGTCCATAGCAGCACAACCCAAGTGGAAGGGTTACCAAATGGATGTGAAATCGTCATTCCTAAATGGAGTATTGATGGAAGAGGTTTATGTTGAACAACCTCTGGGCTATGAAAAAAAGGGCCAAGAGCATAAAGTATGCAGATTGAAGAAAGATCTATATGGGCTAAAACAAGCACCAAGAGCATGGTACAGTAGGGTAGATGCCTATCTACTGGAAAATGGGTTTGAAAAATGTGAAGGACAACCCACATTATACATCAAGGAGAAAGATGGTAAGATGTTGATTGTTGTTTTATATGTTGATGATGTGATCTTTACAGGTAATGATGCTTACCTCATTGAGAATTTTAAATTAGTCATGAAGGATGAATTTGAGATGATTGATATGGGATTGTTGAAATACTTCTTAGGAATAGAAGTAGAGAAAATTGAAATAAATTTTTTATCTCTCAAGCTAAATATGTAAATGAAGTTTTGGAAAGATTTAACATGCAGGATTGCAAGGCAGCAATTACTCCTACAGTGATGGGATTGAAACTCAGCAAAGAGGACATCAGCAAGGATTTTGAACCAAGTTTGTACAAGAGCATAGTTGGAAGCCTCATGTATTTGACTGCAAGTAGGCCGGATATTATGCATGATGTAATTTTAATTTCCAGATTTATGGAAAGGCCAAAGGATGCACATTGGCAAGCAGTAAAGAGAATTCTAAGGTATGTGAAAGGAACAAAGAGGTATGGAATTTTATATACCACTTCAGAAAATTTTGAATTGATTGGATATACTGACAATGATTGGGCTGGAAGTATAGATGACCAGAAAAGTACATCTGGTTATGTTTTTCATATGGGTTTAGGAGCCATTTCACGGGCTTCTAAGAAAGAGCTAATTGTGGCTTTATCTACAACGGAAGCAGAGTATGTGGCAGCTACAGCAGCACCATGTCAAGCAGTTTGGATGAGAAGAATTTTGAGGAGTTTGTATCATGAATAGGTAAAAGGCACAACAATTTATTGTGACAATAGCTCAGATATAGCATTGTAAAAGAATTCAGTGTTTCATAAGAGAAAGAAACACATTGATGCAAAGTATCACTACATCAGGGAGCTAGTGAACAATGGGGAAATTATTTTGCAACATTGCAGAATAGAGGAGCAGTTTGCTGACATTTTGATAAAACCATTGGGGTAGAAAAGTTTTAATTATTCAAGGAAGTGTTTGGGTATGGAAGAAAACCCAACAGTTGAATTTAAAGGGGAGTGTTGAAGTATTAAATCCAATAGAAAACAATATCGGAGGATAGCAGCTCAGAAATTTGGTTTGTTTGCACGCCATCCAGCTTTAAACTCAGCATTCAAAACTCTGCAAGTTAAATTTTGTGGCTCAAAGCCATAACCTGTGTTTTGAATTTAACATTCGAGGTTCACACACCACGCAATCTATTTTTAAACTCTGCAATGACTGCGCCATTAAACCAACTCACCAACCAACATTTAAATATGGTGCATCGCTTGAATTTTTTAATATACCAGGTCAACACCAGTAGCCAATCAGATTTTATCGTGCAAGTTTTAGGATGATGTCAAGGAGGAGATTTGGTATGCGATAATTTTATGCATACGAGCTTATTTTCTGTTTTGAAATCCGAGGATCCCACCTCCAGCCAATGGGAGGTCGATTGTGCAGAGTTTGACCCCTACGTCAACAAAGGGAATTGGTATGTGAAAACTCTATGCAAAGGGATTTTACTTGGTGTTTCAATTCCATGATAAAGGTTTTGAAACCATAAGTTAAAGTTTACATGTTTTATTACTTTAAAGGATCGCGACATATGTTTTGACTCTTTTTTTTTAACTTCACAGCATATGTTTTATTTTAGGATATATGTACAGGTCCTAATATATATATTATAAACTTAGAAAGTTTATAATATATATAAAAATAGTTTTTGTTTTAATTTCTTTTTAAAAAGGAGTTTGTAATGTATTTTGAAAAAGCCAGCGAAGGTATAAAAGACTGTTGTGTATTTTTAAATATAGTGTGTGTAAAAGAACAAAGTGTGTGACCCTATAGGAAAGACAGGGAGCATTTTTATATGCAGATGATTGTGTGTAATTTTTTTTAATGTAATGCCAGAAGGCAGATTGCACTGTGTGTGTGCATATTGAAAGAGACAGAGAGCAGACTTTTGCACTGTGTTTTTGCAGCAGTCAACAGAATTTGTTTTTGTAAATGCCAGAATAGCAGTTTTGTGGCATCTTTGTAATAGAATTTTAAGTTTAATGAAATAGTTTCTTGTGTGCCATCTCTGTCTAGCAAATTTTTGTTAATCTCTGTGTTGAGAGGAGGAACTATTTTTTATTCCTCTGTGTGTTTTGGCATCATTCAGAAATTCCAACACCAAATGACCATATTTAGATTTGAAATGGGTGAGGATGCTGAATCAAATCATAATAATGCTCCTCAAATGAATGCTTTTACTGTAATTTTCCCTAGTTTTTCTAGTCAAGGATAAAGACCCCACATTTATCGAGCCTTGATTTGCATATGAATTTATATGAGAGCCATGTTTTAAAATAAATTTGAAGATAAGGCTTATTAATGGGCACTTGGTGGTTGGGTTTTGGCATTGAGCTCAAGTTTGATTATTTGTGGTGTTGTCTTTAGGCATGTGTGCTTTGGCTTGTGGTTTCATTACAATATTTATAAAAAAAAAATTGCATTGTTTTTTTATTAGTATTTTTTATTTACATTCTAATTTATAATGTATATACCTATATATTATAATTTATTTAAAATAAAAAAATGAAGGTATCATGAAAAGTTTTGTAAACTAGTTTATGTACACAAATTAAGTTAAATTTCACAAATTTTTAATAGTTAAAATGGGTAATAAGAAACATAAAAACACATGAAAATGATGACGAAGTTCACCCATATTGGGCTATGTTCGTGGGTCTAGTTTCCAATGGTGTCTCTTTATATTATATGCTCAAATTTTCAAATACATCAACATACATTGTTCAACCTGCAAAAACAACATTTCCATTGCATCTAGAATGCCAAAAAACCTTATGTAGGTTCTTCTTAGGCTCAAAAAGGCTGAAAAATGGCTAAAATAGGCCACCTCCTCCAAACTATCTGCAAAACTGACTTTGCAGTCTGTTGGTATGTCGCTTCGTTAGAATCTCGGAGGTATCGGGTTTGAACCACGGTTATCCGTGCATTTGGTGTTTTAAATAAATATAAAAATTAAACCTTTTTTTTTAACGAGGAAGCCCTTCA
This sequence comes from Pinus albicaulis, assembly GCA_034641835.2. Taxonomy (NCBI): domain Eukaryota; kingdom Viridiplantae; phylum Streptophyta; class Pinopsida; order Pinales; family Pinaceae; genus Pinus; species Pinus albicaulis. Next base: position 770,564,538 of record CM076578.1, read on the forward strand.
GCAGAATTCAATGCTCCCCCTGTCGGTTATATGGTTACATCGATGAACAAGGGGTCTCGCTCGCAGTCTCGTGGAAGTGCATGTGACCTATGGTCATTAGGGGAATTTTGTGGTCTAAAATATGTCTCCTAAGGAAATTGTATAATAATAGTGGAAATAATAAAATAAGATTAAATTAGAACATCAAATTTTAGAGGGGGAAAAAAAACTATTTTTTCAACTTAACTCACAATGGGTTTGCTCAAATTTCGAGCGACAACACTCATTGGATGCATAATTTGATTCCTAATCCAAGGAGCACCCAATGTACATACTTTCTATGGACCCCACTACACAAAAAATGAGAAATACAAGAAAAATGTGATTGCAATCATGCTTTTTCATGTATTTCTTATTTTTCGTGTAGGAGGGTCCATCTAAAGTATGCAACATGAGTACTCATTGGACGAGGAATTAAATTTTCCATCCAATGAGTACTCCCGCTTAAAATTTGAATAAAACCTTAGGGAGCTAAGTTGAAGATACAAGTTGAAAAAATAGTCTTATTATTTTATTATTTTTTAAATTTTTTACTTTTTTACTTCAAAAATGGTGAATCATCCCCCACGGTTTACATCATCATATTTAATCTAATTGTTTCTTGTAAATTTTATTTTGGTTGTACATTTTTCTTAGGAGGCCCATTTTAGACCTTAAAAATTCTCTAATGCAACACTAACTCCACACCCTATCCTCTGCTCCTATTGTAGCCTTCACCCTTGGTTTCCGTGGTAAACATAATTGTGGGTTGGGGCGTGGGAAGGGCGTTACGCACCCCACCCCTCTAAGAATTTCCTTTAGTCACGAAGCTGTGATAAAACCTGGGGTTGGGCCGATCAGGCATGCCCACTAGCCCAACCCTCCCCCCAACCACCCAATTAGGTCACCATAACTATAACTATTGCCACCACTGTTAACAAGTTAGGTCGATTGTCTAACAATAATGTCGTGTCAAGTTATGATTGGCTCTCATGCTACCTATTCAGCTGATGATGTCAGAATGACATCATCGTACCAATTGCCACGTGGAATTCGTACACTGCCCAGCCAACCCTGCAAGTTGACTTTTTAGCTATTTGACAAAAAAATCATAATGCAATAACTTCCTTATTATTAACATCATGAGGGCCAAATTAACCCTAGGTTGAGGCCAACCTTAATGTTGAATGAAAAAAGAATATACTTGTCACCAAAATAATTTTATTATATAGAATCTACACAAATATTTTTTTGGAAGAAAAATTAAAAGCTAATTAAATTACAAAATTTAACTCCTAATTTTTTCTTTTGTTGCATCACACACACACATACATATATATAACACATTATGTTGTTGAGCTAACAAAAGTTAACAATAGTGAATGAGCTATTTCAAAAGTTTTGAAAGTGCTTTGAACGAGATCAATATTTAATGGACTACAATATAGAAATTTCCCTCATTCTAAGAATGGTACCTAGAGTAAACCCTAAATTCTTCAATTCATAATTTTAAGTCTATCACCATGGTTTAAATATACTTATTAAGAAATAAACATTTCACTTTCACATCACATTTGTATCCATACAAGTCACATGTATTTGGTATTTTTTCTCTTTACTTATATAATTTATGCATAGTAAATAAAAACAAGAACTTGACATTCTTCTCTCATCTTTAATCAAATTTCAACATATAATATTCTTAATGGCCCATATGTACATTTGAAAAAGCTCAAACCAAACTGTTGACCATATTCTCTTTCAAAAACAAGTAACATAACTCTCATCCATGTTTAACTTTATTTCATATTATTTGGAAATGCAAACATAATTTCTCTTCGATAATTCTTTTATATATATTTAAAAATCAACTATAAGCTTTGATTCACTTCGGCGTTCCTTTCCCCTACTTTCAGGTGTCTGCTGGTATTGGATTACTGGCCTGGAGCGTTATCCCTTCGTTGTTTTGCAGAACCTTCCAAACATTGTTGCAAAGCGTGTGAACACAAAAGAGATAATTTTAGTCCTTTCTAGAAAGTTAGAGATCTTGTGGTTTCTTCATATTTTGGTTTATTTTTCTTTTAATGGAAAACCATTATCTATGTAATAGGATTTGGTCTGAAATGGAGTTTGATAACATGCATCAAGAAAGAACAAGGGTGAAATTACAGTGAAGTGACCAATTTCGAGCTCAAATTCCGACCAAACTAGCATGAATATTGAAAATTTGGATCATCAGTTTTTCTCAGAATGGGCCCAATTAGCTGATACGAGAAAAATTTTCCGATCGGATGCACCATTTGGGACATACTCGATTTTATGAAGTCATGTTTTGAGCTCCGCAACCCACTATTTTGTTTCGTGCCAGTAGTTTAATTTTGGGTTCAAAAAATTGTTACAGTAAATCATATGAAATAATTATTATCAATTCTTATTTTTAGAAGGGATAAATACTTTAAAGTTTTGATTCATTTCTTTAAAAAAAATGACATTTATTTAATAATCGAATTAAAATAGTATTGTTTAGTTTTAAATAAAACCGTTTTCATTTATTTAAATTTGTTTTATATCAATTATTTTTATATAAATTAGATTTTATTTAATTTTTAGTATAGTTATAATTTGGTTTTAATTTTATAAATTATTATTTAATTTCAAGTTTTAAGTTAGATTTAGATTTAGATTAAGATTAAGATTAGTTTTAAAGTTGGATTTTCGATTGATTTTTGGTTTTAAAAATTCTACTAAATGATTTTTAGTTTAACAATGTTTTTTGGTTTGGATGGCAAGTAAAAATAGAAGATTTGGGATCCTAAAGAAATGGAGGCAAAAAAAATTCAAAGGGAAAGAAAACTTATTTTCCATTCTTATAAAAGGACAAGAAGACATAGACTAGAGAGAGGCTTCAGGTCCTAAGCACTGAAGACTACTGGATATAACTATAGTTGTAGCTTAAGGCTATTTCTATAGTGTGTAGTAGAGGAGTAGAAAATAATGATAATGGGGAAAGGACCATTATTATAATGCTCTTTGTATTTCAAGGTTTTTATTCCCAAATGAACCAACAAATAGAGAAAATTTGGTGTTGCTCATGAGTTTTGTATTATTACCTTCTTTTATGTAATATTAAATACATGTTTTAATTCATTTCTCTTCATGCCTATGAGTATGATATTTTATTCCATGTATTATTGTTAAAAGTGACAATTTGTGATTGTGATCCGGATTCATGCAGGAAAAAAATAAAATACAGAAATAAACATAAACAAGGAGATACAACAGAAAATATACTTCATTTCATTAATATCAAATACCTGAAATAAACTTATAGATAGAATGAAAATAAACTAGCTCAAGCGATGGTAGCTTATTTCTGAGAAGAGATGTGGTGGCTACATGCCTCTGAACTATGTTAAAATGAGGTTCAATGACCTTTTTATTATTGAACAATAATGGAAAACCCTAAACAACCAAAACCCTAACCCCACGAGATGCAACGCCAAGAGTTCGTGGGGCCCATTGGGGTTAGTTGGGGATCCAACTTCCCGGGGTCATAACTTGGTCATATTATCTTTGTTTAGCGCATACGATATATCGTCAAAAAGATATCTCTGAGTACTATAGTATTTTCCAAATGTCTATGGATAAGGACTTGTTGCAGACCTTTAGAAAATGTTATTTAGGGGGGAAAACTGCTCTGAAAGTTTAGGACCCGAAAAACTTCTAAAAGTAGTAAATGCTACTATAAACAAGGAAATCAAGGGGAAATTTAATTTTCAGAGGTATAGGCATATCCGTGTGTCCATGATCTGATCAGTTGTGACATGTTCTATGTAGTATGGGTTTAACTCTGTTGGTGTGAGTTGTTCTACAACGTTGACTGTGTCCAGCAATGGTGGAAATTAGGGCCAAAGGAAGTCCACATTGAACATTGGGTGCATACCAAGGAATAGTGGAATACTGAGCTCGAAGGAATTTTCCCTTATAGCCTTGGTGATGGTATTTGGCCCATATCGGAGTGACTGAATCTTGCGCTAGGGCCTACCTAGGTGCTCCTTCTGCAAATGTAGCCAAAATTTGTGGCCGACATAGAAATTTTGTGGCACATGATGTTGATCATGTTGCAACTTGTAATTAATATTGGCTCTACACAATATGTTATGGACATGTTGGAAAATGTGTTGAATGTGCTCAATGAATTTGTTCACCTTGTTGGCTTGGTACTAGACATGAGTCGAATCTGCATGAGTAGCGACAAATGGTATGGCCACATTAATGGGACATAGCGGATGGAATCCCAGGTCTACCTGAAAGGGGATGTGGTCAGTTCAACTATGGAGAGCCTGGTTATAGTTGTGCTGGACATAAGTGGGTCTTTCATCCCATGTGTGTGGATTCTTTGAGTTGTAAATGCCTAGAATATCTACGCTCATCCTATTGATGACCTTTTCTTGGCCATCATTTTGGGGGTGGAAAGTTGTGGACTTAGTGAGTTTGGTGTCCAACATCAACCAGAGACTTGACCAAAATGTGCTGAGGAACATGCTATCCCAATATGAAATAATGGACCATGGGATCCAAAAGTGTACCCACACTCGCTCAAAGAAGAGTTTAGCGGTATCTTCTACTATAATATTCTTCTTGCAGGCTGCCATAATGGCCATCTTAGAGAATCTATCGACGACAAAAAAATCCTAGTCATTTCCATACTTGGTAAAGGGAAGGTCCGACATGTAATCCATGGAGATGTATTCCCATGGTTGACTAGGGGTAGGAAGTGGAGTATATAGGCCTTGCTTCTTGATGGTTGGTTTGGAAATGGCACAGGAAGTGCAAGATCTAATGTACTTCCCAACATCATGTCGAAGGTTTAGCCAATAGAAATACTTTTTCAATATTGGCACTATTTTCTTGGCCCCGAAATGTCTAGTGACCCGACTATAGTGCGCTTCCAAAATCATCTTGACACACTCACTTGAAGGAACACAAAGGTGTCCCAGGTGGCATGAAAATGCATCCTGGAGGTGAAAATATGGAACTTGGTTACCGTCCAGGAATGTCTGGTAAGTGTTTTCGAATTCTGGATCACTTTTGCAGAGATGCAGACAACCCGAAGTTCTGTTCCCACAAGAGTCGAGCACAGTGGTTAACACCACGATCGGTGATCGGATGAGGCAAACTGCAACATTATTAGTGTTTCCCTTCTTGTACTTGATGCTCAAATGGAATTGTTGCAGGTATGTAGACCATTTCCGATGGTGATCATTGAACAACATCCCTTCTATCTGTATGAACTTCATGGGTCTATGATCTATGTGGATGATTTTTTCCTTCCCCAAAATGTAATGATTCCATTTTCGGTAGGCCTGCATAATGGAATATATTTATTTTTCATAGGTGGGATACTTCCAGATTTTTTATGGAAGTGTCTCACTATGATATGCCATTAGAGGCCCTTGTTGAGTAAGTACTGCCCCAATAGCATAGTCAGAGGCATTTGTCTTGATTTCAAATTGTTGTTGCAAGTCTGGTAATGTGAGAAATGATGCAGAGAAGAGGCGATGCTTCAACTCTGTGAATGCCTTCTGTTAAGATCTAGACCAAAATAATTTTCCTTTCTCTCCTCCCTTGGTGGCTTGACTTAAAGTCGAAGTGATATGATAGAACCCCAACATGAACTTGCGGTAGAAATTGCAAAGACCCAGAAAGTTGTGAAGCTCTGTTAGAGTAGTTGGGGTTAGCTAATCCCGAATGACCTAGATCTTGGTTGGTTCCACATTCACCCCCCGATCATCAATAATGTACCCCATATATTGAACCTGGGTCATGTTAAAAGTGCATTTCTCGAAATTGGCACACAACTTGTGTTGGCATAGTGTTTGGAGGACCTATTGAATGTGGTGGAGGTGTTCTTCCCAACTTTTCCTAAAGATTAGGATGTCATATGAATACACCACCACAAATGAGCTAGTGAATGGTCACAATATGTTTTTCATCAACCTCATGAAGGTTGCGAGATAATTCGTCAAACCGAAAGGCATGACCAACCATTCAAAAATGCCCTCATTAGCTTTGAAGGTAGTCTTCCACACATCATAGGGTTTTATTGATACCTAGTGATACCAAAACTTCAAGTAAATCTTGCTGAAATATTTGGCCGCCTTGAGTTGGTCTAAAAGCCCATCAATATGTGGTTTCATATATCTATTCCAGACAATGATCGTGAGCATTGCCCGATAGTTAATACACAGTCTCCAAGTCCCATCCTTTTTCTAAACCAACACGATCGACCTCCCACAGGTCGATGAACTAGGTCCGATGTGACCTTTCTGTACCAAATCCTAAATTTACCTCTTTACTTTTTTGTTCTCCAGAACACAACGTCGATAGATTGGTCCATTGGGGTAGCGATGCACTTGTGGTCAAATAGATGGAGTGCTTGACCTGAGAGTGCAGAGGCACCCATTTAGGTGAGGAAAATATGTCCCCGTACTCCTCCACAACCTTGTCCATATTTTTTTTTCATGCAGAGGAGCCCTATCTAGAGGTCATGACCACAGTCTTCTTCTTTCCCTCAGGGTGGATCATAAGGAAAAAAATCCTGGTTTGGGAAATGAGCTTCCTACATTTCTTCCAAGTGATCAAAGATATGTTGGTAGGCGGTGCTACCTTTGGTATCATGTACATCTTATTACCCAAGTAATCATAACAAAATGAGGTCGAGACTCATACACAACATGTTGCTTCCACAAGTATGATTTTCCTAATAATACATCACAAATTCAATAGGAGAAAAATCACATAATACATCATCCATGAAGGGCTTGATGTTGTAGGGAAGGTGACACTATTGGCTAACGTGGATATCTCTTCCTTGGTGAAGCCACCCAATGGTGTATGGTTGTAGGTGTGATTTGATCGACGGGCCTAGTGACTTCATGAACTCTTCTAGAATGAGTTTCTTTTTTCTCTCGATGTCGACAATGAACTTGTTAATGGCCTATAAATATAGGATTCATAATTTTGACTTGACTGATGGTAATATTGTAAATATGTACATACTTTTCCTTCTACAAGTTGTATTCTCATATTTTGTAAAAAAAAAATAAAAAAATAAAAAATAAAAAAAGGGTAAAAAGTCGTAAAAGAAAATCAAAGGACTTAGAAAAAATAGTATACCCCAGAAAGAAAAAAGATGAATAAAAAATGAAAGTGTGCAAGTCTAAATGCCACTACTTTTACCTTTTTTAGTTGATTATGGCAAAGTGTCAATAAATGCCTTAATCTGTAATGAGTTGAACAATTTAATCTTGACTCGTCATTTTTCAATTTCAAATGTTGTAGATAGAGAATAAACAATTTTCATACAGTTTAATCATGACAATTCATTAGTTAGGTAGAGAAATAAAGAATCCAACAGTTTAATCTGGATTCTTGGATGCAATAATTGTAGAATTAGATAGTTTACTTCTTTCAAAAAGAATAAAATGTTGTAAGGTTGCTAGTTCAAATGCACCTAATTAAAAGAGAAGGAAAAAATGTTAGAAGATAATGAATGGGTAGGTAGAATAAGGTGAGAGACATCAATGTAAATATATTTCACCAGGCTACAAATATGTAATTTCCCCTCCCCATAGCAATTTGATATTATAGACTATCAGTCAAAGAGGCTCAAGGCATTTCCTTGAATTTTGTTGGGACCGGACCCAAGGCTCAATGAATGATTAGTTGAAAATGTTACATTTCTATATTAATCCCATAAATTTTCATCATTTACTCCTTCATGCACTCATCACCATTTAACTTCATAAGTAAGAACTCTTTTCTTACTTAAATATTGCATAAAGGCCCATTTGAGTAACTTCCTACATCTTATGAAGTATAAAACCCTCAAAATGGCATTTTATCCTAAGTTGAAGTGATGAAATTATCATAAATGCAAGTTTTGCTTTGATATTAACTTTTCTTGGTTATAATTGTATGTTTTGAGTATTCACTTTTCCCTTTTGCATATTAACACCTAACATATTTTATTAACTCCCTATCAATTATCCTAGTCCTATTAATATAGTTCCCTTTTATTTAATATCCCAAAAACCCCTTTAATATATGATTTTTTGTCAAAGATATTAAGTGCATGTCGAAAAACATCCCGAAGTTACCCCTTTGACACAAAACTACCCATAAAAAATATATCCCTTTCTCGCTATGATTTTTAAAACCCTCCGGAGTCTAAAACTATATAATAAAATTAAATAATACCAAAACGAGCATTTTATTTACATTCTACGTATTTAAAATGACTCACAAAAAACATTAACATATTTGTATTCCCGCCGATTACCCTTAACCCAAGGTTAAAATGCCTAAGCCTTTTTCCCCCTAATAATATGCAAACCTTGGTTAAAAATTTATTAAATCTGCCCTTTTAATATATAAACTCATTTTAAATTTTAACACCCATTTCCATTTTCGCAAGCATCGGGTTTAACCTCAACCATCCGATCATCCTGATCAAAATCAATGGATAAGATTGAACCTAGGTCCCACCATTTTGCTCCATTCCATAAATTTTCCTCGATATTGCATTTATTTGACATTGTAGATATTTACCTTTTAAGATCAACGACTCACAATGAATGCCCAGCCCCACATTATTGTTTCCTCGCAGCTTCCTGATGCATCTCAGTCATTCACTTCACTCAACCAAATCCAACGGCGCAGATTCCATATCACATTTCCAAAGTGATCGAGAAATGTTGACAAAAGAAATTGCGAAAAAAGTTGTTTTATGAAACCATCACTTGCTACGTGTCTTATTATTATTGGATCTCTTTGCAAAATTTAAAAACCAGTTACTGCCCAAAAGTAATGCGATAACCACCACTGGTTTCGCTTTCAATACAAAAACCACTCCCGCCATGTCAACTTGACCTGTAATTAATACTTCGCATGATCCATAAAAACTAAAGTTTTAACCTTAGTTCTTTATCGTTTTTCATACCTTTGCGCCTTTGCCCTCTGAGAATTCACTCATAGACATCATTTCCAGAACTGTTTCTAAATCAGTTCATAATTTAAAAAGCCATTCCCCTCTGAATTTCGCCTCCAAAAACTCTCATTGCCTTATACCAAGTAGCTGCAACCAGTTTGAAGACTGGTACCACCTGCAACCTTCTGCGACTGCAAGTATACCTACTTAAAGGTATTTTTCAATAATCCAAACCTGCAAGTTCATAATTTTTAACAAAAATAAAACCAATTTGAAAATTCTAAAGCCAAAACTACTCATCTGAGAGTACTAAAACCTTGAAAAAACAGGGGAAACCCTGTCAAAATTTTTCCAGAATTTGTTGCTTCCTCCTTAAGAATTTTGACCATCCAAAATCTATTCCTACGGTTAAAATACCTTTGAATTATTGAAAAATCCAACAAAATCCCTTTCCCACCTTCTGCACTGTACAAATCTGCATTTTCCTCATAAAACCCTCACCCAAATTTCGAAATTTTCCCAAAGATAGCTTAATTGACCATCTGTTTCCATAAAGAGCTAAGAAAACAGTTTAATCTTGCTCAGTTACTATAAAAATGACTAAGAAGCAGGTCACCCCTAGAACTAGAGGTCCCAAACCTCAGAAGCCTGCCTCCAGCAAGCTTCCAAACCCCAAACCTCCAAAAATTGATAAACCTACTCCTGTCCTAACTGCTGATTCTACTGAAGTAGTCAGACCTTTGTAGCCTCATGTCACTACTGAAGAAAACAATCCTTTGATTGACTTAGATTACAAAATTGTTGATGCTACTCTTAAATTTGATCTTCTGGAAGTACATAGCTGGTGTCAGGAAAAATTTGAGAAGAAAGTGGCCAATGATATACCTGTATGGGACTCCAACTTGCCCAAATATGTAGTTCCCATCACCCATCCTGCTCAAGATTTCATTAGGTTGTGTCAGATGCATTATATCCCTAATCAAAGTTGCATGGTGAACAAAGATAGTGAGGTCCTATTTTATATAACTGCTGAAGCAATCAATGATATGCTCCAACTAAGCCATGATCCATGAGTAGTATCATTGTCAATTGAAGACTTGACTTATATGTATCTAGACCTGGATTTCCCTAGGAAGTTTGAAATCCTTCAAAACTTCATGCCCAATCATGTCAACCTTCCTAAGGTAAATCCCCCTTATGATACTTTTGATTTCCCTAAGGGCTCCAGACAAGTTATTTCCATGTTTTCATTCATTTTAGGCTATGTTAATGATGAATTTACAGATGCCTCCATTTCAGGGTTCCTCTCCACTTTGTCTCCTGGAAAACATCCAGAATTGGTCTTTAACTTCTCCAAATTCATTGCTGACAATATACATTATCAGCTAATAAAGTTTCTTGATGAGGGAGTGTTCAGATATACATCATATTTGTTACCTCTTTTCCTTTTCTCTCAAGCAGATAATTTTTCCTTTGCATTACAGAAGATGGATATGGAGGGCAAACCTCTTTCAGTAATATTTTGGACCTCTCTTCTCAGAAAAAACAACAGTGAGTACAGTTACAATGATTTCAATGACTTATTTGTCAGACATGCCATGAGTTTGTTGGACAAAGCAGAGCCACCAGGGATCAATGAAGAAATCAAAAGGATTTTACAGTTGTCTGAAAACTGTAAAGTTGGAGATTGGTCTTTATATAAAAATCACATAGAAATCAGAGTGTATGGTGCAATCTTGGCTCCATACAAATTACCAAAGTTTCTAACCACAAGGATCTTTGATTTGGAATACCTGAGACAAATTTTAAATGCAAAATCCTGTAAAATTTATAGCATCCAAAAAGAAGGCACAATTCAAATTGAAAAGTCAAATTGGCTATTTCATAGTTAACAAAAAGAGGCTTTGAAAGAAGTAAGCAGAAAATTATCAGTATTCAAGTTCCAAGAAAGCTTTTACTAGAACTATGACCCTCAGGGTATTCTGAGCAACCTTAAAGTCAAATGCAAGTTAACCCCATTCCTCCATGAATCAAAGCCACTAATTGAAAAATATGCCAATTAGTTGGAATGGGTTGCAAACACTTTAATTGATGATGATCAGGAGATGCAGACAGATAATCTACAGGAAAATAAAATGGAGAGTACACACGTGGTTACAGTTAACCAACCAGCAGAGGTATCCAATAAAATGCCTAGGAAAGAAGAAGGATATTTGGCAGAGACAATCATTGAAAATAAATTTAAAACAGTCTACATAAAAAAGGCCAAAATGACTACTCTAGAAAAAGAAGGAGTCATTGATGTAGATGATACTAATGATCAATAAACAGATGATGAGGCCACCATGATTGTTAATGAAAAACTCAGGGAAATTCAGAATAAACAGGTACAAGCACAGGGAAAAGGAAAAGAGATGGTTGAAGTAGAAATGGATACAGAAGCTCCCTCTTCCTCTAAAAAAACTGAAGAAACTGATTCTGATATTCAGAAGAGGTTCAATCAAATCAGGGAAAAAAATGAAGAGATCAAGAATGAAGTTTATTCTAAACTTCTGAAGGAAAAACCAGGAGATAAAGACAGGCTGGTGACAACATTTGATTATTCAACAAATAAAATGGTCATGTCTTTTCTCCAACTAGTGGTAACAGATCCAAAATCAGCCACATACTACAGGAAGATAGAATTTGCAGTGAATGCAGATACTATACATGAACTAGATCAGATAGAGTTCCACAGGAGTGCATCATAGATGCTATATTCAAAGGTAGTAAGCAAGACCATGAGTGGTACCATGCTTCAGAAAACTGTATCTAATTTGCAAACCCAAATGAAATTAGATAAAGCATCTCTTCATGCTAAGGATTTGAGGATCAAGTCCTTAGAAGATTTGGTAATAGAAACAAGAGCAGATCCCTCTAATACTGAAGTTGCTAAAAATTTGATAAGGCAAAAGAATGAGGATATTGCAGCCTTAAGAAAGCAACTCAAATTTCCACAAAGTGAGCACCCTCAGGAAAAAGAAGTTCTTTAGGAAAAAACAAAAAAGGAGGAAACTATGAAACTTGTTTTGAAGATGACAACTCAGATTAAAGATATGGAAAATCAAATAGAATTTTTAATGCAAGAAAATGAAAGTTTGAAGAAAGCTCAGGAAGTCCCCATTCCCAGAGTTATTCCAACTGTAACTACAACTATTCCCTCTACATTGGCCAAAAATTTGGCACCTAAAGGAGTATTGGCAACTGCAGTGTCAATTGCTTCTAAATATATCTCTGCCACTTCTTCATCTACTTCACATGTAAACCCAACAGGAGAAATAGCTGCCATAGTAAAAGCTATGGAAGACATGTCCTTCAAAGATAAAGAGATAATCAGCTTAAAAGGCACCATCAGAAATCTGGAAACACCTAACAGAGATGCATTAATCACTTCCAAAGGAGATGAGAAGATAGCCAACAGATTCCAGGAACAGGTAAATATTCTTCAACAACAGGTTAATCTCACTGAGCAGGTATCTTATATAAAAAATTATCTTTGGAACAACATCATTCAGGGCATACATTTGCAATGTCCCTCAATCCAAATTATTTATGAACAAAAAGAGTTACTCAAAGCAGCACAAATAGAAATACAAAAGACAAAAGAAGAACTGGCTAATAAACCTACTCAAGCCATGAAGCTTATCATGTTTCTGAATAGCAAACACAGAGAAGACCTTGAAGAGTTAAAAATTCAGGATAGAACTGAAAGTATACTCCAAATCAAAAAGGTCCCGAATAAGAGAAATATGATGAATAATTTGGAGGACAGATGCAAGGATATGAACTTGGCAATCACAAGATTTTGGGCCAAATACATAGTACTAACACAAGCAGACCTACCAGATATTCATGCTTTGAATGAAAAATTGATGCCATAGAAAGATTATGATAACAAAATCATGGCTTATGCCAAAGAGCAAGTCAAAAAACCTTTACCACAAGGGTCTCCTACTGGTAAATTCATTTTGGAATATTTTGAGAAATTGTTCTTTTTACAAAATGAGATCAAACATATTTTCATGGTTAAGCCCAATTTTGCTAAATATACAGAGGTAGATGAAAGTTACAGGAAATTGAAAAGTATGAGAATTCCCATTGTAGAACAATGGCAGGAATTCACTGACTTACTATGAAAATTTGCAGTCAAAGTGTATCAAGATCAGAAACAGAGTTAAAGAGTATCAGTCAAAATACCTTTTTACTGCAAATAATTCTTTATGTTACAACAGTGAAACAGTAAAAGGAGCAGCGTAAAGAGTATTAGTGATAAAGCACAGGTGAAAGTATGTGAAATGGAAAGAGTGTATTTCAAGTCACCTTCAAAAAAGATCTTTTTCGAAAATGCCAGCAAGCATTTTCAGCAGCTACAACCCAACAACAAGTTAGGATAATTCATCCTATTTTTTATTGATAAGAGGACAACTTGCCAGTTTGTTTTGCAGCTGTCCCTCTTTCTATGTAATAAAATTTATTTTTTCCTAGAGATATTCCTACATGTCTCTCGGATATTTTGTAATATTTTTTTATAAATACTTCTCTTTTCGAAGTATTAAGTGTGGAATAAAATTTATCAAGACTACTATAGTCATTTTGCTAGATATATTGAAGTTTGTGTGAGTCAATCAGTAAAGCAGCAAACTGGAATTAATATTAAAGACATCATAACTCAGTATTCTTGTGCTGACCAGATAAGTCTATTATTTTCCTGTTTTCACTGTTTATCTTTCAAAATTTTCCATACATTAATTTTAATGTTTTCTATCTTTAATGATTAACTAGGAAAGCTTAAACAGGATTAGTGATAAAAAGCTCCCTATTTTTTACTAGTTGTTCATTATTACGTTTTCTACTTGATAACCGGGCTAAAGAATTCTTAAATGAACTTAGTCCCTGTTTGATCTCTTCCTTTCATCTTCATTTCAGTAACCTAAGGATTCTTAATTCCCCTTTTGTTCATATTTCACCCATTTCATCAAAAAGCCTATATCAATACCCTTTGAAGGTCATCTACCCTGCCCTTAGTACATTTGCTCTTTAGACCTTATTTACTAGCTCTGCTTGCCTAGAAAGTTGACTCCATAGCCCAATGGTCTGGTAGATCCCCCTGTTGTTTACCTTGAAACAAATTTTATTCCCACCAAACTTTCAAAAAAAACCTCACTGTGCAATCATACCTAGGCTAAAATATTATAACCAATCAAGCATAAATCTTGAGGAGAGATCCCTCTCCAGAATTTGGGAAGGCTAGATCCCGAATTTCAAAAGAGGTTCTTGGTTACCCCTAGTTTTCTTTAACTATAAACCAAAATCCCACGACCTAAGAATTACTAGGGTGATAACATGTTGGCGACCATACTGGGGAACTAACCACTCTCCCGTTTTAAGTTTAATCTTGGAGGAAGAATTTTAAACATATCTTTTCTACTTTAATATTAAGTTTAAAGGTTGTGGGTATTTATATAATAATCATTCTAGCTCCAAAGAAAGTATATTATACTAGATCCAACCCTGATCCCAACCCTGCTGATATAGTAAATAATTCGGACTAGATAGTAAAAAAGAAAAGAAAAAACTATTAGTTCAGAAACTGAAGTACCCCTGAAAAGAGTTGATTATTTACCCAAAGAGTTAGTAAGATTATAAGATATTGAATTTGATTTGAAGTTTGAAAAATCTTTATTTAGAACAAAATCTGAAACTGATTTAAAGGAAACTGTTTTAGATCCTGTTTTTACTTCTTTTGTGAATGAAAAACAGAAAGTTATTTCAACACCTATTAAATTAGACAAAACTAAAATTCAAAGTCCAGTAGAAAGGGTAAGTGTCACACGAATTAAAGACCTTGAAGAAGCTATTAAGTTAGCCAATTTTTTGTCTCAATTTAAACCTCCAATTTCTCAATTATCCACCACCATCTTCCCAGCAACAGATTCTACTCTGTATGTTGCCACTTCATTTACAGATTCCACTATCAGTTCACCCCCGGAGCCTGTTAGTCATGAGTTTCCTTTGCAGCCTAGGATCATATATTCATCATATCCTCAATCCACCGCTAGTTCATCCATAGAACCATTCATCCCTAAACTGCCATTGCAGCCTAAAGTAGTATTTCCATAATTCACTAAATCCATTACAACCACCACCATAGGCCCTAGCCATACCATTTATTTTTCATATCCTTTTCCAAGCTCTTCAAGTACATCCACTGTTGTAATCAGCACTATCCCTGCCACTACTATTGTACCTCCCAGTTTAGCAAAAATCCCAGCCATGGCGGCCAGATATGCTCCCTTGGTCTTACCTCAAAATCTCCATGACATGCCCCAAAACTACCAAAAGGATATCCCATTGTTTGATAATTTTTCACAAATTACTGCACAACAACATATCACTAGAATGAATGATTTTTGGGAAATTTATGAGATAGATGAGTCTAATGTCAGAATGAGGTTATTTTCACAAAGCTTAACTGGAGAAGTAAAAACATGGTTTAGAAATTTAGGTGCTGGTACTATAGCATACTTAGCTGCATTCCATAGAGCTTTCCTAAATAAATGCGAAAAGAAGAAAAATCCCCTACAAATATTATCTGAGTTTGATGTTGTTAAGAGAGCCCCCAATGAGTCTATCCAAGATTTTTGCACTAGATACAACAGTATTTACAATTCTATTCCTATAGACCTTAAGCCCACTCCATATTCCATGCTGCTCAAATTCCTTGATTGTTTTGATGTAGACATGGCCTATCAACTTAGAGAAAGGGATGCAGACACCCTAGAACAAATGCAACTAAATGCTGTTGGATTAGAAATCAATATCCTTGCCAGAAAAGCCATAATGAGAAACAAGAGGAGGGTTACTAACAAATAATAAGCTTCAAACATAGATGGTAAATTTGATTTTATTAACAAAACATTAGAAAAAGTAGTTGAGAGACTAGACCACATTGAAAGGAAACCACAATGGGAGAATCAATCCCAAATCAGGATTCCCAACTACAGGAAAAACAACAATCCCAGGAAAGGTAAAGAACCCTCCCCAGATCGAAACATAAGACCCCCATTCCAAGAAAACTTTGCAGAGAGTTCACAAAACAATGTTGAGGATGAGGAAGACATCAACATATTTATGGGGATAGATGAAAACAACACAATTTTCCTCATTCAGGAGGACCAGGAACTCTTTGAGCTACAACAGTTCAAAGTGGAATATGGTGAATCCTTCGACTATAAGCAAGGTTATGAATTTGCAATCAATGAAATTCACAGCCAATATTACCTTAGGATCAAGAAAACCAATGAGCCTACTATAAAAAGAAATGCTCCAACCCAACAAAGCCAAAAAAAAAAAAGAATATTGAGGCTCCCAAAACGAAATTTTTGCAGATTCTTCCCAAAGAAAATAAACAAAATTCAAACCCACCCAGCCCTAAAAAACAACATAGTCCAATGATTGTAGATATCACTGATGAGGTAGCTCAATCCTCTAAATATGCTCAAAAGGCTAATACCACAAAGACCACCAATTCAGCAACAGTTAATGATCCAAAAAAAAATCCAGCTGATTCAAAATCATCAACTCCTAAATCTTCTGCTAAGAATTCCAAATCTGATAAAGCATCTTCTAACACTCAAACTATTCCTGAAAAACAATCAAAGATAAGAGAAATCAGGAAACTCAAACAGAAGACAAAAGAAAACCTAAAGCCAAAGGTAAAACTATTGAAACACAAGAAAAATCATCCGAAACAACAGTTCCAAAAGATGAAATAATTCAGTTCATCAAATCTCAGTCAACATTTAACATGCAATCTGAAATATTCAAGTTAAAGATAGTTGTTCCCTTAGTAGAATTGGCTAAAAATAACTTGTATAGATCTATTATTACCAAAACATTGAATGTAAATGAAAATGAGGATACAATTAATATGAGTGAAGATAGACCTAAATTAATCTTTGGTCCAAATGTAGATGGTAAGCATTCAGATGGGTCAGTACCTCCATTTTATTTAAGTCTTACTTTACATGATCAGATATTACACAATGCTATGCTAGATACTGGAGCTTCCCATAACTTAATTCCCAGAGCAATAATGGAAACCCTGAATCTAGACATAACCCGGCCATATAAAGATCTATTTTCATTTGATTCATATAAAGTCCAATGCATAGGATTGATTAAAGATCTTTGTGTAAACTTAGTCCAATATCCTGGTAAAAGCATGATTATGGATGTTGTGGTAGCTGATATCCCACCAAATTATGGCATGCTTCTTTCTCGCTCATGGGGAGAAAAGTTGCAGGGATCTCTACAACTTGACATGAGTTATGCCACTATGTCTATTTGGACAGCCCAAAAAGCTTTACAGAGAAACCTTAATGAAGTTTATGATCAATAGTGCTGATAGACCTACAAATTACCCAATCTATTCAACTCCTATTGATCTTGATTCCTCTATTCTCTGTAATTATGATCATAATAATAGCCAAATTCAACTCACTGATAAGAAGCTTAAAATAATGGATGATTAAATTGGTCATGAGGTTTTATGGCATTTGTATTTTGATGGATCAGTGAATAAATCAGGAGCTGGAGCTGGTGTATGGATTACCAACATTGAAACAAGCCATTCCCAAGGACATGCCTTTAGATTGAATTTAAAATCTACTAATAGCATGGTTGAATATGAGGCTTTAATCTTAGGTCTTCAAATCATTAGAAAATTGGGAGGGCAAAGAATATTAGTCATGGGAGATTCAGAGTTAGTTATTAAGCAAATAAATGTAGAATACTCTGTTCACAATCCCAGACTAGCCAGATACAGGGACACAACACATGATTTGGTTGAAGATTTGTTAGAAAGCAAGTTTTCTATCATCCCTAGAAAACAGAACATGCAAGCCCATTGTTTAGCAACCTTTTCCAGCACTTGTAAATTTTCATTTTCACCATTACAAAAATACACTGCTGAAATCAAACATAGACCTATTGTCCCAGATAATGTAAAATAATGGCAAATTTTCTCAAAAGATGAACAAATCTATCACTTTTTGAACAATGAGAGAGAGTTTCAAAATTTCCAAATTGATAATGATTGTAATATAGATTCACCTTGTAACATAGATTCAATTTTTTGTCAAATAGATGATTTAGATGATTTAGATGTACATAATTTTGATAGACCTACTATATTTACTCAGAGTGACATAGATGAATTGGAAAAAGTAGATATAGAGGAAATGATGGAAGATGAACCAGATTTGATTGATTTAAAACATAACATTTTACCCAGAGGTTTAACTCCCTTAGAAGACTTGTTTGATTCCAATGATGTGCCCAAAAGGCCAAAAATGGAACCAGTCAGGTTTGATATAGAAGAGTATAACTTAGGGACAAATGAAAAACCAAAAATGATCAAATTATCAAAATCCTTGTCATCATAAGAAAATGTTAAATACATAGAACTTTTGAAATAATATCAGGATTTTTTTGCATGGGGTTACGAAGATTTGAAAACTTACAACAAATACATAATTCAACATAAAATTCCCTTGAAAGAAAATCAAAAACCTTTTCAACAAAAACTAAGAAGGATTAATCCAATCTTGTTACCTTTAATGGAGAAAGAAGTTAAAAGAATGTTTGATGCACAAATAATTACACCAGTGAGGTATTCTGACTGGGTATCTAATTTAGTTCCCACCAGAAAGAAAACATGAGAAATTACACTGTGTATAGACTTTAGAAATCTCAATAAAGCTTCCTTGAAAGATAATTACCTGCTGCCTAAAATGGATCATATTTTGCAGAGGGTGGCAGGTTCTTCAAGAATTTCTTTACTAGATGGTTTGTCTGGTTATAATCAAATTCTAGTTCATAAAGATGATCAAACTAAAACTTCATTTACTACTCCTTAGGGCACTTTCATGTACGTGAAAATGCCTTTTGGATTAAAAAATGTAGGAGATACTTTTCAGAGGGCCATGGATATTTCCTTTGCTAAGGAGATCCATGATTTTTTAGTTATCTATCTTGATGATATTACTGTCTTTTCAAAAACAAATGATGAACACTTAGATCACCTGAAAAAAGTCTTTATCAAGTGTAGAAAATATGGTATATCTCTTAATCGTAAAAAGACTCTTTTTGGACTAGAAGAAGGAAAACTGTCAGGTCACATAATCTACAAAGAAGGTATTATAATAGACCCTGCAAGAATTGAAGCTATTTTAAACATTCAACCACCAAGAAACATAAAATAAATTCAAGAATTCTTGGGTAAAATCAATTTTCTAAGAATATTTATCTCTAATCTAGCTAAAATCATAAAACATCTCAACAATATGCTGAAAAAGGACTCTACAATAAAGTGGAAAATAAAGGACAAACAATCTTTTGAATCCATAAAACAGGCCTTGAAGAAAGCACTAGTCCTCATCAGCCCAGATTATACAAAATATTTCATAATCTTTTCCTTTTCATCCGAACACACCATAGCTGCAGTTCTTCTGCAGAAAAAAAAATCAAGGTTTTGAATAGCCAATTGCATTCTTTAGTAAAGCCCTCAGAGATGCACCTCTGAAGTAAAATATAATGGAAAAATAGGCTTTAGCCCTAGTTAAAGCCATCAAGGATTTCAAAGTTTACATACTTCATTCACACATCATTGCATATGTCCCCAATGCAGTAATTAAAGATATTCTGACACAAGATGGACCTGATAGTAGGATAGGAAAGTGGATAGCCACCATCCTTGAGTACGATCTGGAAATCAAACCAACAAAGCTCATTAAAGGACAAGGTTTAGCCAGATTGACGGCTGAATCAAATTGCAATGCTTTAGATATTAATTTCATTACACAAATAGGTGACCAGGAGGAGATGGCGACTCCATTGATCAGTGAGGCCTATCTAGACTCACCATGGTACTCTGATATTATCTTTGTACTAACATATTTACAAGCTCCTCCCGGGCTAACTAAAACCAAAGCAAGATTCATCAAACAGAAAGAAATGAGGCTTTGTATCTTAAACAATGCACTTTACTGGAAAGAAAATAGTGGGATTTTACTAAATTGTTTATTAAAATCTGAGGCTGACAAAATTCTTGAGGAATTTCATGCAAGTGATTTTGGAGGCCACCTATAATGGAAGAGTACAGCTGACAAAATACTAAGAGCTGGTTTTTACTGGCCAACTTTATTCTCTGATGTTAAAATATTTGTTACCTCTTATCAAAAATGCCAAATTTTTGAAGGGAAAAATAAACTATTGCCTTTACCTCTTAAGCCTATATCAACTGAAAATCCATTTCAACTATGGGGGTTAGATTTCATTGGTGAAATCCATCTTCCATCTTTAGGCCAACATAAATGGATTTTAACTGCTACAAACTACTTTACCAAGTGAATAGAAGCCATTCGTACTAGGAAAGCCACTGATTCAGTTATAATCTCATTTATAGAAAGTAATATTTTATCAAGATTTGGATGCCCACATAAGATTATTACTGACAATGCAGCTACATTCAAATCCAAGAAAAGGATTTATTTCTGTCATAAATACCATATTACCTTAGGTCATTCCACAACATATTATCCCCAAGGTAATGTTTTAGCCAAATCATCAAACAAAAGCTTAATCAATATCATCAAAAAATTACTCCAAGAAAACAAAAAGACCTGGAATAAAAAGCTAGTCTATGCCTTATAGGCTGATAGACTTACCACAAAAAAGTCTATTGGAACTTCACCTTATCATATTGTTTATGGAACAGATGCAGTTTTACCCTCTTCCTTGGGTGTTCCAGTCATGAATATTATCCAAGAATCACAGGTGGAAACAAATGATATTCAACGAAGAATCAATGAAACCATACATCTCCAACAAACTAGGAAAGAAGTTTATGAAAAATCACAAGTTTTACATGACAAAATCAAAAAGATTTTTGATAAAAGGGTTAAAGAAGATGATTTTTTCATAGGAGATCAAGTTTTGATATGGGATTCACGAAGAGAGGATAAGGGCAAACATGGAAAGTTTGACTTTCTATGGCAAGGACCCTATGTGATATATGGTTACAGAGGTAATAATTCCTTTTTCATCAGGAATTTGGATGGAACTGAACTACAAGAAATACCAATGAAAGGTAGGATGCTGAAACACTACTATTATTCAGAGTCACTCAACAATTAGATTGATTTACTTTATCATTGTAAATATTCATTGGAAGTGTGTAGATTGGATTGGAGAATTTATCTAACAAGTTGAAGCCCGAAGAGAAGGCCCTAAGCTTTGAAGTATAAAATGTCATTAGTATGAACTGTTGCAGAAAACAGAAGAAAATTACAAGATCACCAAAGTTAAAGACGGAGGCTACTGATCTCAGAGTTCTTGACATTCCACCAAGAAATGCCATCCCCAAGTGAAGCCGATGTTAGTGACCTATAAATATAGGATTCATAATTTTGACTTGACTGATGGTAATATTGTAAATATGTACATACTTTGCCTTGTGCAAGTTGTATTCTCATATTTTGTAAAAATAAAAAATAAAATCAAATAAAATCAAATCAAAAAATAAAATAAAAAGGGTAAAAAGTCCTAAAAGAAAAATCAAAGGACTTGGAAAAAATAGTATACCCCAAAAAGAAAAAAGATGAATAAAACATGAAAGTGTGCAAGTCTAAATGTCACTACTTTTACCTTTTGCAGTTGATTATGGCAGAGTGTCAATAAATTCTTTAATCTATGATGAGTTGAACAATTTAATCCTGACTCGTCATTTTTCAATTTCAAATGTTGTAGATAGAGAATAAACAATTGTCATACAGTTTAATCATGAAAATTAATTAGTTAGGTAGAGAAATAAAGAATCCAACAGTTTAATCTGGATTCTTGGATGCAATAGGTGTAGAATTAGATATTTTACTGCTTTCAAAAAGAATAAAATGTTGTAAGGTTGCTAGTTCAAATGCACCGGATTAAAAGAGAAGGAAAAAATGTTAGAAGATAATGACTGGGTAGGTAGAAGAAGGTGAGAGACATCAATGTAAATATATTTCACTGGGATACAAATAACTAATTTTCCCTCCCCATAGAAATTTGATATTCTAGACCATCAGTCAAAGAGGCTCAAGGCATTTCCTTGACTTCTGTTGGGACCGGACCCAAGGCTCAATGACTGATTAGTTGAAAATGTTGAGTTTCTATATTAATCCCAGAAATTTTCATCATTTACCCCTTCATGCACTCATCACCATTTAACTTCATAAGTAAGAACTCTTTTCTTACTTAAATATTGCATAAAGGCCCATTTGATTAACTTCCTACATCTTATGAAGTTTAAAACCCTCAAAATGGAATTTTTTCCTAAGTTGAAGTGATGAAATTATCATAAATGCAAGTTTTGCTTTGATCTTCACTTTTCTTGGTTATAATTGTATGTTTTGGGTATTCACTTTTCCCTTTTTCATATTAACACCTAACATATTTTATTAACTCCCTATCAATTATCCTAGTCCTATTAATATAGTTCCCTTTTATTTAATATCCCAAAAACCCCTTTAATATATGCTTTTGTGTCAAATATATTAAGCACATGTTGAAAAACATCCCAAAGTTACCCCTTTGACACAAAACTACCCATAAAAAACATATCCCTTTCCCCCTATGGTTTTTAGACCCCTCTACAGTTTAAAACTATATAATAAAATTAAATAATACAAAAACGAGCATTTTATTTACATTCTATGTATTTAAAATGACTCACAAAAAACATAACATCTTTATATTTCCCCCCGATTACCCTTAACCCAAGGTTAAAATGCCTAAACCTTTTTCCCCCTCATAATATGCAAACCTCGGTTAAAACTTTATTAAATCCGCCCTTTTAATATATAAACGCATTTTATATATTTAACACCCATTTCCATTTTTGCAAGCATCGGGTTTAACCTCAACCATCCGATCATCCCCATCAAAATCAATGGATAAGATTGAACCCGGGTTCCACCCCTTTTCTCCATTCCCTACCTTTTCCTTGATATTGCATTTATTTGACACTGTAGATATTTACCTTTTAAGAACGGCGGCTCACAATGAAAGCTCGACCCCACCTTATTATTTCCCCACAGCTTCCTGATGCATATTAGCCATTCACTTCACTCAACCAAATCCAACTGCACGGATTCCATATCGCATTTCAAAAGTGATAGAGAAATTTTGACAAAAAATTTTGCGAAAAAAGTTGTTTTATGAAACCACTACTTGCTACATGTCCTATTATTATTGGATCACATGTCGAAAGTTAAAAACCAGTTACTGCCCAATAGCAATGCGATAACCACCACTGATTTTTCTTTCAATACAAAAATCACTCCCGCCATGTCAACTTGACCTACAATTAATACTTCGCATGATCCATAAAAACTAAAGTTTTAACCTTAGTTATTTATCATTTTTCATACCTTTGCGCCTTTTCCCTCTGATAATTCGCTCACAGACATCATTTCCAAAACTTTTCCCGAATCAGTTCATAATTTAAAAAGCCATTCCCCTATGAATTTTGCCTCCAAAAAGTCTCATTGCCTTATACAAAGCAGCTGCAACTAGTTTGAAGACTGGTACCACCTGCAACCTTCTACGACCGTGACCATACCTATTTAAAGGTATTTTTCAGTAATCCAAACCTGCAAGTTCATAAATTTTAACAAAAATTAAACCATTTTTAAAATTCTAAAGCCAAAACTACTCATTTGAGAGTACTCAAAACTGGAAAAAACAGGGGAAACCCTGTCAAAATTTGTCCAGAATTTTCCACTTCCTCCTTAAGAATTTTGACCATCCAAAAGATATTCCTACGGTTAAAATACCTTTGAATTACTGAAAAATCCATCAAAATACCTTTCCCACCTTTTGCATTGTACAAATCTGCATTTTCCTCATAAAACCCTCACCCAGATTTCAAAATTTTCCCAAAGAGAGCTTAATTGACCATTTGTTTCCATAAAGAGCTGAGCAAACAGTTTAATATTGCTCAGTTACTTCAAAAATGACTAAGAAGCAGGTAACCCCTAGAACTAAAGGTCCCAGACCTCAGAAGCCTGCCTCCAGCAAGCTTCCAAACCCCAAACCTCCCAAAATTGATAAACCTACTCCTGTCCTAACTGCTAATTCTACTGAAGTAGTCAGAACTTTGCAGCATCCTGTCACTACTGATTAAAAAAATCCTTTGATTGACTTAGATTACAAAATTGCTGATGCTACTCTTGAATTTGATTTTCTGGAAGTACATATCTGGTGTTAGTAAAAATTTGAGAAGAAAGTGGCCAATGATATACCTATATGGGACTCCAACTTGCCCAAATATGTAGTTCCCATCACCCATCCTGCTCAATATTTCATTAGGTTGTGTCAAATGCATTATATCCCTAATCAAAGGTGAATGGTGAACAAATATAGTGAGCTCATATTTTATATAATTGTTGAAGCAATCAATGATATGCTCCAACTAAGCCATGATCCATGAGCAGTATCATTGTCAATTGAAGACTTGACTCAGATGTATCTAGACCTGGATTTCCCTAGGAAGTTTTAAATCCTTCAAAACTTCATGCCCAATCATGTCAACCTTCCTAAGGTAAATCCCCCTTCTGATACTTTTGATTTCCCTAAGGGCTCAAGACAAGTCATTTCCATGATTTCATTCATTTTAGGCTATGTTAATAATGAATTTAAAGATGCCTCCATTTTAGGGTTCCTCTCCACTTTGTCTCCTGGACAGCAACCAAAATTAGTCTTTGACTTTGCCAAATTCATTGCTGACAATATACATTATCAGCTAATAAATTTACCTGATGAAGGAGTGTTCAGAAATACATCATATATGTTACATATTTTCCTTTTCTCTCAAGCAGATAATTTTCCCTCTGGACTACAGAAGATGGATATGGAGGGAAAACCTCTTTCAGTAATATTTTGCACCTCTCTTCCCAGAAAAAACAATAGTGAGTACAGTTACAGTGATTTCAATGACTTATTTATCAGACCTCCCATGAGTTTTTTGGACAAAGTAGAGCCATCAAGGATCAATGAAGAAATCAAAAGGATTTTACAATTTTCTGAAAACTGTAAAGATGGAGATTGGTATTTATATAAAAATCACACAGAAATTAGAGTGTATGGTGCAATCTTGGCTCCATACAAATTACCAAAGTTTATAACCACAAGGATCTTTGCTTTGGAATACTTGAGACAAATTTTAAATGCAAATGTTGTAAACTTTATAGCATCCAAAAAGAAGGCACAATTCAAATTGAAAAGTCAAATTGGCTCTTTCATAGTTAACATCAGAGAGGCTTTGAAAGAAGTAAGCAACAAATTATCAGTATTCAAGTTCCAAGAAAGCTTTTACTAGAACTATGACCCTCAGAGTATTCTAAGCAACCTCAGGGTCAAATGCAAGTTAACCCCATTCCTCCATAAATCAAAGCCACTAATTAAAAAATATGCCAATTAGTTGGAATGGGTTGCAAACACTTTAATTGATGATGATAAGGAGATGCAGAAAGATAATCTACAGGAAAATCAAATGGAGAGTACATAGGTGGTTATTGTTAACCAACCAGCAGAGGTATCCAATAAAAGGCCGAGGAAAGAAGAAGGATATTTGGCAGAGACAATCATTGAAAATAACTTTAAAACAGTCTACATCAAAAAGGCCAAAATTACTACTCTAGAAAAAGAAGGATTCATTGATGTATATCATACTAATGATCAGAAAACAGATGCTGAGGCCACTATGATTGTTAATGAAACACTCAAGGAAATTCAGAATCAACATGTACAAGCACAGGGAAAAGGAAAACAGATGGTTGAAGTAGAAATGGATACAAAAGCTCCCTCTTCCTCTAAAACAACTGAAGAAACCGATTATGATATTCATAAGAGGTTCAAGAAAATCAGGGAAAAAAATGAAGAAATCAAGAATGAAGTTTATTCTAAACTTGTGAAGGAAAAACTAGGAGATAACGACAGACTCGTGAGAAAATTTGATTATTCAACAAATAAAATGGTCATGTCTTTTCTCCAACTAGTGGTAAAATATCCAAAATTAGCCACAGAATACAGGAAGACAGAATTTGTAGTGAAAGCTGATATTATATATGAACTAGATCAGATAGAGTTCCACAGGAGTGCATGAGAGATGTTATATTCAAAGGTAGTAAGCAAGACCATGAGTGCTACCATGCTTCATAAAACTGTATCTAATTTGCAAACCCAAATGAAATTAGATAAAGCATCTCTTCATGCTAAGGATTTGAGGATCAAGTCCTTAGAAGATTTGGTAATAGAAACAAGAGCAAATCCCTCTAATACTTAAGTTGCTAAAAATTTGATAAGGCAAAAGAATGAGGATATTGTCACCTTAAGAAAGCAACTCAAATTTCCACAGAGTGAGCACCCTCAGGCAAAATAATTTATTCAGGAAAAAACAGAAAAGGAGGAAACTATGCAACTTGTTTTGAAGATGACAGATCAGATTAAAGATATGGCAAATCGAATAGAATCTTTAATGCAAGAAAATGAAAGTTTGAAGAAAGCTCAGGAATTCCCGATTTCCACAGTTATTCCAACTGTAAGTACAACTATTCCCTCTACATTGGCAGAACATTTGGCACCTAAAGGAGTATTGGCAAATGCAGTGTCAATTACTTCTAAAGATATCTCTACCACTTCTTCATCTACTTCACAGGTAAACCCAATAGGAGAAACATCTGCCATATTAAAAGCTATGGAAGACATGTCCTTGAAAGATAAAGAGATAATCAACTTAAAAGGCACCATCAGAAATCTGGAAACATCTAACAGAGATGCATTAATCACTTCCAAAGGACATGAGCAGAGAGCCAACAGATTGCAGGAACAGGTAAAGATTCTTCAACAACAGGTTAATCTCACTGAGCAGGTATCTTATATAAAAAATTATCTTTGGAACAACATCATTCAGGGCATACATTTGCAATGGCCCTCAATCCAAATTATTTATGAAAAAAAAGAGTTACACAAAGTAGCACAAATAGAAATACAAAAGACAAAAGAAGAACTAGCTGATAAACCTACTCAAGCCATGAATCTTATCACATTTCTGAATAGAAAACACAGAGAAGTCCTTGAAGAGTTAAAAATTCAAGATAGAACTGAAAGTATACTCGAAATCAAAAAGGTCCTGAATAAGAGAAATATGATGAATAATTTGGAGGACAGATGCAAGGATATGAACTTGGAAATCACACGATTTTGGGCCAAATACATAGTACTAACAGAAGTAGGCATACCATATATTCATGCTTTGAATGAAAAAGTGATGCGACAGAAATATTATGATAACAAAATCAAGGCTTATGCCAAAGGGAAAGTCAAAAAACCTTTACCAGAAGGGTCTCCTACTAGTAAAGTCATTTTTGAATATTTTGAGAACTTGTTATTT
This sequence comes from Pinus albicaulis, assembly GCA_034641835.2. Lineage (NCBI taxonomy): Eukaryota > Viridiplantae > Streptophyta > Pinopsida > Pinales > Pinaceae > Pinus > Pinus albicaulis. The sequence continues at coordinate 770,592,080 of CM076578.1, forward strand.
TTACAAAATGAGATCAAACATATTTTCATGGTTAAGCCCAATTTTACTACAGATAATTCTTTATGTTACAACAGTGAAACAGTAAAAGGAGTAGCATAAAGAGTATCAGTGATAAAGCATAGGTGAAAGTATGTGAAATGGAAAGAGTGTCTTTCAAGTCATCTTCAAAAAAGATCTTTTTCCAAAATGCCAGCAAGCATTTTCAGCAGGTACAACCCAACAACAAGTTAGGATAATTCATCCTAATTTTTTATTGATAAGAGCACAACTTGCCAGTTTGTTTTGCAGCTGTCCCTCTTTCTATGGAATAAACTTTATTTTTGCCTAGAGATATTCCTACATGTCTCTAGGACATTTTGTAATATTTTTTGTATAAATACTTCTCTTTTCGAAGTATTAAGTGTGGAATAAAATTTATCAAGACTACTATAGTCATTTTGTTGGATATATTGAAGTTTTTGTGAGTCAATCAGTAAATAATTAAACTGGAATTAAGATTAAAGACATCATAACTCAGGATTCTTGTGCTGACGAGATAAGTATAGTATTTTCCTGTTTTCACTGTTTTATCTTTCAAAAGTTTCCATACATTCATTTTAATGTTTTCTATCTTTAATGATTAACTAGGAGAGCTTAAACATGGTTAGTGATAACAAGCTCCCTGTTTTTTACTACTTGTTCATTATTATGTTTTCTGCTTGATAACCAAACTAAAGAATTCTTAAATGCTCTTAGTCCCTGTTTGATCTCCTCCTTTCATCTTCATTTCTGTAACCTAAGAATTCTTAATTTCCCTTTTGTTCAGATTTCACCCATTTCATCAAAAAGCCTATATGAAAACCCTTTGAAGGTCATCTACCCTGCCCTTAGTACATTTTCTCTTTAGACCTTATTTCCTAGCTCTACTTGCCTTGAAAGTTAACTCCATAGCCCAATGGTTTGGTAGATCCCCCTGTGGCTTACCTTGAAACACCTTTTATTCTTACCAAACTTTCAAAACAAACCCCACTGTACAATCATACCTAGCCTAAAATCTTATAACCAATCAAGCATAAATCTTGAGGAGAGATCCCTCTCCGAAATTTGGGAAGGCTAGATCCTGAATTTCAAAAGAAGTTCTTGGTTAACCCTGGTTTTCTTTAAATATAAACCAAAATCCCACGACCTAAGAATTACTAGGGTGATAACAAAACTGAAACAAGTAACCCTTCACCCACATATGGGAATGGAAGAGGTGCTCCCCCTCCTCTGCATATTCGGGTTCTTACTTTTGGATATTGATGGTGGAAACAATGGCACTAGGGTCTGCATCAATAATCTACTTCCCTTTTTCATTCCCATTTTTGGGTTTTGACTCAGAATCGAAACATTCATCTTATTCAGAAGCCTTCATCTCAAGCACCAGCGGCTTCTTGGCCCAACACTCACTTGTGTTGTGAGTGGAGCTCTTATGGAGCTCACACCACTTTCTCGTGTCCTTTGGATTCATGGTTTTTTTCATCACGTGAAGCTTCTCTAGGTTGTCCTAGGATGCCTTGCCTTTTCCTTTTCCTTTTTTTCTACGGTTTGGGGGCACCTCTCCTTGCTTCTAATTTACAAATCTAAAGTTTTTCTTCTTCTATTTGAATTTATGCTCAATCTTGGCAGCATACCGGTATGGTGCACCAAGAAAGGAGATGTCGAGGAACTCCATTTACTCTTGGATGTATATGTGCATACAACTGCGGTACTTAAACACCAAATTTTTCTCTAAATATTTGATACCCAACTTTGTGCGCATGGTATGGAACAGATTGGTTAGCTCATGCACATATTGATTCGTTTGTTGTTGCAACATAGTCCATTGTATGTACTTTTCCTCATATCTCCCCACGAGTTATTATTGTTCCTTGATGGAATCTCGGAAAGAATTCTAGGTGGGTGTGACTGAGAATAGGGACGATTCACCCTCATCCTTTTTCTCATAGTAGGTTTCCCACTAGTCCTTGTCATGGGGGGCAGATTCAAGAAGTGTAAAAGTAATATTTTCCCGACTGTAAAAGTCATGAACCAAAAAAATATCCTTCTAATAGATTCAACCATCTATCTATGTTGTTTTCATCTATTTGGCCCTCAAATATGGGAATGTAAAGGTTAAATTGTAACATAAAAGGAGTGGCGCCTCTAGAGTGGCTGTCGGATGAAGATGTGTCATCGGTGGGTAGTTGTCAAAGGATATGGGAAAATTTATCCATCATTGCATTATTCTATTTCTCGAGAAACTCTAAAGGAAATATTTTGATAGGATCTCCTATTCCCTCGTCTTTCTTTTCCTCCGCCATGGGAGACTGTTGGGGTTTGCAATGATAATATTGCAAAGTTTAAACTAAATCGATCCTTAATTCCTTATACCCTGATCTCGTTGGGGACATGCAAAGAAATATCGAGAAAGAGAAAACCACTATGATACCACTGATCTAGATTTATGTAGGAATGCAATAAAATACAATGTTGATTTTTACAACTAGGGTCAGATTCCACATTGGACAACTCAGATGATTATGATAATAATTTAATTATATTCCTCTTTTCAAGAGGGTCAAAATCGACCAATAGATCAGCCCAATCGGTTAAGCATAAGTTAAGTTATGAATTAATTTATTATTTTATGGGTCAGCCTAACTGCATGTTCGTCCAGTCAAAGCCCCAAGCAGTCACTCACAAAGGTATAAATAGAAGTGACCTCAAGTTAATTTTCCCACATTCCCTCATGAGATCTCCTCCATGCTCTTTTCTTTTTTGGTCATATTTTCTATTTCTGACTCGCACAGGTCCGTCGACAGGAGCTCTCACAAAAGGTTGAAATTACAAAAGTGATCACACATCAGATCTGGTGATCTAAAGAATAGCCATGGGTAGGAAGTCTAAGGTAGTGATTTAGGTTAGTAGAGCCACGGGCTAGGTGTGTTGTGCCTGTGGCCTAAGACCCCATAATCGTTGGCTAAGCTTGTTGAGGGCGCGACCTACCCAGAGAGGTTAGATCAGGCTGATCTGAAACATAGTCGCAGCCATAGAGTGTTGTAGTAGAAGCTCAGAGCCCCAAAGCTGCGGGCTAAGAAGGTTAAGGCCATGGATTAGATAATTACTGGGCATATATAATTTGTTTCACCTTTAGTTGATTGCGCAATTCTTCCAAACACCATTCATTCAGTTATAGTTGTGTCAGAGCGATCATTGAGAGTCTTCTAGATTCAAATATATGACTTTAGAGTTGAGATCACTTAGTGATATATCAGATCCATGTTTTGGTATTATAGATCTGTTGATCTGTAGATCATATCTCTTTGTCTTCCTCATATATTTTTCCCCAGTCCTCATTCAGTATCATTCATGTTCGTCAGTTTGCTACAACCATTGTCGGTGCATTTCAATTCTCAGATTCAATTTCCTTCATGTAGAAGTATGGGTATGGTTTTACTGTGTGTATTCTATTTTTTTTTCTGCATTGTAAATTTATGTACCTATGAATCATTTTACTCTTTTTTCTAAATCATTTAATGAATATCTAAGAAGAATAATTTCCAAGGGTTTTCCTCGTAGTGGATTTTCCTTTCTCTCAGACCAATCCTCATGTCTCTATGTGTTCATGCTTCTCATCCTTTGATATTTTATTTTTCGTTGCTTAAATGATGATGATGATGATGTTGGTATTTTTATTTCTGCATAGTTTCATATCATAATGTTTAATAATACATATTTGTACAATGGAAAAATTATTTGGGGTGAATGCAACATGTTAATGATGAAATGTAACTATCAAAGTAAATAAAAATGCTACTTTATGAAAAATTAACATGGTATCGTGGATGGTTGAATAAAATCCATGGAGATCACCTCAAGGAGACACTTATATGGAAGCAAGCGGAGGATGGTAGAGAACTAAAAGAATTATAGCGTATGAAGAAAACCCTAGGCAGTTAGTGGATAAGGGTTTGAGATAAAAATTGGTTTATGGTAAAATCTTGAGATTTGAAACCCTCGCATGGTCTATGAGGAGATACTCAAGTACTTGGGATTGATTTGATAGTTGACTTGGTTATTGATAAAGTTTTGAATGAAGGCAACATTGTTTTATGATCTATGGTTGACTCTTTAAGGTTGGCTCGAGAGGAAGAGGATCATCTCTCATTGAAGACAAGTACTCCTTGACTTATAACAATTACTCTTGTTTACTCTTATGGATATGATTTCTATGATTATTGTTTCTAGGTGTTACTTCCTGCATGTATATTTGAGCACCTGGATATACCTAACCTTCGTGATGAGATGCGATGAGTGGATCCCTCTTGAGGATATTTGGAAATGCAAGAAATATGGATAGATCGAGAAATGCAGTGAAGTTGGATGGATCTGGAAATGCAACTAGATATGGAAAAGGAAAGATGGCTAGATCTGAAAAAGGTAAAGAGGCACTTGAGCACTACAAGCTGCCTATGTGAAGGTGCACAGGTAATTCTGCAAGGAATGCATGATATATTATGTTATGATTCAGCTACGTCATTGAATGGATAGGTAATCCCTACTGTATATTGAGAATGTCTACTCCTTAGATGGCTTATGTATGCATATGAATTATTGGGATTTATGTTTCCTATGATGAAATGGTGCACCTAGTATTGAATGGTTTGATCATGATGATCTTCTTGATTCGGCAAAGAGTATTTCATATGATTTTGGATCTTGGATATAGTGGCATAACTTAATATCATGATTCTGACTTTAGTGGATTGTACTCTTTACCCTTGATGTACTTAATATATGTTGGATATCCTATAAAATTTTACCTCATTTTTATAGTGTTGATAATGTGTGTGATAAGCATGATGAAATCTCATAGAAAAAAGAGTGATTGCACCTTATTGTCTTATCAATTAACATAACTTGATCCTGTTGATTATGATATGCATGGTATTGGAAACTGTGATGATAAATTCATATTTATGAGATTTATGTTACAAATATCTGACTATCTATGGTTATAGCATGCAATGAAATTAAATACTCTAACTTGATGTATTGTTATTGGAACTTAAGTTTGTGTTGTCACATCAGCCTTCTGCCTTGATCTTTCAAGTACATCCCTTGATGAAAGATTGATGACATTATATTGATGATCATGATAGATATGTGTTTATGATCTAATAGATATATTGTTTCATGATTCATGTAAAGACAGGTTGATGACATGAATGAAGTGGATTCTCATTTAGAGGGTGAACCTTTCTCCTAAAATATTATTTTCCATGTTGCTAGTATATGTTTCATTGAAATATGATTTAAGTATCTGACAATGTTGATCTATAGCTGAGGTATGAACCTCATTTATGCAAAGGAAGGCTCATAGATGTGACTATGTCTTAGAGACACAAAATTAAATTTTGGTACAATTAATTCGATCTATACTCTAAATCCATGGATATTTAATTTTTATTTTCATTGTGAACTAATTTCTGGAATTGATGGAATTGAGCATGAAATCAGATGGTCACTTGAAGATGTTAGTTCTATATATGTACTGCAAATTCTAGTAGTATTTGTCAGCTGGGAAAGTTTGTATGTTTGAACTAAACTTGTGTGTGCATGTGACCGAGACATTCATATGGATATGTCATGGTGTTTGAGGATTGTGCATCATGTTTTCAGTTATTGATATTGATAGATTGTATTTGGTACTTTTGGCTTGATGCTTAATGATTGAGAAATGTCTAGATTTATAGTCTTATCATGATTGCACATTTGGATTTGACATGATTTGATCTGGTGATTTTTTATTTTCCCAGATGAATACGTTATGTGAGCATAGTGACCTTCAGTGTTGTATGTGAGTATACAGACGTATGATTCTTTATTGGCCTCCTTGTTCCTAGCATAATGGTTTTTGTGACTTACTATGAACATGCATGAATTAACCGTGATATGTATGCACTTACATCTAATGACAAAAATGGTCTGTAATGACATGATTAAAATGATATACTGAGATCTTGACATGAAATGAAGTCAAGTCTTGATATGTGCTCTGCCTGTCTCTGCAGTCAAGGAATTGATACTATGAAATCAATATCTTTGATAATAGTTTTGACAGGCTTCTAAACTTGGATGAGATTATTTTTCTAACACAACATTGATTTTTGTAAGGTTGAATATGTTGACATGACAATGTTGAATCCTTTGCTAAACTGAGAGGGGGGGGGGGGGGGGGTGGGGGGTGAATCAGTTTAGTTAATTTGTGGTCTTGAAAAACTTTCATTTACACTTATATACATCTTCATTTCATGATTTACTTAAGGTACAGTGAAACCACAACCTTAAATAGTGAGCAGCAGGTATTAAGCAGATTAAATACAGAGTATTAATACATAATCATCATGTACATAGACACCATATATAAGTGGAAACCCATAAGGGAGAAAACCATATCTTATTATTGTTGTGATGCAAAGGCAAGCTCCAACTCCCTCTCACCACTAATTTTCTATAGGCTCCAACCTACAAGAGGCTCATGCCTCAATTCTACAAGCTAAAAATTGCAAGGAAGCTCCAACTCCCATCTATTTTCTGCAGGCTACAACCTACAGGAGCCTCCTACCTCAGCCAGCTACAACTGACATCTATCAAGCTAAAACTTGATATGGAAGCACCAACTTCCTCACTCTTTCAAAAATACATGTTGATTTACCTGGATATCAGCTCAGTTCTGTTCCTTCTTCACTGCTGTCCACCAGCTTGCATATCTGCCTTATATCATCTCTGAATCTTCACAGCTTCTCTATCTGCTCCTCCTTCTTCTTTCCCTCTCTGCCTCATTTCTCCATTCTCTAACCTCAATATGCATATTTATGTGGTATCATTTATAGAGTTCACCTCATGACTATTTTTATTCCATAGGGAATTTGAAGTGAATATGTATGACTCTTTGACTTCTACCTTCTGATTTCTTTGTCTAGCTCATTCAGAAAAAAATATAACAATATGTATACATTTTAATATTACAGTGGGGTATTTCTTTGCCTACGGAGACTTGCCTTTTCATCACAAACAATATAAAATTAGTAAAAACATTTACATTTACATTTGAAACAGATATATCTCATTCAACCCTTTCAGTTCTTGGCTCACTGTGTGTTTGTCTTTTCTATTGCTGTAGTGTAATAGGTCTGCATATTATCCTACTTTCTACGCATGTACCCCTGCTTTTTCCTCAACTTTGGTAGTTTAAATTAATGCTAAAGCTTTTCCATCCAAGATTAAAATCTCTGTTATAAATCAATAATGCAATTTCATTTGATTGGAAATGCTCAAATAGGAAAACTCAGTTTCGGAAGCCCACCTTTAATACACTATGAAAAATGAATCAACACAGTTTCAACCCTGCAACTCTAATGTGGAAGTAGCTCTTCATCTTATGCGTTATGGTCAAAAATCCACTTTTGTGACTTCATATGCGAAGGTTACCTTTTAAAACTTATGGTTTGAAACTATATTAAAACAAATTGCATGCATATTTGAATTAAAATTCGAATAGCTCAAAGCAATAAACTTCGTTCTCAGCTTATAATTCTTGAATGCATATGTTGCTCACGGCTTTATCATTACACATCCAACATAATATTTAATATATATAATGTCTTTAATCCAACATTATGAAACCTTTGTAACAAGCATTTGACCATCCCACTCACCATCGAATGTCACCAACACTTATATTAAATGAAGTCTTCGGGCCCAAAACATATATTAATATATGTATCAATGTTTTACAAACACATAATCAACGCTCCAATGTGCTCACCATCCATCAATATGCATTTCCATATTAACGCTCTAAACTTGCGTTTAAACTCAAATATCAACATAATTGATATGGCCCCACAGCGTATGAACATACTTTCATTGGTTGACTATGTTAAACCCAAAGTAACCATATAACCCGATCCATATAAATGTCTGGCCCACAACATATTTCAAACCCTTTGAATCGATATCCAAAGTTTTATAATATCAATAACCATTATATAATGTTTTAATTCCAGCACTAACACATAGTCGAACCCACTCAACATTAAAAATCAATTGTAATATCTGTTTGGGCCCACATATATATTGGTTCTCTTCATTATTCATCATCGACTTGGTTTAAACCCAAAAACACATTTAACTTCCGGAGCACGACCTTTTTCAGATGAACTTTATCATAAACCCATTATATAATATGACCCCCACATACATTTCATTATCAAACGCTGACTTTGGATTAAAAATATTCAACAAATAAATCTTTGGGTCCACTTTTACTCACTGGAAAATAATGTAGGTCCCACAACAACTAAAATGGAGTTAAGAAACCCGCAACTTCATGATGCGAATGCCGTGGATCCTTCGACGCATCCGACGGGAATCACATTTGTTTTATCACTGAGCTTTATCGTGCAAAAACTTTGCGAAAATCGTGGTTTTTGGATACCACTTCAGGACACACGTCACATGCTAAATTCTATTGCATTATTTTCAGTCATACCATATACAGTCTATTTATTTTGCGAAAACCGCTGGTTTGTTTTTCAAAGCCGCTTCTACTATTCGTCGTATGGTCCCACCATATTCTTAACACATATCAATAACAAATTGTCGACTTTGTTTATCACACTCTGCTAAAACCATATTAATGTTTTAACATTAACCCAACATCAATAAAATAATTGGATTCGGTCCCATACATACCTTCATTAAGTATCGAATAGATCTGACAGTCAATAGCTTCTCGCATTCCAGAACTCAATTGAGCGCTCATCTGACGATCATCGCGCAATTATATGCACGAGTTGTAATCTTCAAAATTTACGCGATGTAGATGGTTTTGGAATACCACTTTAGTACATGTGGCACTTAAAGAATGATATCACGTTCAAAAAGTGAAATCCGCTTACCATTTGTGAAGTCGCACAAGACCACTCTTGTTTTTTTCAAAACCACCATTACTGTTCGCTCCTCATGGTTCCATTACTCCGGTTCCGTTCTGTTTCATTAACTCACATTCAATCCCATTCTTCAACACTGAAATTTGGTTCTACTGTGATATCAACCATTAATAAAGCGACTCCTCATCACTATTCTGAGAACTACGCCTTCAATCCAATTTGTTATTTAACCTCTCGGCATCCCTATGCAGCATTCTCACCATGAATTGTTCAAAATGTTCAATGGTATTCAAAACCATTATTCAAAACAAAGGATGGTCTATCTCAAAGCCCAATTACTCTGCTGATCACTCTGATGAATTAAAATCCAAGTTTAAAACCCCAATTACGGAATTTCTCCTCACTGGTTCTCATACAATTTCTTATTGAAATCAAAGCTCTTTCACATAGAATTTAAATCAACACTATCCATATAATACTGAACAGATCCTTTTATATACACAATTGAATTTACTTACAAAAACCTCCTTGTTTTGGCCAGATCTTCAACTCATTGGCCCTTTCAACCTCACTACTCTGTCTCTCCAGATTTCCAATAAAATGGCCCTTCTACAACTGCCTCTGCTTCTTCCTGGTGTCTGAGCTGCCTCTTTTTCTAGTTCTTCTTTGTGATAGTTCAGGTGCTTCTCCTTTCTTCTCCTTTTCCATCAATGACAATATTTCCAATGGTCTCCCCCTTTGGAATTGATGGCAATACTTCAATACTCTTATTTTGCTTGCTTTTCCTCCCCCTTTGACATCAATGGCAAAGGGCTGCATATTTCCTAGTGTGGTTTCCAAATATTTTCCATAATACTTTGATTTTGAGGACCTATTCCATGTACTGCTCACTAGCTTTGGTTCTTTTGTGAAAATATTTGTTGACTGATCTCCCCCTGGAATGATGATTTCTTTTCATGTCAGAGAGTAACATGTGCATAAACTACCCCTAGTTTGTCTCTTAGATATTCAAATGGTTCTTTAGCAAGAGGTTTTGTGAATATGTCTGTTGTTTGTTCCTTTGTTGGTACATATTCCAACTTCACTACTTTTTGTGCTACTTGTTCTTTGAGGAAGTGGTACTTTATTGGGCTGTGCTTTGTTTTTGAATGAAGTACAGGATTTTTTGATATACTTATTGCACTTTTATTGTCACATTTGATAGAAATAGGTTCATCAATGCTTACCTTCATGTCTTGGAGAGTTTTTTTCATCCACATTACTTGTGTGCAACATGCTGCTCCTGTTATGTATTCTGCTTCTGTTGTAGATAGAGAGAGAGAGTTTTGCTTCTTTCTTAGCCATACCACTAGACTTTTTCCAAAATAGAATGCACCTCCACTTGTTCTTTTCTTGTCATCCACACAGATGGCCCAATTTGCATCTGTATATGCTGTCAAAGTGAAGCTTTTTCTTTTTGGATACCATAAGCCATAATGTGCAGTTCCTTGTAGATATCTGAATATTCTCTTGATTCCTAGTAAGTGATTTTGTTTTGTTGCAACTTGATATCTTGCCACAATTCCTACTGCCAACACAATGTCTGGTCTAGAGGCAGTTAGGTATAGCAGACTTCCTACCATGGATCTGTAAAGTCTTTGATCTATATCTGTAGATCCATCATTAGCACATAGCTTGCATCTAGTGATCACGGGAGTTGACACAGGTTTGCAGTCTTCCATTTGGAACCTTTTCAACATCTCTCTTAAGTATTTTTCTTGTGAGATGAATGTTCCTGTGTTATTTTGTTGAATTTGAAGTCCTAAATAGAAGGTGAGCTCTCCAATCATAAAAATCTCAAATTATGATTTCATTTCTTCAGCAAATTCTTTTGTTAACTTTTCTTTGTTGCTACCAAACATGATGTCATCTACATATACTACTACAATTAGGAGTTCATTTTCATTAGCCTTTATGTACAAATTGTTTTCTACTCCTCCTTTCTTAAAACGTTGTTTTTGCAAGTATTTGTCCAGCCTTGAATACCATGCACGAGGAGCTTTTTTCAGCCCATATAAGGCTTTCTTTAATCTGCACACATAGTCTTGTTTATCTGTTAAGGAGAATTGTTTGGGTTGTTCCATGTAGACTTCTTCCTCTAAATCTCCATTCAGGAAGGAAGACTTCACATCCATTTGATATACCTTGAAGTCATGGTAGCATGCAAAGGCCAAAAACATTCTGATTACTTCCATTCTAGCTACAGGGGCAAATGTTTCATCATAATCAAGACCTTTAATTTGTGAATATCCCTTGCATACAAGTCCGGCTTTATTTCTGATTACCTGCGCTATTTCATTCATCTTATGCTTGAATATCCATTTTGTGCCAATGAAATTTTTCCCAGTGGGTATTGGAATTAATTCCCAAGTATTGTTCTTCTCTATTTGGTCCAGTTCTTCATTCATAGCATTTACCTATTTTTTGTCTTTGCTGGCTTCTTCAAACTTATTTGGTTCTATTTGAGATAACATGGCTAGGTATACTTCTTCTATCTATTCAGCAAGCTGTATTTTTGTCTGGACTACCACACTCTTGTCCCTAATGATTTGATCTTCTGGATGATTCTTTTGAGTGTGTCTTGAAGGACCTTTTGAGTTTAAATCAGTATCTTCTGTTATCTTGCCCAGTTCATCATTATCTTGGTTCTCTTCTTCATGATCTTCTGGAGGATTGCTGCATCTTGTACTTCTTGCTCTATTTGGTAGATCTTCATCAAATTTTACATCAATGCTTTCCACAATTTTGTGTAGTGTTTTTTTGTGGCACCTGTAACCCTTACTCTTGGATGCATATCCTAAAAATATTCCTTCATCAGCTCTTGCATCAAACTTCCCCAATTTTTCATCATTATTTTTTATGAGACACTTGCTTCCAAAGACTCTAAAGTGTTTGATTGATGTTGGTTTACCATGCCATAATTTGTAAGGAGTCTTGTCACAGTTTGGTCTTAAATGAGCTTTGTTAAGAATGTGAACAACTGTGTGTACTGCTTTTGTCCAGAAGGTTTGGGGAATGTTACTTTTTTGCATCATTTCTCTGGAAATCTGTTGTATTGACCTGTTTTGTCTCTCTGCCACTCCCTTCTGTTGAAGTGTACCTGCAATTGTAAACGGTTGTTCTATCCCATGCTCATTGCATAGGTCTGCAAAATCATAGTCTGTGAATTCACCTCCTCTGTCTGATCTGATGCACTTTAGCTTGCATCCTATTTGATTTTCTGCCAATGCCTTGAATATCTTGAATTTCTCAAGTGCTTCAGATTTATAGTTGTGAAATGATACCCACATCATTATGGAAAAGTCATCTATTATCAGCATGAAATAAGATTCTCCACTTGGTGCTTTAGTTCTTGAAGGTCCCCACATGTCCATGTGGACAAGCTGAAGAGGTCTGCTTGTAGATAGTTTCTCTTTGGTCTTGAAAGATGTGTGGGTCTGATTGCCTAGTTGGCAGGATTTACATATGGTATTTGAAGGCTCCTTTATGACTGGCATATCTCTGACTACATTCTTCTTGCTCAGACTTATGATGTGGTCAAAGTTTAGGTGTCCCAATCTTCTATGCCATAACTATGATTCATCAAGTTTTCTTAGGTGACATTCTTTGTCCTTTTCTTTCACTATGTAGACATTACTTTATGTTTGAACACCTTTGATCAAGGACTTTCCGGTGGTGTTTGATCTTACTTCACAATCTTGGGCTCTAAAAATGACTTCACAGCCTTTATCACACATTTGACTGATACTTAGTAGATTTTCTTTTAGCCCATCCACAAATAGTACATCTTGGGCCTTTCCTCTTCCATTATCCAGACTGACTGAGCCTTTTCCTTTGATTTTCCCTACTTTATCATTGCCGAATGTTACATTCCCAGATTTCTTTTCATCAAAGGTTACAAATTTGTTGCGATATCCAGTCATATGCTTTGAGCATCCACTTTCCAAATACCATTGGTTTTTCTGATCTTCAGCTATTAGAGCCAAGTCACACTTATTCAACTTCTTTTTCCACTGCATGCATCTTTTTGTTTGGTACCTTTCCTGAGATGATGGACCACATTCTTTGAGAGGACATTTGTTACACTTGTGCCCAACCTAATGGCAGTCATAGTATTTGATTATGTTTCTGAATGAATTATGTACATGAGTGAATTCTCCATTGTTCATCCATCTCCTTGAATTTCCATACATCAGTATTTTTCCATTCGTTCTGCACTCCTTGGCTTTATGACCGAACTCCTTACAGTAAAAACAATACCCATAAAAACAATTAGCGTACCAGATGAACGGTTGTCTTCTCCATTTGTTTGCTTGAGGTAGTCTTTTCACTTTTTGAATCCTTTGCTGGTTGGAATCGATTCTCCTTTTATGAAAGTATGCAACAATATGTCCCAGTTTGTGGCAGGCATAACAAGTGACATTTTTCATAGGGGGGGAGAATATCCTTTGATAGCTTCCAGATTTTATATATTCAAGAGTATATGAGCCTTTTTCAGTTGACTGTTTATTTATTTATTTCTTTGTCATTTGAGGTTCCTTCATGTTCCTGTTTACTTCATTGCAGGCTTCTACTTCTATAGGAACTTTCTAGGTTGCTTCATTATCCTTGACAGCTTTTACAAAAATGATATTTCTGTTATTTGTTTCTTTGAGTTTACCTGTTTCTCCTTCATAGCCTATCCCAGTTTTTATCAAAGGAGATATTTGAGCATCTAGTATGTTATTCAACTTATCAGAGCTTGTCATTTGAGAAATGTTTATTGACAGTTTCCTTTGGGTTTTTTCTAATTTCTTCCTCAAGCATACTACTTCTTCTTCCAATTTCTCTTGCTTCTGACTTTTATCCTCAATTTTCTTAAGTAAAGTGTCTTCTACCTTTTTAGCTTCTTCAAGCTCTACTTTCAACTGAATGAGGTCTTCTGAATTTTGTTATTCTCTTACATATTTGAGGAAAATGTCTTTCTGTTTTCTGCACTTTAGTTTAGGTCTGTCTATTTCCTCTAGGGCACTTCTTAGCTCCCCCTCAAGATCAACTTCACCTTCTTCCTCATCTTCTATAAGGAATCCTTCAAGCTCTTCTTTGGCCATCAATACAAATTCAGAGGTTCCTTCTTCATTTGAGGTTTCATCTGAGTTTTTAGATGCACTGTTATCTTGCTGAGCATAAAATGATTTTCTCCTGTATCTATTCCCTTTCTGCCAGTTCTTTGATACGGTTTTCTCTGACTCTTGAGTCTGATTCTTTGTCTTCTTATGAGGAAACTTAGAAGCATATTTTCCAACTCTTCCACAGTTAAAGCATTTAAATGAAACTTTACCTTTATAATTTCCTGAGCCTCTATCTAATCTTCTGATGAATTTGGCCTCTTCTTCATTAGAGAAGGAGAATGTATCTTCTTTTTCTTCTTTGTTCTTCTCTATCTTAAAGGATGCCTCCCTCACATTTGACTTCCTCTGTGGTAGTGTCATCTCATAGGCTGTTAAGTTTCCAAGTAATTGGTTCATGATCAAAGCTTCCCAATCAATTGTTTCTTCTATGGCAGAAACGTTGGAGTTAAAGTTGGATGGTAAAGATATTATAACCTTTTGAAAAATTACACATTCTTTTATGGTTTCTATTAGAGCTTTCATGTTATTCACAACTTCTGCAACCCTTAAAAAATAACTAGCAATGTCTTCATCATCATTCATTTTTATATTTTCAAACTGAGCTCTATAGACTTGAAGTTTGGCTATCTTCACCTTTTTTTCTCCCTCATGGATGTTTTCTTGTGTATCTCATATTTCTTTGGAAGTCTTTTTGTGCATTACATTGATAAATTATGCCTCACAAAGCCCACTTAAGAGTAAATATATGGATTTTGCATTAGCTACAAAGTCTTGTTTGGCATATTTCTCTAAGTCAGACTCCTTTGGGGCATATCCCAATTCCACAGTAGCCCAAACTTCTATTTCTAGAGACATTATGTATGTCCTCATTCTTATTTTCCAGAAGGCATAATTTGTACCGGTGAACAAAGGGGATTTATTTTTTGAGCATCCTTCTAGACTAGCCATCCTGGGGACCTAGGATCTCCTTCTAGTTGTTAAACTGATACAGAAGGAACTGGCTCTGATACCAATTGTTGAATCCTTCGCTAAACTGAGAGGGGGGGGTGAATCAGTTTAGTGAATTCATGGTCTTGAAAAACTTTCATTTACACTTATATACATCTTAATTTCAAGATTTACTTAATGTACAGTGAAACAATAATCTTAAATAGTGAGCAACAAGTATTAAGCAGATTAAATACAAAGTATTAAGACATAATCATCATGTACATAGACACCAGATATAAGTGGAAACCCATAAGGGAGAAAACCACATCTTATTATTGTTGTGATGCAAAGGCAAGCTCCAACTACCTCTCACCACTGATTTTTTGTAGGATCAAACCTACAGGAGGCTCCTACCTCAATTCTACAAGCTACAACTTGCAAGGAAGCTCCAACTCCCATCTATTTTCTGCAGGCTACAACCTACAGGAGGCTCCTACCTCAGCCAACTACAACTGACATCTATCAAGCTACAACTTGATATGAAAGCACCAACTTCCTCACTCTTTCAAAAACACATGTTGATTTACCTGGATATCGACTTAGTTCTGTTCCTTGTTCATTGTTGTCCACCAGCTTGCATATCTGCCTTATATCATCTCTGAATCTTCACAGCTTCTCTATCTGCTCCTCCTTCTTCTTACCCTCTCTGCCTCATTTCTCCATTCTCTAACCTCACTATGCATATCTATGTGATATCATTTATAGAGTTCACCTCATGACTGTTTGTATTCCACAGGGAATTCGAAGTGAATATGTATGACTCTTTGACTTCTGCCTTCTCATTTCTTTGTCCAGCTCATTCAGAAAAAAAGTATAACAATATGTATACATTTTAATATTAAAGTGGGGTATTTCTTTGCCTACAGAGACTTGCCTTTGCATAAAAAACAATATAAAATTAATCAAGACATTTGCTTTTACATTTGCAACAGATATATCTCATTCAACCCTTTCAGTTCTTGGCTCACTGTGTGTTTGTGTTTTCTGCTGCTGTAGTGTAACAGTTCTACATATTCTCCTGCTTTCTATGCATGTAACCCTGCTTTTTCCTCAACTTTGGCAGTTTAAATTAATGCTGAAGATTTTCCATCCAAGATTAAAATCTCTATTATAACTCAATAATAAAATTTCATTTCATAGGAAATGCTCAAATAGGCAAACTCAGTTTCGGAAGCCCACCTTTAATACACTATGAAAAAGCAATCAACACAGTTTCAACCCTGCAACTCTAATGCGGAAGTAGCTCTTCATCTTATGCGCATTGGTCAAAAATCCACTTTTGTGACTTCATATGTGAAGGTTACCTTTTAAAACTTATGGTTTGAAACCACATTAAAACCCATTGCATGCATATTCGAATTAACATTCGAATAGCTCAAAGCAATAAACTTTATTTTCAGCTTCTAATTCTTGAATGCATATGTTGCTCGCGGCTTTATCATTACACATCCAACATGATATTTAATATATATAATTCTTTAATCCAACGTTATGAAACCTTTGTAACAAGCATTTGACCATCCCACTCACCATTGAATGTCACCAACACTTATATTAAATGAAGTCTTCGGGCCCACAGCATATATTAATATATGTATCAATATTTTACAAACACATAATCAACGCTCCAATGTGCTCACCATCCATCAATACACATTGCCATATTAACGCTCTAAACTTGCGTTTAAACTCAAGTATCAACATAATTGATATGGCCCCAAAGCGTATTAACATACTTTCATTGGTTGAAATTTTAAACCCAAAGTAACCATATAACCCGATGCATATAAATGTTTGGCCCACAACATATTTCAAACCCTTTGAATCGATATCCAAAATTTTATAATATCAATAACCATTATATAATGTTTTAATTCCAGCACTAACAAATAGTCAGACCCACTCAACATTAAAACTCAATTGTAATATCTATTCGGGCCCACATATATATTGGTTCGCTTCATTATTCATCATCGACTTGGTTTAAACCCAAAAACCCATTTACTTCCGGAGCACGACCTTTTTCGGATGAAATTTATCATAAAACCATTATATAATATGGCCCCCACATACATTTCATTATCAAACACTGAATTTGGATTAAAAAGATTCAACAAATAAATATTTGGGTCCACTTTTACTCACCAGAAAATAATGTAGGTCCCACAGCAACTAACATGGAGTTAACGAACCGGCAACTTCATGATGCGAACGCCGTCGATCCTTTGATCGATGCATCCGACAGGAATTTCATTTCTTTTATCACTGAGCTTTAACACACAAAAACTTTGCGAAAATCGTGGTTTTTGGATACCACTTTAGGACACGCGTCACATGCTGAATGCTATCGCATTATTTTCAGCCATGCCATATACTGTCCATTTATTTTGCGAAAACCGCTGGTTTGTTTTTCAAATTTTCTTCTACCATTCATCGTATGGTCCCACCATATTCTTAACTCATATCAATAACAAATTGTCGACTTTGTTTATCACACTCTGCTCAAACCATATTAATGTTTTAACATTAACCCAACATCAATACAATAATTGGATTCGGTCCCATACATAAATTCATTAAGTATAGAATAAATCTGACAGTCAATAGATTCTCGCGTTCCAGAACTCAATTGAATGCTCATCCAACTATCATCGCGCAAATTAGATGCACGAGTTGTAATCTTCAAAATTTACGCGATGTAGATGGTTTTGGAATACCACTTTAGGACACTTGTCACTTAAAGAACAATATCGCGTTAAAAAAGTGAAATATTCTTACCATTTGTGAAGTCGTGCAAGACCACTCTTGGTTTCTTCAAAACCACCATTATTGTTTGTTCCTCAGGGTTCTGTTACTCTGGTTCCATTCTGTTTCATTAACTCGCATTCACTCCCATTCTTCAACACTGTAATTCGGTTCTACTATGATATCAACCTTTAATAAATCGACTCCTCATCGCTATTCTAAGAACTATGCCTTCAATCCAATTTGTTATTTAACCTCTCGCCATCCCTATGCAACATTCTCACCACGAATTGTTCAAACTATTCAAACGTATTTAGAACCATTATTCAAAACAAAGGACAATCTATCTCAAAACCCAATTACTCTGATGGTTGCTCTCATGAATCAAAAGCCAAGTTAAAAACCCCAATTACGGAATTTCTCCTCTCTGGTTCTCATGCAATTTCTTATTGAAATCAAATCTCTTTCACATAGAATTTAAATCAACACTATCCATATAATACTGAACAGATCCTTTTATATACACAACTGAATTTACTTACAAAAACCTCCTTGTTTTGGCTAGATCTTCAACTCAGTGGCCCTTTCAACCTCACTACTCTATCTCTCCAGATTTCCAATCAAATGGCCCTTCTACAACTGCCTCTGCTTCTTCCCGGTGTTTGAGATGCCTCTTTTTGCGGGTTCTTCTTTGTGATAGTTCAGGTGTTGCTTCTTTCTTCTCCTTTGCCATCAATGCCAATATTTCCAACAGATAATGCCTTAGGCTCATAAAGAGTGTTGCGTGATGCAAACCCCTTGATTCATATTTGTTTTTATGTGACTGTTATCTGGTGAAGTCAGGGTAATGAGTTCCAAGGTATGGCCTTGATTTTTAATTATGGATTTGATTATACATATTGATAGTCTATCCTTGACAGGTGACGAGCCTCTAAAAATCTAAGTAAGAGGGAGATGACTTTTTGATGTATCATGGCATGATAAATTGATTTCTAGAATTTGGGAAAGAAATTATATATAGCAAGATTGTTGAAATATATTTGTGTAATATAAATCATTGGATACTTTGATTTAAAGTTCAAATGTTGATTGAATGTGATATGGCATCTTTTATTTGGTTGAAGCATTGATGTTCCATTTTGAAAATTCATCTATATATGATGTGTATAGAACATGATTGAATTCATGATTGAGTTGCTTCACTCAGAATTGCCACCAAAGATATTTTATTTGTTCTACTCTTAAAAGGTTGAGATATTTCTCCAAAGATATGTAGTTGCATGAATGAACTAATGATGTTTTGGATTAGTATTGATGATAACATTTATATGCGGCCTTAGTATGATATTTTCCATGATAACATGGATGAGAGGTCCATAACAAAACCAAGGTTGTGTACAATGCTGCTAGCAAGGCTAGCTATGGGGCATGATGTAGAATCTCCTTAGAGAGTTGATCGAGATTGATCTGGATAAGATATTGATACATGACGATGAAAGAGAATCCTAAATACATATAGTTAGGACTATGTGTTTTCCATTTATTGAGACATTGCAGCTATTCGAGATAAGTTAAGGCTTGTGATTAACACCTCCATGAGAGGGAGGATGTTAATAGTATCCATGTGTGTTTGAAACCTCCATAAGTGGGAGGATGTTTTTGGTATCTTTTTATTATTGGTATATTTTTGTGATTTACTTGATTACGTATTTTATAACATAACACGTGATTTGATGTCCTATAGGCACAAGAATCAACATATACCAAATGAGAGCAACGTTGATCGAGGGCACTGAGCTAGCTCTTCCTCTTTGTTTGAGCTCCCAGAATGAGGAATTGAGATAGAGGGCTCTTGGGGTTGAGGGAACTCTAGACGATAGGGCGTATTCCCTATCTGTCACCCATGGGTTTTGTGTGTTCCTTGTCCGTTTTGACAAGTCGAGTATTTCCCCCACCTTTGGTATTTACATAGTATACCAGAGTTGGCATCATACTCACAAGCAGGGCTTGTCGGGAATAGCTCCCCATTTGGCCAACAATTGAGAAGGCCTAGAGGCATGTGATCCTTACCTCTTGGTAAATTGGGTATACCTTCCTAGCAGAATTATGATGCAAGTTCTCTACCACATGACTATTCAGGGTCATCGATGGGAAGATTAGTAGGAAATAGGATAGGATGAGAGTGAGCTCCCCGATGTGACACAAGGGTCGTATGATCTCCCCTTCATGGATGGGTATCCTATTGCTAGATATGGGGTTATAGAGGTATATCTCCCCCATGAGATTCTGGGTCACGATGCGCTCCCCGATGCAGTTACAGGTTGAGATGTACTCCCTATTGATATGCTCTCTGATGATGATATTCTGGGTAGTAACCTAATGGCAGAGGTTCCAAAATGACATCTTGATGAATGAAGGGTGGTAGCCCAAGCTCCCTTGCGGTAAAAAATTCTTCTTCTAGATCTGAGAATGTCTAGCATACAAGTAGCACAATCAAGAGACAAGAAGAAATAAGAATGAAGAGTACATTAATGATTTGTAATGAGAAAGGTTCACAACATGATGACTACATGATAGAGATGTTCAGTGATGACACATGATGATGCATGGATATTAGAATGGAATATTGATCGATGAATAGATACCAGCAAAATTATTTGAGTCGTGATGACACCATGATGCAGAGAACTACAACCAAAGATTGCGAAGTGGAATTCTTTCGAGTTGAGAGGGAGTGTTACTTTTTTCAACTAGGGTCAAATTCCACATTGGAAAACTCATATGATTATGATCATAATATAATTAGATTCCTCTTTTCGATAGGATTGAAATCAACATATAGCTCACCCCAATCAGTTAAGAAGAAGATTATTTATCAATTAATTTAATATTTTATGGGTCTCCTAAATGCATGTTGATCCGGTCAAAGCCCCAAGCGGTCACTCACAAAGTTATAAATAGAAGAAACCTCAATTACATTTGCACAAATTTGCTCATGAGATATCCTCCATGTTATTTTCATTTTCGGTCGTATTTCTTGTTTATGGCTCGCACAAGTATGTCGGCAAGAGCTCGTGCAAACAATTAGGATAAAAAAAGTGATCATGCAGCAGATCCGAGTGATTTGAAGAAAATTCATAGGCAGGAAAGGCTAAGTTAGTGGCCTAGGTCAGCAGACATATGAGCTAGGTGTGTTTTTCCTACAGCCTAGGGCCCTAGAATCGCTGGCTAAGCTTATTGAGGGCGCAGTCTAGTCACAGAGGTCAGATCGGGCTGATCTAAAGCAGAGTCATGGACACAGAGTGTTGTGGTAGTAGATCAAAGCCCCAAAGACGTGGGTTGAGCATGTTAAGGCCACATCTCATAGAATTACTGGGCATATCTAATTTGTTTCACGTTCAGTTGATTGCAGAGTGCTTCCATACATCAGTTCTTTAGTCACAGTTGCATCAGAGTGATCATTGACAATCGTCTGGGTTCAGATCTAGGACTTCAGAGTTAAGATCACTTGGTGATCTATCAGATTTTTGTTTTGGTATTATAGATCTATTGATCTGTGTATCATATCTCTTTTCTTACACCGAATATGTATCTTCAGTTCTCATTCAGTATTAGTCATGTTCATCAGTTTGGTACAGCTAGTGTCAGTGCATTTCAGTTATTAGATTTAGTTTCCTTCATGCAAAAGTATGGGTATGGTTTTACAACATGTATGCTATTTTTTTCTGCATCGTAAATATATGTACCTATGGATCATTTTACTCTTGTTTATGAATCATTTGATGAATATCTAAGAAGAATAATTTCCAAGGGTTTTCCCCATAGTGGGTTTTTACCTGGTCTGAAACCAATCCTAGTGTCTCTATGTGTTCATTATTCTCTTCCTTTGATATTTTACTTTCCACTGCTTAGATGATGATGATGATGATGATGGTATTTTTCCTTTTGCATAGTTTCATATTCTGATGTTTAATAATACAGATCTGTATAATGGAAATTTATTTTGGGGTGAATGCAACATGTTAATGATGAAATGTAACTATCAAAGTAAAGAACAATATCGCTTTATGAAAAATTAACATACATAAATAAACATGAAAATAGAGAGAAACATAAAATATAATTCATTTAATTAATATCAAGTAACTGAAATAAGCTTACAGACTGAATGTAAATAAAGTAACTCGGGCAATGGTAGATTATCTCTGAGAAAATATGTGGTGGCTACATGTTTATGAACTGTGTTGCAATGAGAATTAAGGGCCTTTTTATTATTAAAAAACATGGGAAAACCCTAAACACCCAAACCCTAACCTCGGGAGATGAAACACCAAGAGTTTGTGGGCCCCATTGGGCTTAGTTGGGCATCCAACTTCCTGGGGTCATAACTTGGTCATATTATCTTCGTTTGGCGCATATGATATATCGACAGAAATATCTCTTTGAGTACTACAAGATTTTTCATAGGCCTGTGGCCATAGCTACACACATTCTCTTAGCCATAGCTACACGTAAGCACCCAACCATAGCTACTGGCTTGCTATGGACCTTAAAAAAGCGTCGTTTAGGGGGTCAAAACTGCTCCGGCAGTTTATGACCTAAAAAACTACTAAAAATAGTAAATTCTAATGTCAAAAAGGAATTTGATGAAACTGACTAGAGTTCTAGGTGGAATATGTGGGTGGCCACCAATATCCACCTGAATAGTAGTTTTTTATAACTAGTTAATTTTCATGCATGTTAAGAAGAGCATAAATGAATCTTTTAGTTGCATTTGAACATGGATTTTATTCCTTAACCTAATAATAAAGTATCAATTTATTAGAATATTGGTTGGTTTTCTCCTTTTAATTGGATTGTTTCAATAAAAGTAACATATTCTTGTAGTTCAAATTTTATTCTCTTTTGGACTTAGAGCTTTAGTCAATAATGGGTCTTATGAATTATTTCTCAAATTTGTTGACTTATTCTTAATCTAAGTCCAAGTTGGTTCTCACCTTTGGATTGCTTTTGATTGAGACAAGATCTACTCATTCAAGATAAAATAGGATTCTCTTTTTCTTTTCTTCATTGTATCTTAGTTATAATCATTCATTCATTCTTTATTTTGCATACATCATGTTAGTTACATTAGTTTCTAGCCATCATCTTTTATTTTGTATATATGTATATTTGCATAGACTAAATAGTAGTTGCTTTCTCATTATATATATATATATATATATATATATATATATATATATATATATATAGCATTGCATGCATTTAGTATAGTTTTTTTATTTCCCTTTTCTTTTCCTTTCGCGAGAGGAAGAGGTGAATTCCTAACAAAACCTTTAAACCTATCAGGGGTGACTACTCCAAAAAACTTGGGTTGTGTGAAAGAAAATTTTCCTTGTCAATTCCTCCTTGTTGAATAGGGTGCATAAAACCTGCGTCAACACGTCCTCAATTTCATTCATTGGTTCTGATTCATTTTCATCCTCATCATCACATAGGCAATTTTGTAAATTATATATGACAATGGTATTTCCTAGACCACAAGGATGTCAATACCATTGCATTAGTGATAATAATTCATTAGAGGAAATTTTATCTTAAAAGTGCCCATGAAATTTTCATGTAATTTCCATGTCATAATATGTAAACCAATCAAAATACCATAAATTTAAAAAGAGGTACATGTAAATATTTTAGAGGGAAAAGAAGAAAAACTACTTTTTTAATTGTATTTTTGGCTTATCTCCTTATAGGTTTACTCCAATTTCAAGTGTAGACACTTGTTGGATTCAGAATTAAATTCCGCATCCAAAAGGTGCCCATTATGCATACTTTTGATAAGACCCACATTGCGAAAAATTCAATATACATTAAAGAAGTGTGTTCAACATACTTTTTTAATGTTTCAATTTTTCACAATGTGGGTCTTCTCAAAAGTATGCATAATTAGTATTTTTTGGATGCAGAATTAAATTCCACATCCAAAGAGTGTATACACTTAAAATTTGAGTAAAACTGTACGGAGATAAGCCAAAAATACAATTAAAAAAATGGTTTTCTACTTTTCCCTCCAAAATTCATAACTTTTGTTTTATTATTTTAACTATTATTTTATTATTTTTCCTTAGGAGGCCACTTTTAGGCTGAAATTTCCTCTAATGGTTTGAATAATATCTAACTTATGCTAACTAAGATATGTGTAAAATGATGGATGCCTCATATAATTAGTAATAATCCCCACATGGGTGTACTATCTAAAGGTGGGAAAGTTGGAACCATTATGTAACTACGCTAAAAAATAAACATAACTATATTGAAAGCCTTTTCTAGATCATAACACTATTTTTTTTTCCCGTGACTAAGTTGATGTAGAAGGGAAAAAAAATGGCAATGTTGAGTTTCATATTCTCCATCTTGGAAAGCTTCAAGTGACTATAGAAATGGATGGAAAAAACAAAAAATGTGCTTTTATGTCTTTATTATGTGCTAAGAACTTGAGTAAGCTGAAAACAAATTTCATGGGCTTGTAAAACTATATACTAATAATCTCTACAAATTCCATTTTAGCATAGGGCCCAGGGAAATTTTCCCTTGAATTAACATCTTTAATATGCTCGCATACTCTTTCCTTGACAAGGATTTAAATATCCTTGTTGATGTTCAAATCATTTGTAAAAGTTGTAAATTCCCCCCTCCCTCTAACGCTAATAGTGTCACTTAAAATTCCATGTTTTGTCCCAAATGGTGTATTTTGAAGTGATATTGTGCATTGAGGATTGTGTGTTGAACATTGAGGTAGCATTGTACTGCATCGGGAACGAGTATTTCAATGAAACAATTTGTTGCAAGAAAATTTGGTATACTTGTGTTGTTATCGTGGGATTGGATAATATTCCTATAGTCTTCCTTCTTTTCATGGAGCCACAACATTGCTTCCTTCTTTATGATGGAGTAACAATATTCCTCTCTAGTCTACGATGGATCATTATTTTCCTTTCCATTTAGAACCTAGGCACTATTTATTTCCTTATTCTACTATATATCACAGTTTTCTTGTTTGTTTGTAACTAAGTGCAATTCACCACCTTATTCATTAATTAAGTGTTAAGAACCACTCTTTTTTCTGATTAAGTGCATTTTATTTTTCTAGTTTGTCATATGGTCACTACTTTATTCCCTTCTTATTGATTGAGTGAAATTATCCTCCAAAGGTTTAACCATATCAAAGCATAAATATTTAGTTTCGACAAGTCCTTCAAACAAGAATGATGATCTCTTTAATGCATTTTTCTTGGAGAAATCAATACATATGATTTGTCTAGTAGGAAGCAAGACCTTTTATTGGTATATATATTTCGTTTCTCCCATTAATTGGTAGAGAGCTAAAAATTCATAAACATTTCTATTGATAACACGCTAGGTACACATTCTTTGCATATTAAAAAAAATTGTGAGAAAAATCACAGTGTTGTGAATCGAGTCATGCTCTCACCATGTTTAATCCTCACCGATAAGGAATGAAAATGCATCTAGGGACCTAATTCTAATTAGTGAAGGAATTAAATGAAATCCAAATTTAAACAAAGCATAGAGATACAGTGAAATAATATAGCTTAAATTAATTAATATCAAGTACTAAAAATTGTTTACATGCAAAATAAAACAAATTAGCTCAGTCAATGGTAGTTTACATCTGAGAAGATATGTGAAAACTACATGCCTTATGAATTGTGTTAAAATGAGGATCGAAGGACTTTATATTATAAATAATAAGTGTGAAACCATAACCCTAGGAGATGAAGTACCAATGGTTTTGGGCCCTATTGGGGTAAGTTGGACTGCCAACTTCCCGCAGTTGTAACTTTGGCATATTATATTTGTTTGTATATCATATTTCCTCGTTTCAAATATCTCCACGAGAAGGTAAAAAAATAATTTTTGAAACAAATTATGGAACTTTTTTTGTCTCTTTGTTTTCCCAAAAAATGTATTTTAGGACCTCAAAATGGCTTTAAAAATTAAGGACCCAAAAAATGCTAAAAATATAAATTTGTGTTACAATTAAGGAAATTGAAAGGAAACAGTGTCGGGGGTAGAAGTGCAATAGGCAAGTGGCCACCAATATCCACCTAGATTAGGAACATAGCTAATTCATCAAGTTTCATTTTTTTTATCGTGACAGAAAATCCAATACCCGCAAGGGAATTCTTTTCCACAGCTCTGTATATTTTGGAATGCATCCTTTCCATGAACTTTCCAACCTATTTAGTGACCATGGATATGAAGGCCAATGTACATTACAATTATTTCTCCACTTCTAATTCAACACATTTTATATGGATGATTCACTCCCATAATTTGAGAAAATATTATGAAAGAGTGTCGAGAATCAAAATTCATTCTCATATAATTCAAGAAGATAAAGGTATTTCTCACTTCTTCCTGAATATCATATATGGATCGAGAAGAATTTGTTAGTAATTCTTCATTTTCAAATTTCTCATTATCCAAACTATACGAATTTCCAATATTTTTATTAACCTATTTTAGTAGAGGCTCAGTCGTATGAGCCTATTCAATTGTTCCTATACCACTATCCACCTTAGGTTCCAAGGTACGAAATAAATACTTAGATGGAAGACACTAGAGTAGTAAAGGATAGTGAGAAAAAGAAACTCTATCACACAAATTTGTATTTACCTGCAATGAAAAGTGCACCTTAGCCATAAAAATAGTACCAAGATGTACTGCATCACATCCACTAAAATCCCTAGCAAGTTGTTCATAGAGAGGCTTATAATTTTGACAAGCGATGCACTGAGAAAATTCTAGCCCTCATAAACGAGTAAATATTACCCACTAGTAGGGAAAGTTTTACCATGCTCAAAATTATGAGGCAAGACTTCAAAAGTTAAATAATATTTTCCCACATCAATTCCCTCGTCAAGAGAGTCCATTAAGTAAGTTTAATTTTTCAAATTGAACTAGATATACTGGTCATGAAGTAAAGGAGAATATTTGGATTCTAATTTGACAACATAAACAAGATTAACCACCGTAGGAGGTGTTACGGGTCCCATCATAGCACTAATCATAACCTTCAGTTCCCCCTTGATGACAATAAAAGAATAGTAGTAGGAATCGATAGGACTAAAGGAATAGTAATGTTGTTACCTTCCAAGTTTCCCAAGGAATCAATTTGGTGCTATAGTTCAATGGATATTCATGGAGCACCAATATTGAGGAAGAAGTTTGAAATACTTATTGTTTTATCTTTTGGAGTATTTAGCTTCCCAGGAATAATTGATAAAAATAATTTAACTCCATGAAAAATGGAAGAATCAGCTGAGAGTGAGGCTCCATTTCCCCCACTAGCATTGAATATCTTCTCATCAAATTATAATGACCCATCCTCCTACAATGATATCAAATCTATCTTTATCTTCCTCCACTAAAAACTTGTCAGACCATGAGGTAACTCCACAAAATAGAATATGAATTTGATAGAGGGTGTGCATGAATTTATAATTAGAGGTGAAACTATTGGGATTCATTTCCCAATGTCTCTTAGACTTCCTTATTTTATGATTTAATCTATTATACAATTTCACCCAATCCGTTAGGATTAAGTGTCAAAATTCCCCCTCTTAATCTGAAGGGATGTTGGTGAGTCCAAGCATCGTTCTAAAATTTTTAAACTTTTCTCTTCCAAGCACTTTGGTGAATATGTCTGCAATCTGCTCATTTGTGGAACAATGATGTAGATGTATAGTTTTGGCCTCAACATGATGTCGAATCAGATTTTATTTTGTATTGATGTGCTTCGTTCGATCATGGAACTTTGGGTTCTTGGAAAACTTTATTGTAGAAGTGTTGTCGATCATGAGTGGATTTGAATGCATTTATTTCATTTTCAAATCTTATAGGATTTTCCTAAGCCACACAATTTCCTTTTTCACTTCAGCTGCTGCCACATATTCTACCTCAGTTTTGGAATCTTCTAGGACTGACTGTTTGCGTGATCTCCAGGAGTCAGCTCCTGATCCAAGACTCATAATATAACCTGAAGTAGATACCCCAGTTTATTTGTCCCCATCAAATTCAGAATTAGAGTATCCAATCAAGCTAAAGTCGCCCACCTGTGTATATTTGAGTCCAAAGTCTTGTGTGCCATTCAAGTACTTTAGAACTCCTTTTTCCGCAAACCAATGTCCTTCACAAGGTTTTTTCATAAACCTGGAGAGGATTCCAACAACAAATGAGATATTTCGTGTGGTAGTAGTCAAGAAGATGAGACTTCCTACAAGCTATCTATATTTTGTTGCATCCTCAAACTCCTTCCCTTCAATGGATGTCAATTTCAAGTTTTGTTCCATTGGAGTGGTCAAAGGATTGCATTCATCCATGAAAAACTTGTTCAAAATATCTCCAATGTACTTCTTTTGAGAAAGGAATATAGATTTAGGATGTTGAGTTACTTTAATACCAAGATCGTAGTGAACATCGCCCAAATCATTCATTTCAAAACATTTCTTCAATTCTTTCTTTTTGGATGCAATATAGCTCTCATTGTTCCCTGTCATCAAAAGATCATCTACATACACCAGAAGATATACAACTAGTTTCCCAAATTTGTTAACAAACAAAGGTGCATCATCAAGATCAAAATGTTTAAAGTTAAGTTTCAAAATATTCTCAGTTAATTTATCATACTAGGCTCGCGGTGCTTTCTTGAGGCCATACAAGGATTTTATAACCTTGCATACTTTGTGTTCTCGACCCTTCACAACAAATCCTTCTGGCTGGGACGTAAAAACCTTCTCCTTTAGATCTCCATTCAAAAAGGCGGTTTCTACATCCATCTGATGGACTTTCCAACCATTCTGAGCTGCTAGGGAAAAGGAGTGTCCAGATGGTGGCCCATTTTGCTATGGGGGGGGAATTTTCCTCATAATCAACCCCTTCTTTGTGTGTAAAACCTTTTTCCACAACCCTAGCTTTTTGCTTGTCAAGTGAGCCATCCACTTTGTACTTGTTCTTTTAGACCCACTTGTAACCAATTGGTTTGCTTCCCAATGGAGGATCAGCCAGCTTCCAAGTGCCATTATTTATCAAGGCATCATACTCCTTTTACATCGCTTCATTCCATTCATGATGAGAAATGACTTATTTGAAGTAATTTGGTTCAATATCTGTAAACACATTCAATTCACAATTGTAAGCAATATCTATATCAATAGGTGAATCAAAATTATCTATGTCACCTCCATTTTCCCTAGTGGAATTTCTTGTTCCTGTCTTTCCAACCTCATCAGGACGAACATTTTCTAGTGTCTTTGTCAGCCATTTTGGGGGACCTTTCCCAAGTTGTTCATTTGATTGAGTTGGAATTGAATCAAGAATCAATCTGCAAATTTTTTCAATCACATCATTCAAGGTATCATCCATGTTTGGTTCTTCATGTGGTGGAGAGAGTGCTTCGGAAGATGATTCCACAGATTGATTCAGTATAGGAATTCCCCCCTTCAAGATGTGGAATTTGATTATCAAATTCTTGAAATGACTTTGCATGTGTGAATATATCGAGGCGATCAAGTTTTCGCTCAAAAAAATTGTCAGTCTCGGAAGATTCAAGGAATATAACATCTCTAGATACTGCAAACTTCTTATTGACCTCATCATAGAGACGATATCCTTTGGAGGTATTAGAATACCCAAAGAAGATACATTTTTGACTTCTAGCACCAAGTTTTTTTCTTTGTACGTTAGGTGTCAAATCATAACAGGTGGAACCAAATACCATGAAATAATTACCGGAGGAATGTGTCCATGCAACATTTGATAAGGAGTTTTTTTTTTTATTCAATTATAAGGACACCTATTCTTTATGTACACATCACATAGAACTGCGTCAGCCCAAAACATCAATTTTACATTCTTAAAAAAACTCATGGAGAGAACCATATTTAGAATTGTCTTGTTCATTCTTTCAGCTACACCGTTATGTTGGGGATTATAGGGAGAATTTGTTTTATGTTTGATACCATGTTGGCGAAGATAGTTTTCAAATTTTTTTTAAGTGTATTCTTTTCCATTATCAATGCGCAAAGAACCAATATGAGTTTGTGCATCATTTTGAATCCATGCATGAAAATTCTTGAATGTTTGAAAAGCATCAGATTTGTTCTTCAATAAGTAAACCCAACGCATTCTAGTGTAATCATCAATAAATTTCATCATATATTTATTTCCATTTGCATAAGAAACATGCATGGGGCCACATAAATCGGAATGAATAAGCTCAAGTTTTCTATGTGCTCTAGAATGTGAATTATGAAAGGATTTTTTGCTATGCTTTCCTAGGATACAAGCATCACATTGCTTAAGTTTCCTAGGATACAAGCATCACATTGCTTAAGTTTCCTAGGAATTATAGGCAGTCTAGTAACACCATTTTTCTTCAACAAGTCAAGGATGTCATAGTTTCGGTGTCCAAATCTAGCATGCCATAAAAGATTTGATGGGAATGTACCTTCATCATGATGAGAACTGAATGCAAAGTTTTGTGCATGAGCATAGGTTCCTTGCAGCTTTAGGAGTAATCCTTCTTCTATTCCCTTCATGACAAGTGAGTGATATGATGCTTTTCTTCCCTCAACCTTGCCATCAAACATGTGAATCGAGTGTCCTTGCTGTTGGATGTGGACCAGGGACAACAAGTTTCTCCTGAACTCAGGTAGGTATAGAACCTCATGTAGAAGATGATCTGGAAGACCATGCAACTTAAGCCTGATTCTGCCAAGACTTGATCGCTTGAGTTTATATTTATCTGTGAAGTATATTGATCCATCAACCTTGTCAATAAATTCTTCAAAAAAAATATTTTCTAAAAGTCATGTGACATGTTGCTCCTGAATCTAGTAACCAATCACTTGTCCAATAAGTAAATGAAGCATCAAATAAGTCTTTAGTTACTCCAATGTTACAATGTGCTACAACATAATGAGCGGATTCAGGTGATTTACCTTTTATTTTTCATGAGTTTTACCTTTTTTCTTGATTTCTTTGCTGCACGATTTTTTCCCAAGGAAAATTACATTTAGATGCATCGTGCCAATATTTATTGCAGCCTATGCAATGAAGATAAGATTTTTCAGTTTGATTTTGTCTGCCCCCCCTTCCTCTGAAATTCCTTCTTCCTCTTCCTCTTCGGCCACCTCTTCCTCTAGAGGAATCTTGAGCATGATTCTTCTCCCTATGTACGAAACATATAGCCTCTTTAGAAGACAGATGGGTTGTCTTCTTTCCAAAATCCTTCTCTCTTTCTGCAAAATATTTCTCAAGTGAATCAAAGGTGATGTTCATGAGGTTTCCACTTGCTTTTAATGACTCAAGGTAATGTGAGTAAGTGGATTACAATGCCTTAACATAAGATATGAGAGGTATGTCAAATTGTACACCAGTGATCTTAATGTCATGTATGATAGATATTACTTCTGATGCTAAAGCAAGAGGGTCATCATTTTAAATTCAAGGCTGAACAACTTAATCATCAATTGAACAATTTCAAGTTCTAAATTTGAGTCATAGAGTTCTTTGAATTTTCTCAAGGCTTCATAGGCATTTGAAAACGTTGTAATATGGCGACTCACCTCTTCATTTATAGAAGATGAAATCAAGGCATAGGCCTTGCAATTCTTGTTTTCCCATATGGAGATCTCCTTGTATGAGGTGGGATTTTTCGGTGGAATGTCTCCTTATCCTTCGCAAATTCCTCTCCACAACTCATTAAAAATGAGAGTGTGCTTGATTTTGCAAGACCATTTAGGATAGTTCTCCTTTCCAGAGAGAACAACTCACACAATAGACATGAGAGAATGCATTGTGACTCTTGAAAAAAAAATTGTTGGAGGAAAAAAAAATATTCAATTCTGGTGTAAAATGTACTTTTCTACAAAAAATCTCAATTCTGGAGTGAAATGATGTAAAAAATTAATTCTAGTAAAAATGTATATTCTGCTGGAAAAAAAAAAACTAGTTCTAGATTCTTGTTTTTGTGCAATTTTTTTTTTTGTGTGTTGGTCAGACCTGGGGAAGGTCGGACCTGGGGGAGGTCTACCTGAGGAGGATCGAACTTTGGGGAGGTGGATTAGGGGGAGATGAAAGTGGGGAAGGGAGGGGGAGAGGAACGGGAACATGGGTGGTGAGCGTGATGGTGAGGGGGAGGGGTTGCGAGAAGGTGAGCGGGAGTGGTGAGGGGGACGGGGAGTGGAAAGCGTGATGGCAAGGGGGAGGGGCTATGGGAGGGTGAGCGTGATGGTGACGGGGAGGGACTTATGGAGGGTCAGCGGTGAGGGGGAGGGGCTACAAGAGGGTGAGCGGGTGTGGTGAGGGGGATGGGTTGCGGGATGGTGAGCGAGAGTGGTGAGGGGGAGGGCCTATGGGAACAGGGAGAGGGAGAGGTGAGGAGGACGGGACTTTGGGGAACGGGACTGCGGAAATGGCGATGAGCGAGGGAGCGATGAGTGATGAACAATGAGCGTTGAGAGAGAGCAGGCTTAGGCTGTGGTTAGGGCTTCCAGGAGAAGCAACAAAAATTAGAATGGAGGCACCAACAGGGAGCAGCAAAAATAATTTGAATGTAGCAGGGAGCAACAAAAAATTTGAATGTATCAGACTTTAAAATATCAGGAATATGATAGTCTCCAAAAATGCAGAACAGGGACAAGAGGGAGTTACACAAAGGGCAGGAATGCCAAAAATGGACTGGCTCTGATACCATGTCATACCAGGAGGTAACTCCACAAAATAGAATATGAATTTGATACAGGTGTACATGAATTTATACTTGGAGGTGAGACTGTTGGGATTCATTTCCCAATGTCTCTTAGACTTCCTCATTTCCTAATTTACACTATTATACAATTTCACCTTATAAATTATGATTACCTATCAACACAACTGAAGGTATATCAACTAACATTTTGGAAGAGCTAGAGGCTCTGGTAATAATGTTGGAATATTGTGTGCAACATTAAGTGCAACTTCAAGAGAAACATCCTTACTCCCAGATACCATCTCCTTCAAGAGGAAATCATTATTTGAAATGAAAATGTTTTAAGGTTTACATACATTGGATATTCTAGATATATTTTTACCATCATGACATTGGTCCATTAATGACCTAGCTAGCCTATGCATCTTCGTTTTAATGTATATGCATCACCATTTTCTGTTATGGTTGGTAATATGTAACTCAAACAAATGGTAGGCATAGCATGGAAAACCCATTGGTATGATTATCTACTAGTTTCTTTGCCAATAAATTGAATCATTTGTACTAGTGCAAAGATGAATCTTAATTAGCACAAATTGAGCCTCATTGTAGATTATGTAATTGTGGCAATGGCTGCTCCATAATAGGAAAGTTCTCATGAGCTCTTTTTCCATATGAAACAATTAATCTTACTGATTTTCCCATTCTCACCATCCTCTAAATTTGGCATCGCTTTACTATTCATCCCTACAAAATATATGAGAACATTATTGAAAACCAATTACATAAAAATAAATAAAGTTAAGCTATGTAAAGCTAAGAAAACCACCACATAATGTAAATTTAACAAAGATGCATAAGGATGAAGAATAACACGCGAGTATAAGTGATGGGATTTGTGAAAGAATGACCAACCATAACCTCTGATGATAGCTAGGTTATTCTAAGGATTTTTACCCATGCTTGCGACTTGAATGGTCATTACGACCTTGAAAAGAAAAGGCATACCCAAAATTTAATCGTACAGGGTGAAATTTTTGGGGGGTGTTGTAGAGGCTACAACACAATGTCAAATAATAGCCATGAAAGTTCGTGAATAGTATCAAAATTTAATGCTTTTGTAAAATATTTCAAGCGCATTCAAAATACTACAATCCAAGAGAATTTTTATAAAATGGTTCGATGAGATATTGTTTTAATCTTTTCCTAAATAGAGCATACTCATTCAACCTATAAAGATATATTCAAGAGAGGAATAATTAATATGTTGAAGTGTTACCATGTTTTCAAGTTATAAGTATTGAATCTTTTCAATAAGATATTTCCAAATCATGAATCCTTTTCAGCTCATGGACACATTGAGGGAATGTCGGTACTATATGTCACATGGAGGGATCAAATTTGAAGGGAAGGGTTATATTTCTATTTGAAGGGTTAATTGAATTTTTTCTTTTCAAGATCTAAAATTTAAAGTAAACTATTATTTTCATATGAAAATGGAAAACATTTTTTTATTGGTAGTTAAAAACTACCATGGGAAAGGCTTTAGTAAAGCACTCTGCAATCCAACAGAAGATAAAGGGAAAATCATATCAGGAAGTTCATCGATAGGGTCTCGATTTTGGCAAAAACATTTGTATACCTAGACTCTGAAGATGAAGATCGTATACATGATACCGTTCAGTTGGATTCTTTGTCTGGATAGATTCATTTATTTTTTGTTTTATTATATATGTTAGTAACAACCTTGTTGAAATTCTTGGTGTTGATATCTCTAAGTTTGCCAATAAAATGTTGATATATTTTATTATTTTTTCAGTTTTGTAATCAAGTTCAAAATATTCAAATGGACAAAATTTTCATTCTTATGCTACTGGTTTGGTTTCCGAGTCTCAATCAAGTTAGCGTAAATCATGATGTATGTTTCTTTATAATCAATAATAAAAATCATTCCTAACATACAAAGAGAAAAATGAAAAATAGGTTAAAATTTCATGTATACCTCACACGTCACAGCTCATATTGTGTCAAGTCTAGATATTGGATCAGAAGTTGAGGTACACTTGAATGAGTACACATAAATGACACTAGCTCAACATTGACTCACCAGTATTACAATATATATAGAAATCATATGAAAGGAATCTAACACGACTACTTACTTACACTCTATATATGAATCATATGGATGAAATTAAATTGCGCCATTTATTTGTAGTATCTATAAAATCATATGGAGGAAATTCAATAGGATCATTTACTTTGTTATTTCCTTGACACCATTCCTTGAATACAATGAAATTGTTCTTCTTTATTATATGTTTTATAAGCTAATTGGTCCACTTGTTCAAATAATTGTAATGAGTTATTTTTTAAGGAAATTAAAACATAATATTATTTTATGGATATAATGCAATGTCCAATAAAAAAGAAAAACAACACGTATTTAAATCTTGACCAACACAATTTTGTATTAAAAAATATATAGTTTACAAGAATATGTTTTCCTAAGAACAATATACCTCATCATTTGTGGACATGTGCATTACAATGCAAAACATCATATGAAAAAGAACACAGAAACAACAGTACTTTTTATCAATGAAAAATTAATGTTTAAATTGAATGCAACTCATTCAATGTGAATCAAACCTACATTCCCTAGTGTCCATTGTTGTGTCTTCATATTAAATAAGTATAAGCAATACATGCAAGTAGTATTCATAAATCCAAACAAGAAAAGAAGTAGTAAATGCAAGCAAAGTAGGTAGTAAGAATATATAGAGGTGCAACCATGAAATATCATGTAGATACTATTTTTAAATCTTAGTCGCAAGATGATGGGGAGTTTATTCTAATTGAAATTCTTTCTCCGCTATGATTAGCAAAAGTCTATTCACTATAGTCAAAGGCTTTCATCTTCAATTCTCATTACTAAGATGGAATTTCAATAAATAAATGATACACATACGCGTGAACTATGTAACATTAAAATTTTATTTTACAATAATGATAAATTTCCTTTTTTTGAATTATCAGAAAAATTGCTAATATATTCATGGTATATAGAAAAATGATTAGTTAAAAATAAAACCATAAAAGTAATAATAAATAATACATATTATGAAAAAAAATTACTTTTTAATTTTATTTCTATTTCAAACTTAACAAATAATTTTTTATTTTTTATATTTATTTTTTAATTTTATTTTGTGTGGGAAATAATTTTATGTCCATCTATGAAAATATAGAAAAATATTGAATATTAATAACATTTGAATGACAATAACGTCTTGAATAAACTGATCACATTTCCTCATGTATAATCAACTCACATAATTAATGTATAATCAAGTCACATAACTTTTTTTAACAAGTTCATGGTCAAAAGGTTGGAAGTACCTCAAGCTCGTTTCTGTTGAAATGTATAATCTGCATCGATTAAATTCCATACTAAAAGGAAGACTAAAAGCACGAACAATGAAATTAACTATTACAAGGCATGTCACCGTAAACGACCTATTTGAAAAAAAAATGAAATAAATATTTAATTTAATTAAATATTGGAAAATATTTATATAATTTATACAATAAACTTAAATATCTAGTTTACTAACTATTATATTAAATTAGCATCACCACATTACTAACTATTGATAATATGCGTTGAATGTTTCATTTCAGGAAAGCCATTAATAAATATATTTAATTAAATATTAATAAAATTTAATTAATACGATAAACACACGAGGCATGAGAAAGATAAATGTTGGATATTGTTGTGTTTTTATACCTACAGATTTTCCTATTAGGTCATAGTTGTGAATCAATGGTCAGTTTAAAAAAAAAAGTGTAGTTTTGACTGAGAAAATGGATCGTATTACTGAAGTATTAGAGTTCTTGAAAACTAAGATACATTTCATTGATCATGATACAACAAAAATCAACAAATATTCTCTCTCATAAAATCATAACTATCTACAAAGTGCACAAAAAACATTGATTTTTTGGAGCTTGAATCTCACTTTCAGCAAGCAGAATTACAACAGTGGAGTCATCATTTTGAACTTATTTCTGTTCAGAAAATTGAAACAGACTCCTATAAGTAGCAAGTCAATAATGTTGCAGTCGATTCACATTCAGTGTTTAGTTCAAGAGCAAATTTGCATGCAGGTGTCGAAATTCAACATGTGCTTCCCAAGCCCATCATCAAACCTTGGGAAGAGCTTGTCCATAACAAGTGCAAAAAAGGTCTTGGATATGACAAGGAGTTTCCCTTTCATATTCCGGACTACTCCAAGCCCATAAAATTTCAGAGTGCCAGATGTCTTTATGACAGTTCACCTTCAGCTGTTGCAGATCCTGCTCCTCTTCCACAACAACAACAAGAGATTGTAAAATTCCAACATTGTGATTGAGTTGGCCATATGAAATATCATTGTTTCGATCTTCTCCCATGCAAGCACTGTGGTCGGAACACCCATTCTTCTCAAAGATGCTTCATAAACAAGTCTCCTACAAGAGCAAAGATTCATCTTGGATGGATCGCTTCTTGGCAATGGACATCAACAACCAAGAATATTTTTAAGTCATATGTCAGAACTTGTTCTAGAATATTGAACAATCTTGAAGTTGAGTTGTCGCCATCATCTCACCTTGTACCTGACAGGGGGGGAAATGGTAGTCATCTGCAAGTTTTGAATCCACATCAAGCGAGTCTAAGCCACAATCTCTCATTCCACATTTAGAGTTGTAGCCAAAGACATAGAAGTTCAAGCGAGTCTGAGCCACAATATTTCATTCCAGATTTAGAGTTGTAGCCAGAGACATAGCAGTTCAAGCGAGCCTAAGCCACAGTCTGTCATTCTAGATTCAGAGTTGTAGCTAGAGACACATATGCATATGAGAATTCCTTTGGTTGGTGGAAAGACTTAAACATCTATGCAAGGTTGATATTCTTCCTCTTCAAATAATTCGAGACACTTCCCCTAGCAGAAGACTTCAACTTCTTGCTAGTTTTGGAAAAGTTCCAGGAAATGCATCAAGCATTCCAGAGTTGGTGGTCATCCTTAAACCATCGCAGGTTGTATACCTGTCTTCTTCTAGGTTTAAGGTCTCCCTCTTCAAAATATGAGGAGAACTTCCTCTAGCATAAGACCTTAGCTTCTTGAAAATTTGGAAGAGTTCTGGGAACTGCACCAAGCGTTCTAGTGTTGATGGTCATCCTTAAACCACCACTTTATGCCAACATTTCAGAAAGCTCATTCAGCCTAAGTTCTTCCATGCATACTTTTGTTACACAGTAATTTGTCACCGTCCTTGCCATTCCCCGTCCCGCACAATGGAGGACCCATTTCGTGACCTGTGAACTTTGTCATGCCTTGAAAATATCATCAATGCATCCCTCTAAGCATGAGCTTTATTTTCCCTTGAGACATCTCCTTGCAAAAATCATGAAAAACATCCCTTTTTGCATTGGCGCGGGCATGCAGTTCAATACTCGCGCCAATGAGGAAAATCCTGCAAAGAGGTAGCGCCACTTGGCGCTCTGTCATAGAGCAGTAATCGCGCCACCCATTTTAGGGACTGTTTTTTAAATATGGATGGCGGAAGTTGAGTTCAAACAAACTCACAAACCATTGCCTATCTTGAGTTGGGAGGTTTGGCTGCGAGAGTTCTATGGAAGGGAAGTGGTTTTGCCACCTTCCATGGAACCTTCCTTGTTGATAGGGCCAATCCCATAATAATAGGGATCCCAACTCCCTCCTTCCCCATCTATAAAAGCCTGCTCAGATCCATGGCAAGCTAGTCTGGAAGTGCTGAAGCTTTGCATCTCCATATTCCCAAGTGCCTTTGTGTTGTAAAGAATCCTCTCTTTCCCTTAAGGCCAACTCAAGTAAGGAGACCATTGTCACGAGACTCTGGAGAGGTTTTCCCTTTCCTTGGCGAGCTTTGCGAGACGTGGACGACCGGGGACCCGTTCGAAGGACGCTGCGACGTCAGAACTTGGTTGTAACCTCTATTCGTTTATTATTTAATAGATGACTATGATTATGGTTCCACTCCGTTTTCCATCATGTTAATGCGAGTAATGTCTTTTCTGACCGATGTTTAGTTACGTATGCTGGTTTCTATGCTTCTATCTGTTCATTTCTTCTATGTGCAGGTGTTCATCCGCGGAGATTGTGGAAGGATTGTGATCTGCCAGGGCTGAAGGACGGGGACACTTCTTCTTCAGATTATAGCGTTGGAATCCAGGTAGGCTTCTATTCCTTGTCTTTCCATTCGTAACTAGGAGCTTGCGTCATAGCATTGTTTGTTTGTTGCTAGACCCCTGCTGGGCTAGTAGGGATCGCCTCTGTCCGCAGAGGGGATTTACCTCCTCAACAACTTTGAAAATTTGTATTACAACTCTCTTCTTGGACTCACACATACCCCTTCGGATTAAGAGGGAGAATGTTGGACACCTAATTCTCTATGGGTAGGTGTGGAAGCTGAATGGACAAAAGGAGTCCAAGTGACCTTGGAATGTGGAATCCAAGCGTCACATCAATGTAATATAAATGCAAATCTATGGTTAATAGTAAAGCATCTCATGCCTATATTTCTCTATTCGTGTGTGTTTACCATGCGTGTGTTTAACATTATCAATCAATAAAAAACTAATTTATTTATTTTTATTAAAAAATAATAATAATTATTATTAAAATTTAATTTTAAACTTAAAATTACAGTTATTATTAATATTAATAATAATTATAATTATAATTTTTAATATTAATCTTAGTAATTAATATTAATAATTATTAAATTAAATTTTATTAATATAAAAAATTAAGCTTAAACTTAAAATTACAATTATTATCAATATTAATAATAAGTGTAATTTAAAGTTTAATAATAAACACACACACACACAAACACAGATATATATATATATATATATATATATATATATATATATATATATATCGTTATTATTATTAGTATTATTAATTACATAATTATATAAACTAATTAATTATTCATTATTCATTATTTTTAATTTAAAAATTAATTTGGAAATAAAAAGTGTGTGTGTGTCCCCACGGGTTCTTAGATAGATGGTGATCGGGTGCTCTATTAAAGCGCTCCTTGATTTGAAGTCATAGGTTCAATTCCCTGCCTGGTCGGGGTGATATATTGGACATGATGAAGATATAGTCCCACCAAAGTTACAAAATATATATATATATATATATATATATATATATATATATTCTCTCAATATTAAAATCAACCATAGTCAACGATAATCAACCATGTCTGTTTTAAAGTGTGTGTATATATATATATATATACCTTAAAACATACATGGTTGACTATGGTTGACCATGGTTGATTTTAATATTGAGAGAATCTTTGTCACAATGCGATGTTGGATAATGGTTGACTAGGGTTGACCATGGTTAATTTTCTTATTGAGACAATATTTCTCACAGTGTGATATTTGACCAAGGTTGACCATAATTTACCATGGTTTATTTTCATATTGACCATGATTGAACATGGTTTACCATGTTTGATCATGATTGAATTTTATATAGAGACAAAATTTGTCACAATGTGATATTGAAAAATGGTTGACCACGATTTGAGAATTATTGACCATCATTGATTTTAATATAGAGATCATATTTGTGACAATGTGACGTTGGACCGTGGTTAACCATCACTGAACATGGTTGATGATGACTAAACATGGTCGTCCAAGGCATACCATGATTTATTTCCATATTGAGATAATCTTTGTCATAATGTGACGCTGGACCATGGCTAACCATGATTGATTTTAATATCAAGACAATCTTTGTCACAATGAGACATAGGACCATGGTTAACTTTCATATTAAGACAATATTTGTTACAATGTGACATCAGACGATTGTTAGCCATGACTCACCATGGTTGACCATGGTTGACGATGACTGACCATGCTTGATTTTCATATGGAGACAATCTTTGTGACAATGTGACATACCATGGTTGACTACGATTATAAACCCAAGGGGTTTATATATAACCATAGGATTAAATATTATAAACATTATGAATAATATTAAGCCCTAGGAATATGAACCCTTACATTAATAAACCCAAGGGATTCATATTTAAACCCAAGTGATTAATACTAAAACCATGAGGGATTATAAATCCAAATGAATGATATTAAACCCAAAGGAATAATATTAAACTCAAGGGATTAATATTATAAACCCAAGGTATTTAAACCCTAAGTTAAATATTTTAAACGCTAAAATAAACCTGGTTGACCATGCTTTACCATGGTTGATTTTCATATTGAGAAAATCTTTGTCACAATGTGACATTGGACAATGCTTGACCAAGGTTTACCATGGTTGATTTTCATATCGAGACAATCTTTGTGACAATGCAATGTTGGAACATGGTTGACCAAAGTTGACCATGATTTATTTTCATATCAAGACAATATTTGTCACAATGAGGCGTAGGACCATTCTTGATCATGCTTGACTTTCATATTGAGACAATCTTTTCCATAATGAATCATTGGACCATGGTTGACCATGGCCGACCATGCTTGTCACAATGTGATGTTGAACCATCAAATAATCTTTGTCACAATTTGACCATTGTTATTGATCATGGTTGACCATGATTAATTTTCATATTGAGACAATATTTCTCAAAATTTGATGATGGTCATGCTTGATTTTCATATTGAGACAATCTTTGTCACAATGTGACATTGGACCATGGTTAACCATGGTCGACCATGGTTGACCATGGTTAACCATAGTTGACCATGGTTGATTCTCATATTGAGACAATTTTTATCACAATGCGATGACCATGGTTAACCATGATTAACCATGCTTAACGATGGTTGACCATGGTTTATTTTCATATTGAGACAATATTTGTCACAATGTGACATTGAACTATGGTTGACCATGATTATAAACTCAAATGATTTATATTAAACAATAGGA
This sequence comes from Pinus albicaulis, assembly GCA_034641835.2. Taxonomy (NCBI): domain Eukaryota; kingdom Viridiplantae; phylum Streptophyta; class Pinopsida; order Pinales; family Pinaceae; genus Pinus; species Pinus albicaulis. The sequence goes on from CM076578.1 coordinate 770,633,712, forward strand.
TTAATATTATAAAACTTATGAAAAATATTATACCCTAGGAATATGAACCCTCATATTAATAAACCTAAGGAATTGATATTATAATCCCAAGGGATTAATACTAAAAACCCAAGGGATTAATATTATAAACATAAGGTATATAAGCCCTAGGTTCAATATTATAAACCCTAAAATAAACATGGTCATCCATGGTATACTATGGTTGATTTTCATATTGAGATAATATTTGTCACATGTGATGTTGGATCGTGGTGGACCAGAGTTGACCATGATTGGTTTTCATATCAAGACAATATTTGTCCCAACGAGACATAGGAACATGGTTGACAATGGTTGACTTTGATATTAAGGTAATCTTTCTCACAATGTGACGTTGGATGATGGTTGACCATGGGTGGCCATGGTTGACTATGGTTGATCATGTGTCTTAGAACGTAACATTGGACCATCATAAAATCCTTGTCACAATGTGACCATGGTTATTGAGCATGGTTGACCATGATTGATTTTCATATTGGGACAATATTTCTCAAAATTCGATGTTGGACCATGGTTGATTTTCATATTGAGACAATATGTTATGAAACCAGCTCCAAAAATAGAATAAAAGAGAGATCAACGCCTTAGAAATAAGCCACTTCGAGGGAGCATCCTCCTTTACATTACATAAATGAACAATTCTTGGATGATACAAATGACAAAACCTCCTTCTATATATAGGATTCCATGGGGTCACAATATAATCCTAGCCAACCTAACAATAATAATGTATGGGCACAAAAATAACAATATGGGGGTTACAGGGGTACAACAATAATGATAAGGGGGCTACACTAACAACAATAAGGGACTACACTAGTAATATAGGGACCTAACATGCCCCGAGTCTCCTTAAAAAAAGTGTTGTCCTCAATGCTTGAGTAGCTTTGGATGTTTCTATATAAAATTCTCATCCTCCCATGTAGAATCTTTAGTGGGTAAGTTCTTCCATTTGATGAGGTACTCTGAAATTGATCAATTTAGTAGCTGTCGAGTTCTTGTTTCCATGACTGCTTTGGGTTCCAAAATGATTTTTCCTTCCTCATCAAGTTCTGGAAATATTGTTTGAACTAGAAGTTTGTCACCTATAACCTTCTTTAATCATGAAACATGGAAAACTGGATCTACTCGCGAAGAAGCAAGAAGCTCAAATTTGTATGCCATAGTACCAACCTTTTCCAACACCTTGTAAGCACCATAGTGCTTTGGCGATAATTTATTATACTTCTTAGCTTGCTTGAGGGACATTTTTTTGTATGGTTGTAGCTATAAAATTACCCAGTCTCCTACATTAAAACTTTTCTCGATCCGATGTAGATTTGTCTGTTGTTTCATTCGATTTTGTGCCAAGTTTAGGTTATCCTTTAAGATTTGGAGAACTTGTTGTTTATGCTCAATGTGATCTTCCACTGCTTGAACCTTAGAATTTTCTCTTAAAGATGATGTGATAGACAGTGGATGATATCCATAAAGTGCCATAAATGGGGTAATTTTTGCTACAATATGGAAGGAAGTGTTATTCCACCTGTTTGCTCCCTATGATTTGCAAGATTGGCAAGAACAAATGCTGCAAGGGGCCACATCAGAACCACTTTGGAATCCTAGGATCTAGCCTTACTGGATTCAGAGAGGGATCTCTCTATATAAATATCTTAAAATGATATGTCTCTATGCCCTATTTATGATATTAAACTAGCTATGAAGCTCTGAGAACTTGTTGATTTGGTTAATTGAAAGGTCATTTTCTAGATCAAATATTGGAGTTGATTTAGAGAATGTTTCAGCTGGAAGGATAGACTATGAGACAACATTAATCCATTGAGCTATGGAGTCATAAAAGGATTTAATTGTTCAACAACTCTACAAGGGTTTTCATAGGGCAAGCTAACTATATTAGATGGATCTATTAGATTAGGTTGTGATATGAAACAATAATAAGTTGTGAATGAAGCAAATCTATAGTCAGTTAAGAATCTTCTAGCTCTACTTAGACAAGAAAAGCCTTTTAAGGTAACTTTTTGAAGGAAGCCAAAGGACAGGGAAAACCATAGACTTCTTTGGACAAACTTTTAATAATAAAACCTCTAAGACAACAATGAAGTAATCCTAAGACTATTTTCAGATAAAGAAAACATGAAAGATAACAATGAGAGCAGTAAAAGATCAAACATAAATAATCTAATCTTCTTTTGACCAATTAAAGACGGACCAGAGGACAGGGCATACCAAAATATTCCCTGGTTTAGACTCTACTAAGCATACTTTAAGAAGATATTAAAAACAATATCTCTAGTTGTATTCAAGGAGCATGGACTCGCCACTCATTTTCCCTGGTTGCACTCTGTTGAAATAATTCCTTAAAGCAACATCTAAAGCCATATCAATGAACGTGGACTTACCAAAAATTCCCTGGTTATACTCTATTGAATCATTCTTAAAACAAAAAGCTAGATAAAACTAAAGGGAAATTAAGAATCCTCCAATCTGACCTTTTCAAAAGGAAACATAAAGATAAAGATTGCAGACAGAAATAGGATGCTATAACAGCAAATCCTACTCTAAATTTTTTGTTATTTATAATAGAATATAGACAGAATGTAAAACATAAGAAAAAACAATAACAAAGAAGAAAAACATCACCATTAACATAGATCAAGGATCCTGTGAACGTGCTTGTTTTATTGATGTTCAAACCAGTTACATACTCCAATACAATAGGTCTCTGCAACTCAAATCTTTCTCCATCCAGCCTAGTATTCCTTCACTAACTCAACAGCTCTTCAATCCTCAAATTTAGCTCAGCAACCTACAATAATAATGAAGCTCCCATCCAATATTTATATGTAAATGAGGAGGTGGAATTGAAACTAGGGTTTAGGGGTTATTTATTACAGAGTTAATGATTTTTGACCTTTGAGACCATGCAAGGCCCAAGGCAAAAACATATAAAAGAGTTACTTTGGAATAATAAGTTTTGTCTTAACTTTTGAGTTAATTTAGTTGAAATATTTGACTTAAAAGGCTTTGCAATAACTTTGCAATAACTATTTGAGTTGTTTCAAAATATCTTTGACTATGTATTAACTGTTTGATGCCTTTACTGAAAGAAATCATGTTGTAGGTGGTAGATTTGTCTTTCGAGAAGTAATTATTTCTTTGTTGATTCTTTTGAAGCTTTCTTTGGGTAAGTTTGTCTCTATTTTAACATTAAACTCTATTTTAGGCCTTTGAACCTTGATTTAGCCTTTATAATCGGCCTCACTGTCTTCACTCTCTGTTTCTGCTTTATGATTGTTTGTTTATTTATCCTTTGTTTGTAAACCTTTGACTTTCCTACTTTAATCACTATCCGCTTGTCTAATCTTCTGTGTTTATCCTTTGACTCAGGATTAGCCCTTTAATCCTTCTTCTTTCTTCATTTCTTCACTGCTTCTCTGTTTGCTTGTTTTGTCTATGTGCAGGGATGCGGTCTTCCTTGTGGCAGAAAGGTCGAATGTCCACCAAGAATCATGATTTCAGTGGTGTCAGGGTTTAAACCTTCACCTCTGTTCCTTTAACTTTGTTTTAAACCCCTTAGATCGTCATCCGGGGATTTACTTGTCTTTTTGGGCCATTTGGAATGCTTTTTGGGCATCCTCGCCATTAAAATCTGCACAAAACACAAACTGGTTAGTTAAAATCCTGTGGGAGTGGGCTTGACTGCCTTTTCACGGTTTCAGGGTGGTTGAAAGGCGTTTGCAGAGGGGGAAATGGTGCTGGGGCATGGTTTCAGAGGCGGAACCTGGTGGAATTCAAACGAAGGGGAAAAGATTTGAAGTTTGGTGGGGGGAGGGAAAAGTGGTTTTGGAAAATCGGGGTTGTTTATCGCACACAAAATGGGTGGTAAATGGTTTTGGACCAATCGAATGCGATACCACTGGGTGTTTGACACGTGGCAGGGTGAATACCGCCCATTTCCTGTGGGTTAAGAAATTTAAAACCGATGCTATTTTTCACGCGATATGGGTTTGGGGCCATACGATCTTAGGAGATGATATCAACGGTGCAGAATGAGTTGGGGGAGCGGCGCACAGATTTTGAGGGTGGAGCCCGAGGATAGGTGTCGGGTTGCGGTTGGGCGGTAGGGCTAAGTGGAAGGCAGGGCCCATTTAAATATTAATGAAGGGTTAAGGGGGATCTTTATAAGGTTTTCGGGGGTTATATAATGAATGGGCGGAGGTATATTTTGAATAGGGGGAAGGGACTAAGAATGGGTGGAGGGAACGGTTCTATGGGAGTAGAGGGAACCGGGGGTCGAAACAGAAAGGGGCTTAAGAGATAGCAGAAGGTCAGGGTTAGGGTCATGCGAGTGAGAGGGGGCTGAGGCCTTAAGCCGAGAGGGGCTTAACGACCTATTTCATAAAGAGGGTGGGTTTTATAAGGTTTTTAAGGGCCCAATAGGTTTAAAGTTAGATTAAAACAATGTAAAAAGGGATTTTTACATTATTTTAAGGTTTTTAGAGAAAAATGATAAATGGGGGTTTTATGAAGGGAAAAATGAGTGTTTGAAGGGAAGAAGAAAGGGTGAATGAGGAGGGAGTATGGAGGGAAAAAGTGAGGTCAGTAAGCCCAAAAAAAGGAGTTTTATTGGAGTAGTAGGGTAATCTTGAGAAGGTATAGATGAAGAAATTCATTGAATAAGTGTAGGCTTAGGATAATGAACGTAGTGAGATTTCCAAAACTCACAATGTTTTTCATAAATTTTGTTTTTTGGAAATCTGAGATCATTACTTAGTCATCTTCTGATATTAGCAAAACCACTGATGACTAACAGTGGCTCCACTTGGGGAGGGCAGCTCCTTGGGGGGGTGTCAAGAACCTCAGAGAGTAAATCTCTGGAAGAAGTAGGTCAGTGCCTTGTTTTTGCATTTTTGACAGACCTCCATTATAACTTGATGATTTGCTACTTTGAAGAGGTGATATTTAAGCATCTGAACCATAACATGATTAATTCCAACCGAAACTTCTACCTACCCATCATACTTTCCTAGCATTTTTTCTTCAATGGGTGCATTTAGACTTGCAAACTCTTTTAACATTAATTTTTCTTTTTGAAAACAGGAAACTATCTACTTCTACCCTTATTTCATCCAAGAGTTCAGATTAGACTGATGAACTCATTGTTTCTCTACCTATTCTAACTACCTGTCAATATTAAACTATTTGACAGATTTTTATTCTCTAATCTAAAATAGAAAATTGAAAACATAACCAAATCGGGATTATATAGACTGATTCGTTATGAGCTATGGAATTTTTGTACAAGTTGCACATATAATTTATTTGCAGGAAACTTTAAAACAAAACTTTGAGGGCTTATAATATGAAATTTGTTATGCATCCTTCTCTTTCTTTGGTTTAGGTTTTGATATTTTTAGAACCATTAACTCTTTCCTAATCTAATCTACCAATAAGCCAAGTTTACATAGTTTGGCAATTATTCATTCGCTAACGTATCAACATAAATTTTAAAACTTTATTCAGTCATGATTGGGCTGTATGACTGAAATTTTTTTCTCTTTCCAAGTAGTGGCATTTGGACTTTCTCACTTTCAGAATTAATCTTTTTGGTATGGGGTTGTACCTTTTCCTTTCATATGCCCTCTTTTCTTTTTCTTTATTTTTTGTGTTCATTTTTCTAATATTTTCTTCAAGCAATGTTATTTACAATGGACGAAGCTTCAAACTGAAATATTTTTAACAAAATTAATGTTTGAGCATCTTGCCATTGATAGGACCTCCAAAAAGTTATGTTCCATCCATCTCTTGAAGGAAGAATGTATTGTTACCTCTGGCAGAATGAATGAGGTATGGGCATTTCCATAAATTTTTGAACTTTCCATTAGGGGAGTTTTGAGGTCTAAAATGGGTCTCCTAAGGAAATTATAAAATAATAGTGGAAATAATAAAATAATATTTGATTACATCATCAATTTTTAGAGGGAAAAAAGAAAAAACTACTTTTTGAACTTGTATTTTCAACTTATCTCCCAAGTTTTTTACTCAAATTTCAAGTGAGAGTACTTGTTGGATGAAAAATTTAATTTATCATCCAAGGAGTACCCATATTGCATATTTTCGAAGGATCCTGCTACACGAAAAATGAGAAATACATGAAAAAACGTGATTGCAATCACGTTTTTTCATGTATTTCTCATTTTTCGTGTAGCAAGGTCAATCAAAAGTATGCATAAATGGGTACTCCTTGGATGAGAAATTAAATTTTGTATCAAATGAGTACTCCCGCTCAAAATGTTAGTAAAAACTTTGGGAGATAGGTTGAAAATACGAGTTTAAAAAGTAGTTTTATTATTTTATTATTTTTTAATCTTTTTAGCCTTTTACTTAAAAAATGGTGAATCATCCCCCATGGTTGACATCATCATCTTGAATCCTATTGGTTCTTATAAAGTTTATTTTGGTTGTACATTTTTCTTAGGAGGCCCATTTTAGACCTCAAAATTCTCCTAATGCATGTTTGCCCTTATCTTCTCTCCTAGAATCCCATTTGAGCACTTTGTCACCAATGTTGAAATCATTTGCCTTAGTTCTCTTATCAAACAACTTCTTGATGTTTTCCTATACTTGTTGTGCTCTATTGTAAACCTCCTCTTTGGTTAGCTATAATTGTACAATCTGATTTATTCTTCTTATCATGTCATCTTCTTCATAATGTACTTCTTGGATAACCTTCATGACTGACACTCCTAAACTGGTTGGAAATATTGCATCTGCTCCATAGACTACCTAATAAGGAGATGTCCCAATTGAATTTTTAGTTGTCAATCTGTCTACCCATAGTGCATGTACTAGCTTGTAGTGCCATGCTTTTTTATTTTCTTCTAACAATTTCTTGATGATGTTTACCAAACTCTTGTTTGAGGATTCTGCCAACCCATTACCTTGAGGGTAATAAGCTGTAGAATGGTCTAATGTGATCTGATATCTGTGGAAAAAATCCACCATATTTTTGGATCTAAAGGTAGCAGCAATGTTAATGATAATCTTTCTAGGATAGCCAAACCTGGATAAAATATGATTTTCAAGGAATTTAACGATGACTAGGTCTGTGGCATTCCTAGAAGGGATGGCTTCTATCCATTTTGTGAAGTAATCAGTTTTTGTGAGGATCCATTTATGTTGGGCAGATGAAGCAAGACGGATTTCCCCAATTAATTCTAGGCTCCACTATTGGTAAGGAGCTTCAACAGTAATAGGATGCAAAGGTAAGGGTAGCAGTTTTCTTTTGCCTTCAAAGATTTGACATTTATGTTAGGCAATAACCATTTTATGGATGTCTTGAAAGAGGGTGGGCCAATAGTAACCAACTCTAAGGATTTTTTTAACAACAGTTTTCCAATAGAGGTGGCCTCCACATTCTCCTTCATGGAAATCATGCTTGATCTTATCTGCATCATTCTCAGGCAAACATTTAAGCAATAATCCACTAGCATTTTTCCAATATAAATTTTTATCTAAAAGAAGTAATTTACAGCTTTCAATTTTAAAAACCTTGCATTTGTTTTAAACAAACTAGGAGGGACATTAAGATTGAGAAGTACATATAAAATATCAACATACCAAGATGAATTTAGAAAAGAATATTCAATGAGTGGAGTTGCCAACTCTCCCTGTTCATCTAATGCATTTATCATGTTTATATCAAGTGCTTGAAAGTTAGTTTCAACCATAAGTTTTGTAAGTCCTTGGCCTTTGATGAGCTTAGTGGGTTAGATTTCCAAATCATATTCTAATATAACAGCAATACACTTGCCTCTTTTGCCATCAGAATCTTGTGTTTAAATGTCCTTTATCACTGAGTGAGGCACAAACGCAATGATGTGTGAGTGTAAAATGTAAACTTTGAAATCTTTCAAAGCCTTGATGAAGGCAAAAGCCTGTTTTTCCATTATGTTGTATTTCAAAGGTGCATCCTTTAATGCTTTTCTGAAAAATGCAATAGGTTGCTCTTGTCCCTTTATGTCTTTCTGTAATAGGACAACGACAACTGTGCGTTCTGATGTAAAGGAGAATATGAAGAAGTATTTAGTAAAATCAGGATTGATTAGAACTAGTGTTTAGGTAAGTGCTTATTATACCAGCTCAAAGGATTGTTCTTCTTCTAAGGTCGATTTAACTCATGTTTCCCTTTTTAGCATGTTTGTAATGTTTCTAAGGAATTCAGCTACGTTGGGTATGAACCTTCTTAAGAAATTGATCTTTCCAATGAAATATTGTAGTTTTTTGATATTTCTAGGATGGTTGATTTGCAATATCCCTTCAATCCTTTTTGGGTCTATTTTTATCCCCTCTTCAGATATGATATGGCCTAGAAGTTTACCTTCTTGGAGGCCAAAAAGAGTTTTCTTGGGGTTTAAGGATACACCATCTTTTCTGCATTTCTCAAAGACTTTTCTTAGGTGTATTAGGCGTTCTTCATCTATTTTGGAATAGACTATGATGTCATCAAGATAAATCACAGTGAAGTAACCTATTTCTTCTGAGAAAGCAATATCCATGGCTCTTTGGAATGTGGCATCAACATTAATTAAACCAAAGGGCATTTTCACATACATGAAAGTGCCCAAGGTGTAGCGAAAGCTGTCTTAAGTTGATCATCAGGGTGCACCAACACTTGGTTGTATTTTGAAAAGCCATCTAGTAAAGAAATTTTTTTAGAACCCATTACCCTTTGTAAGATATGATTCATTTTGGGCAAGGGGTAGTTGTCCTTTAAGGAGGCTTTATTCAATTTTCTAAAGTATATACAAAGCTTTATCTCTCATGTTTTCTTCCTCATAAATACAAGATTGGACACCTATTCTGAGTATCTCACAAGGACATGATTCCAGCATCATACATTTACTTGATTTCTTTCTCAACCAGGGGTAATTGCACAAGGTTAATTCTACGCAATTTTTGTCTAAAAGGTTTTTGGTTTTCTTTGAGGGGTATCTTATGCTGAATTATATCTGTATCATATGATTTTATGTCCTCATAACTCCAAGAAAAAACATTAGAAAATTCTCTAAAAAGCTCAAGATATTTCAATTTTATATGAGCTGGCAGTGTTTTGGATAATTTAATCATCTTAGGCTTTTCATTACTGCCTATATTGCATTCTTCAACTTCTGTTTCAGTGGGCTCCATATTTGGCTTTCTAGCAACATCATTAAAGTCAAACAATTCTTCCAGAGGCACTAGTCCTTTTGGTAAATTTGTAGTGTTAGACTGCAACACTTTTAAATCTTCTTTTTCTAAATCAGCGCATATTTCTGTTTTATGTTTATGGTCTTTGGTCAACAAATTTATTTCAGCAGTGTTAGGAGGTTCATCTTCATAAGATTGTTCCTCAGTGGGGCAATCTTCTCTATACTCTGAGTCTGAATCTGGAACTTCAAACTCATTTCTGGGCTGCAGGAAATATTCTATCTGTTTATCTCCTTCAAAAACTTTCCATTATCTTTCATTGTCTAGAACTGCTAGCCTATATTTGACTTGAACTGGGTATTGTTTGCTTTGATAAGGTTTAAGACATGTACTAGCAGTAAAGGCTAATCCATTAGCAAGGATGTTTTAGTTTTTAGAGACAAAAGTGAGCTCATATTCTGCAAAGGTTTTCAAAAGGTCCATGACATCATCCCTATAGGCTCTTAGTCTTGGATGCTTGGTAGTGTACTCCCCATTTATTTGCCTAATAATCAGTTCTGAATCTCCATGGATAGTTATACTTTTGGCTCCTAATTTCTTCATTAAGTGTAGTCCTAAGAGGAGTGCTTCATACTCAGCTATGTTATTAGTGCATTAAAAATTTAGCCTATATGAGTGGCCTTCAGCATGATTGTTTTCTATGTTATGCACCCATATACCTGGTCCTGCACTGGTTTTGCTACAAGGCCCATAAAAACTCATACTCCATAGAGGTCCAATTTTAGATTTGTCATTAAAGTCATTTTTGTCCTCTTTGTTCTGTTTGTTGTGACTATCAACATCTTGTTCTTTAGGGTTTGCACTATGTCCATTTTTGTTTTGTTCCCCAAGGTTTTCATTGGGTTGAGAGTTTTCCATTTGGTTCTCATGGTCAGCCTTATGTTGGTGACTGGTTTGTTGCCTATGACCTTTATTGTGTTTGTTGTAATATTCTGAGTTAGAAAACTGTTGTGGCTGATCCTCCTTCCTTTCCTCTTTTTCTATGGCTAGCTTCTCATCTCCTAATCCTTGCTCATTAGGATTTTCATCATTGTAAAGAATGAATGAGTCAAGGTCTGTGTGGATAGAATAAAGAGGGGAGTTATCTAGTTTTTCTTGACTGCTAACCATGTATTTCATGTGTGTTTCCCTATACAGTCTTCTTGGTTGACTAAAGACAGGGATTGTGGCATAAGTCATATCCATTTGTAGGGTTCCTTGGAGTTTAGCACCCCATGATCTTGAAAGGAGAATTCCATATTTAGGAGTTATATCAGCTACAACTATATCCATCACTAGGCTTTTGGCTGGGATTTGTGCTAAGTTGACACATAGATCCTTTATTAGGCCTAGGCACTTAACTCTGTTGGAATCAAAAGAGAATAAATCATTGTATGGCCTAGTTACCTCAAGTCCTATTCTTTACATTACCACCTTAGGCATGAGATTGTGGGAGGCTCCTGAGTCAAGCATGACATTGTGCAAAATTTTATCATGGATGTTTAAACTAACATAGAAATGAGGAACACCTCCTTCTTGAAATTTCCCTTCTACTTCTGGTCCAAACAGAAGCTCATCTTTGTCAACATTTAAATTCACAAAATCATTGTTTTATCCTATGTTCAAAGCTCTTAAAATTTGTGATCTATATACATCTTGAGTGACTAATTCAGTGAGAGGAATAGAGATTTTGATTTTAGCAATTTCACTCTCTATACTAAAAGGTGTCTAGGTTTTAGGAATGTTTGAATCAGCCTTCTTAGTCACTATTTTCTCAGCAAATTCAGTTTGTTGGTTTTTATTATGAACATCAGTTAAAATGGTTTTATTAGGAGCATTACCTGAGGTGCTAGCGCTACTTTGGTTTCCACATTGTTGGCCACTAGGTTGACTATTTTTTTCTTTGTTTTTCTCAGAACTTTCAGCCACTATGTTATTGTTTTTTGCTGTCTTTTTAGAAATGTTTTCAGGATTGTTTCTAGCAGAAATTTTAGAGGTTTTGTTTTTGGGAGTGTCTTGATTCTTCTTGCTTCTAAGGTTATATTTTCTGTGTACTTCCATTATAGCATTTTCAAACCCTTGTTTGTAGTCTTCAGATTCTAGGCTCTCTTCTTCATAAGGTGTGAATATACCTTGTTCTTCTTCAGTGAGGAAGGCAGTGTCCTTATTGTTTACTCCCATTAAGTTTATATGATTTTCTTCTACTTCTTCTATTATTCCCTCATCTTCATCAACATAATTTTCTTGAAAGGGAGTCTGACTCTGCTGATGAGGACCTCTTTGTCTAATTTGGGGAGCAGGGAAAATTTTAAGAACCCCCCTAAATTTATATAATAAATAGGCGAATCCCCATGATACATAGGAAAAATGGAAGGTGATTTTATTAATAATATAATATGTATATATAATTTTTTGGCGAATCTCTCACAAGTCAATTTTTGTGTCAGATGTGGAGGGTGCAACTTCTTCTCTATATGTGACCATTTTCTCACTTTTCATCCTAGCTCTTTTGGCAATTAGATTTGCCTCTACACTTGCTGCTCCCCTCTGCATATCTTCTAAGGTGAGGGGTTCTATTTTTCTTAATTGGTAGGCCATTTCTAGATCAAATCCATCTGGAATTCTCATAAGAGCTAGGCCTTGTGGAGGTTTCATATGGACAGGTAGGGCATTGTACACACTATTAAACCTAGTGCAGTACTCTTGTACTCCTTCACCAACATTTCTCTTAATGTTTTCATATTCTGATAAGATTTGGAGAAGGTTCTTCTTGACTTCCCATTTGTTTAAGAATAATTAATGAAAAGAAAGGAGGTCATTAATTCCATTAGGGGTTAGACCTTTGAACCATTTTCTTTCTTCTCCCCCTAGGCTTTGAGCAAACATTCTAAGTTTAACAGTTTCATCATCTATTTCTTGTCTATCAAAGTAGCCAATCATTTTGTCCACATATTGTTGAGTAGTAGTAGCACTACTCGCATCATACAAAGGAATTTTGGATTGATAATATTGTGGTAGAACAACTAAAGGTAAATGAAGGACTAAGGGATCATACCATGTTGCCATGATATGGAATTATGGAAACAATGGAGAGTTAAGAAGTGGGGGTGGATGGTGTAGTCGAGTGGTTTGAACAGTGGATGTATGGATGTGTGTAGAAGAAGTACTTGGACCAGCTAAGTGATGTTGAGCATATCTAGGATGCGAGAAGCCAAAGTTATGGAGAAAATTGAGATCAGGGGGAGTGGAAGGAGAGGCTTCCCTACTACTACTTGGCTGTGAGTTTACAGGCTGAAAGTCTATCTGGTCTATACCACTTTGTGACTTGGTTCTAGATAGGTTTCTTATATGTGGTAAGTAAACTTGGATATTTTGCAAGGCTGTAAGGTTTTCGTATAGCAAAAAAATTGCTCATGGATTGGTCTTTCTTAACTGGGTTTTTGTGATGTTTTAATGATAGAACTAGTATCCCAGTGGAGTTTATGGAAAACCAGTGGGGTGAGCAGGCCTACTGAAAACCAGTGGTCACCGGGTGGAGGATTTTTACATGTTTTATAGGACTAGTTGTTGTCCACCATCAATAATCAGGAACCATTCTTGGCTGACACTTGATTCATTTTAAGTTTAAAAAATGAGGTTTTCTGAGTTTTTGAAGTTATCTATTACTCATTTCCCCAGTGGAGTCGCCACTATGTTTTCTCCCTATGCTTTGCAAGATTGGCAAGAAAAAATGCTGCAAGGGGCCACATCAGACCACTTTGGAATCCTAGGATATAACCTTCCTAGATTCAGAGAGGGATCTCTTTATATAAGTGTCTTAAAATGATATGTCTTTATGCCTTGTTTATGATATTAGGCTAGCTATGAAGCTCTGAGAACTTTTTGATTTGGTTGATTGAAATGTCATTTGCTAGATCAAATATTGGAGTTGATTTAGAGAATGTTTCAACTAGAAGGATAGACTATGAGACAACATTAATCCATTAGGCTATGGAGTCATAAATGGATTTAATTGTTCAACAACTCTACAAGGGTTTTCATAGGGCAAGCTAAATATATTAGATGGATCTCTTAGATTAGGTTGCGATATGAAACAATAATAAGTTGTGAATGCAGCAAAGCTATAGTCAGTTAAGAATCTTCTAGCTCTACTTAGATAAGAAAAGCCTTTTAAGGTAACTATTTGAAGGAAGCCAAAGGAAAGAAAACATGTAAGATAACAGTGAGAGCAGTCTAAGATCAAACAGAAATAGTCTAATCTGCTTTTGACCAACTCTCTAGGGATCTTTCAAAGTAACTTTTATAGATAGACCAGAGGACAGGGCATACCATGGATTTCCCTAGTTTAAAATCTACTAAGCATGCTTTAAGAAGATCTTAAAAACAATATCTCAAGTTGTAATCAAGGAGCATGGACTCACCACTAATTTTCCCTGGTTGCACTCTATTGAAATAATTCCTTAAAACAACATCTCAAGCCGTACCAATGAACGTGGACTTACCAAAAATTCCTTGGTTATATTGTATTGAATCATTCTTAAAAAAACAAGCTAGATAAAACTGAAGGGAAATTAAGAATCCTCCAATCAGACCTTTGCAGAAGAAAACATAAAGATAAATATTGCAAACATAAATAGGATGTTATAACAGCAAATCCTACTTTATATTTTCTGTTCTTTATCAAAGAATATAGATAGAATGTAAAACAAAAGAAAAAACAATAACAAAGAATAAAAACATCACCATTAACATAGATCAAGGATCATTTGAACATACTTGTTTTATTGATGTTCAAACCAGTTACATACTCCAGTACAATAGGTCTCTACAGCTCAAAGCTTTCTCCATCCAGCCTAGTATTCCTTCACTAGCTAAGCAGCTCTTCAAAACTCAAATTTAGCTCAACAACCAACATTAATAATGAAGCTCTCATGCAATATTTATATGTAAATGAGGAGGTGGAATTGAAACTAGGGTTTAGGGGTTATTTATTACAGAGTTAATGATTTTTTACCTTTGAGACCATACAAGGCCCAAGGCAAAAACATCTAAAAGAGTTACTTTGGAATAATAACTCCTGTCTTAACTTCTGAGTTAATTTAGTTGAAATATCTGGCTTAAAAGGCTTTGTAATAACTTTGCAATAACCGTTTGAGCTGTTTCAAAATATCTCTGACTATGTAATAACAAACTTATGCCTTTATTGAAAGAAATCATCTTGTAGGTGGCAGATTTGTGCTTGGAGAAGTAATTGTTTCTCTGTTGAGTCTTTTGAAGTTGTCTTTAGGTAAATTTGTCTCTGTTTTAACAATAAAATTTGTTTTAGGCCTTTGAACCTTGATTTAGCCTTTATAATTGGCCTCGCTGTCTTTACTCTCTATTTCTTCTTTATGATTGTTTGTTTATATATCCTTTGTTTTTAAACGTTTGACTTTCTTACTTTAATCACTGTCTGATTGGCTAATATTCTTTGTTTATCATTTGACTCAGGATTAGCCCTTTAATCCTTCTGCTTTCTTCATTTCTTCACTGCTTCTCTTCTTGCTTGTTTTGTTTGTGTGTAGGGATGCGGTCTTCCATGTGGTTGAAAGGTCAAATGTCCACCAAGGATCATGATTTCAGTGGTGCCAAGGTTTAAACCTTTGCCTATGCTTCTTTAACTTTGTTTTAAACCCCTTGGATTGTCATCCGGGGCTTTACTTGTCTTTTTGGGCCATTTTGAATGATTTTGGGCATCCCCGCCATTAAAATTTGCACAAAACACAAACTGGTTAGTTAAGAACCTGAGGAAGTGGGCTTGATTGCATTTTCAGGGTTTCGGGGTGGTCGAGAGGCGTTCGCAGAAGTGGAAATGGCACAATGGCATGGTTCTGGAGGCGGAACCTGGTGGAATTCCAACAAAGGCGAAAAGATTTGAAATTTGGCGCAGGGAGGTGTTGTAGTAAAACACAACCCCCCCCACCCCTCCCCCCCCCCGCACCATTTTTGACTTATTCACTTCAAATAATGGGGACCCTTTCTATAAAATTTTTGGCTAAATGCCTTTTAGGATTTTTATTAAGTTAATTATCCTACGATTTTATTATTTTTTCATTTTCTTTAGATTCTTGATTTGATTGCCTTGTTACGATCGATTTTTTATAATCTTTTCCTTGGTGCTTGTTTCACGTCATTTGGTCAATTGGTTTGTAAATGTCACTCCTTTGAAGTCTAATCATTTATGTCGTCTGGATTAAAAATACATAAAATGTACAATATTTCATTTTTGTAATTAAATTAGTTCAATAATGCATTCATTTTAAATATTAACTCCTAGTCAGTTATTACTAACGTTTTTCATTTTTACTTATACAGCCAAATCATAAAGCATCGGGATTTCAGTCATTTATTCGAATTTTCTATTTTCAAATAAATTACTAATCTCAAAAACTCAAAATATCAAAGTGGTTGTAGTTTAATTTTTATTTTTATCAAGGTGGCTGTAGTTTAGATAAGAAAATACACTTTAGATAATTTCATAATTTAATTAAACATCATTTAAATAAAACCAAAATAAAAAGTTGATATTTAATTTTAAATCTTAAATTAATTAAATTAATTATTATATAAAATATAATTAATTTAATTAAATTAATACTTAATATAAAAAAAAAATATATATATATATATATATATATATATATATATATATATATATATATAAAAGAGTTTTATTATATCGCATCATCGCATCGGAAATTTTCAATGGATGCGTTTCTTTAAAAACCTCGACCTCCCCGATATTTCGATTGCGAAGTCATACCTTCATTCCTCCTATCTCTCGATTTGCCGATTGCACAAAATTCAAAGGGTAAATAGCATAAACAATTTGTTTGAGTTACAAAGCCACTCATACGTGAGTGAAATGGTGAGTGAATTGGTAAGTAAATGGTGAGTATTAGTATAATTTTAATTAGATTTAATATTTAATATTTAAAACAATTAATTTTGAATTAA
This sequence comes from Pinus albicaulis, assembly GCA_034641835.2. NCBI lineage: Eukaryota > Viridiplantae > Streptophyta > Pinopsida > Pinales > Pinaceae > Pinus > Pinus albicaulis. Next base: position 770,649,975 of record CM076578.1, read on the forward strand.
TTAAATTAATTAATAATGTAATTAATTTAATTAAATTATAATTAATAATTAATTAGATTAAATTTTTTATAAATAGTTAATTATAATTATTAGTTAGATTAATATTAATTAATAAATAGTTTATTAAATAGCTAGTTTACTTTATAATTAAAAATTAAATCATAATTAATTATTAGTTAATTAGAGGCTAATTTAGGATTAAAATTTTATTATAATTCTGATTTTTAGCCCAGCAATAGAATTTCTAGATATATATCAGATTTGATTTATCAACTTTGGAGGCTCATAGATTGAGCTTTACTTGGCCAAATGAGGCCCAGGACGGCTCATTGGAAAGAGAAAATCAAGGAGAAAATTTATGAAGGGGTTTCACTAACATATTTAATCATTTATTGAGTCTCAAATCTGGTAGAAAATCAAGTTCCGAATTTCTAAAACAAAATCAATTTTCTGAGTTTTATTTTCTTCATTTTAATTTGCCCAAAGCCTCTTCTAATTGTAGATTTGCTCATCAATGATATCCTTGGCCAATTAAACCATTTCAAACATCAATAGAGAGCTTATATTTTATTTTCAATTATTTATTTAAATAGAATTTGATTGGATTTGTTTTAAATGCCAGAAATGATATTTTGATTTTATTGTTGCATTTTAATTCATTTTGATTTCTTTTTGCAAGAAAACAGTAGAAGAGATATGGAGAAAAAGATCTCAATCAATGAGAATGCTCCAGCAATTAAAGATTGGAATTTTGAGCAAATAAAATTAGATTGGACAAATTTTTCTTCAACAAAATCTCCTCTCAAAAATACCTTTGGAAATATTATAAATTGCAGATTGCAAAATGTAATGGAGGTAGCTCTCCTATGAAATTCTAGATTTCTAAAAGCATTTCTGTTATAGGAATTTAGAATTGTAGAAGGGAGGAGAGAAAATTTGAGATCTGAACATTATTGAGAGTTTTTTCTTTATATCTTGAATTATGTATGATGGGCAGAGTTTTCATTTCTGCAGTTCTAGTTTTGAAAGTAGAAATTCAAGTAATGTAAAGTATTGTTAGAGACCAGGATCAGAGAAGTGGATTCAATTAACTGGTATTTTTGGCATTTCTGTATCAAATACTAGTTTCATTTTTATGTTAATAAAATGGTTGTTTCATTTTATTCATGTTTATGCATTTCTGTTGATATGGATAATTTGTCTCAATATTGTTATGTATATCTGCTCTTATGAATTAGACTCTGATTTCTGAGTAACTATTTACTCAGGAATCTGTCTTATAAAACTGATTTATTAAATAGTAATGTGATGCGAATTTCTTCCACATGTTATTGTTTAATTATTGTCTTGACTGATTTGACAATCAATATCATTTTTGAGAATTTCTTCCTAAGTGTTGTTGATTTATTATTTCAGTTAAATGGTCTCAATAGGATTTGTTTTGGTATTTACAAATGTCATGCTAATTGAATTTCTTCGTTGGCTTGACATTAATTAAAAGCCAGACATATTTAAATTCTCATCATTTAATTATCTTGCTCTTAGTTGTGTTAGATCTATATCTACCTAATTAAGATAGGATTTAGATTAGTTGCTTTTGTTTTCATTATAGAATAAGTTTTCATTTAGATTAAGTTCTACATTATTTTAAGTCCTCTTCTCAAAGAGGAAAAGTCTTAGTTGTGGTTGGGCTGAACCCAAATCAGCTTAAGGGTCATTCTCTTGCCCGATCAACAAGAATAATTGATCTGATATCCCTGTCTATTGGTAGTTAAAGATATATCGTAAACCAATAGCGATAGAGAAAAGGTAACTGGGCCTAGTTAAACCAGTCATAGCCACTATCATAAACAGAAAAGGAATTGTATTAAGGTCTGGACTGGGTGGCTATCCCCCAATGTTGTCGCAACGATTTTCGAGGCTTCAACATTTTGGCGCCAGAAGGAGGGCTTGAGACTTGTTTTACTCTGGAGTCTTTGAATTCTAAAATTTCATTTTTATTACAATGGCTCCTTTAAAACTTCCAATTTGGAGTTGTATTTCTGGACAAGCATCTTCCAATACTCCACCAGAAATAGTAAGACTCTTGTCTCAGGTAAAGTTTAACGGTAAGATGAAAACTTCTGCATTTGATCATACTTTACAATTCATTCAAAATGTTTCAAATTATTATTTTCAAGGAATTGATGAAGACATTTTATGCAAAAAATTTACTCTCGCATTTGCGGCAAAAGCTAGAAAATGGTGAACTCTTCTGGTTGCCTCAATTCACAGTTCGGATCAATTTATTACAATTTTCATTTGTAAATTTGACGGATACGATTACGAACATGTATGTGATGATTTTGAATATCTACAAAGGTTGGAAGGTGAGTCTTTAATTGATTTTACCATCAGGTTTCGTTTAAATTGTTTAAAATTTAAAACTGAAGATAAACCTTCAAAAAAAGAATTATTATATTGGTTTGAACATATTTGCTCTCTTCCTTCCATTCAAAACCCATGTGAAATTATTTCAAACTTTGATCAATTTCCTCCTAATTTCACTGATCAATTTCAAGAAAATATTAGCAATAGTTTTGAAGAAGACACCGCTTTGAAATCTGAAAATCATTATGCATTAGAATCAGAAAATCAGATTGTAATCTGTCAAATACCAGCAGCGATTAAAGTTTCCAATAATAAGCAATCTTCTGCACCAATTTCTCAATTCTTTCATGATGAGAAAATTCCAAATTCATATCAACAAAGAAAAATTCTTCAAGAAAGCATAAATAGCCAAGATAATTATCTTAAATCTGAAAATTGCAATGAAGAAAATACACTAGATTGATCAAATAGAGATATTTTCAAATGCATTATTTTGGATTCATATTTTTCTCTTTATCCTGATAATTTTTCTAATAGAAATTTAACCTCTCTTCACATTAAAGATATTTCAGAAAACAGAGAGGCTGATCTAAATGAATTGCCAATTAGTTTTTATCAGGATATAAAATTAATGAATGATCATTCTTCCGGCATTAATGAACATGAGCTAAATATTACTTCTTGTCTCAATTCATTGAATAAAACGGAAGAGAATTCTAGTGAATGTCTTGAGATCATTTATGATAACTACTTTGACAATGAAGATATTGGTGTGTCTTCTTTACAATTGAATCCTCATGATCAAAGTCTAATCGCATGTGAAAATGAAGAACAATCTAATTTAGAAATTGTTTGAAATAGTTATCATTTTCAAACAAATAATCATACTTATGATTTTAGCATTCAAGAAACCATTCCAATCTATGATTTATATGATGATCAAGATCGTATTCCTATTCAAAGTCATACCCTTCTCTCTAATTCAAAAATGGGTATCAACAATCATTCTAATTACATTATTCTGCCCAGCTCTTGTGAAGATGAAATTTCTTTAAATCAGTGCCAATTGTATTGTAATAATAATTGTAACACTAGTGTAAACTATGATTCAATTTTGGTATTATTTCAACATTTATTTTTAACTTCAGATCTATTTTCTGTTTTTAGTGTTAAAATTTTAGATACTTTATGTTGGCATATTGAGCAACTCAATATTGAACACTCAATTGATGCATTGCCTCAATGGATAAATGAAGATTCAAATTATAATATTAAACATCAAGAATTATTAAACTTTCAATTACAATTGATGTTCATTTCTTATCAATCACTTATTTCTTCTCAAAAGCAGTACCAACAAGCGAGTAGATTTTCACAATATGATCAGCAATCTAATTCAATTAATAATCTTCTGCTGGATTTATCAGACTCCCATCCATTTTTTAATGATCAATTTGAAAGACATTTGGAAAGCTTTCCTTCACAGAAGATCATTAATAATTTAGCATTTAATCATAAAACTAACAAAATCACACAAACCATTGTTGCTGAAAGATCATTTCTACAACCTGGCCTGCCATCTTTTCTTTAAAACCTTTCCCACTCAATAATGGAAATCCATCCAGATTTCTATGATCCAATTGAAATTCAGTTGGAAAGGGCATTTCAAGAGAAGGTAATGATGAATAATCTAGTAATAATAAAGATACATTCTTCTTTCAGATTTAGTTCAATTATATTTGCATTTTTACTAATGTTTGACATATACATACATACAAGAATTAAAATGCTTACATGGCTTCATTGGAAGTATGATTATACCTAGTCATGTTTCCTTCATTAAGTTAGAAATAGGAATAGATTAATTTTCTTTTATGTTTGCATTTATTTCATTATTTCAGATTTTCAATAAAACAAGTAATGAATCCAATTTCTTTTTTGCATCCATTTCAATTATAGAGAAGCAACCTAGATCATTTGAAGAGCTCTTGAATTATCTGATCATAATTATTTTTCAAGCCTTCAACTTTCTTGTTTTTTTTCAAAATTCATAACATTGATTACACATGAATAAATTCCAAGAATTTTCTATCACTTGACAATTTTTTTATTCACAAGTAATTCTAAGAACTCATTTTTACTACTCTAGTCTTTCGATGTAATTTTGGAAAGGATGCAATCATTACTTAGCATTTTAGATTAAAATACGGAAATGATGTTGAACTTATAGAAAAATTGGGAGAACTTGAAGCTTCAAAAAAGGTAAAATTTACCGTAAATTTTCTTCCAGGTACACATTTACAAGTTCATTTTCATCTATTAATAGTTTATCTTTTCCTTAGTTTATTTTTTATTCTTTTTGTGTTTTATTTAGAGGTTTTCATTTGTTTTCAAAATTTGAAGTAAGCAGCAAACCCATTTCAAAATTGCAACAGGTTCAGGGAAATTTTATTTTGTGATTCATTAGAATTTGAGCATTCTTTAACTTTACTTTCATTCATTAGAAAACCCAATTGAAATTTAAAACAGTATCGAAAGATTTATGTCTGAAACATTTCAACTTGATTTTCATATTTCTAATGCAAGACCTCCGATGTGTTACACCATTCAGTTTTTCATAAAATACCAAATCGCATTTCGTATCTCGGAGGTTTTCAATTGAATATACTTCCATTATCTTGAATCACCGATCTCTGATAATCAACTTTACTAATATCGTGATATACACATAATTAAGGACCCGATATTAAATTTAAATCAAGTTCATAAGAAATATCGCATCCGTTTAATCAAAATAGTGGTAAGGTCATAATTTTAAAAGCACCGATGTCTCGGACCCGATGCAATATTAAACTTTCATAATAGATTTGGCGGGCTCATTCTCCATCGCATATCAACGTATCATATTTGTTACATCATGCACTTAATTTTGCCAATCGCCGAGAGCCATATCATTCATCGCATTCACAAAAATATGAAAAAAAAAGTTTAACATCTCATTTTTAACTCCAATGTGATAAAATGAAACGCAAAATCACATATCGCATTCGAATAAACTTAAAAATTTGTTTTTCATCACAAAAGTTCTTATGCGATGGATCGGATCGCAAACACCCATATCACATTAGGCATAAGGTTAATTCTTCCATTCGAAAAGCTCCGATGCGATAAAAACTTGATCGCAATCTCGAATCGGTAAATTCACATCACAATTGATTAAAAAATTAACTTTGAAAGACTTCTAATGCGATAATTCTAATCGCAAATCGCAAATCGGGAGGAAAATTGAATACATCCTTGTGCACTCATTTTAAAAGTTGCGATGCGATAACTCATTGCTGATTTCTCATCACTATCGCTTTTTGCTCTTCACTCATCACCAATTATTATAAACATCGCATCGCTGCTATCGCAAGAATAATATTGGCATTTCCAATAGTCTGATATGCCGATATCGATATCGCTCATCGCATTTTTGATGCTCATATCATAATGCCGAAATCCACATCATCCATCGCATTTTTGATATTGCAATCACTTCATCACATTTTTATTTATGGTCATGTCACTATTCTGAATCTATGATGCGCAATGTGCAATGTGCAAAGTACAAATCGCAAGATGCGGTGTGCAATGTGAAATTTGCGATATGATTGTCCTTGATCCCAAATATAACATTTTTTGAATAGTATGATCGCTCCATCTCATCACATATATTCGTTTCGCATGATCTCATCTTGGCCATTTGCTACTGCAACTCCTGATGCGATAAACTCCAACGCATGCCTCTACATGCAATACGAATCATCTGACAAGGCATTGTGTTAACTTAAAGCAATCTTGGGTAACTGCTATGATACTAAAGCGATTGATGACAATTTGGAGCATATTCAAATCATTTTGATTTCTCATATATTTTATTTTTAAATAAGTCCATAATTAAAAATGAAATTCAATACCTCTCTATTTTAAATTTCATTATCTTAAATTTGGTCTTAACTTTGAATAATTTATAAAAAATCATGGAATTTCTATAAAACTTATAATATTCTGAGAACATTCATCATTTTCAATTGTCAATCTCATTTCGGATGCATTTGTTTTAATTTCAATTCTCTTGAACACAAAGCATTCCGTTTTTACATTTTACTACTTGCTTTAGTTTAAATAAAATAAATAATGATTTTGGGTTATAGGAATTTGATTAGTTTGATTTCTTTATGTTTTTAATGATAACTAAAAGAAGAAGTCAACGAGTATTGGATAAACAGATATCTTTCAGGTAAGGTCAAATGCAATTATCCAAAGGTAATATTCATGTACCCACTTTCATTAATTTCCATTTCATTACTTTAGTTTAAGTTTTGTTTTTAAAATTATGTTGATATTTAAATATGTTCTGCAGTTCTTCATAAAAGCTTTCAATCACCTGCCAGATCATATTTTGGAAGCCCCATGCTCTTCTCCTGGTTTAATTTCAAGAAGCAACAATAATCCTCGTTGAAACAGCTGCACTAGGAAGTTTCTGAACCTTTAATCTATTTCTTTAAAACATTCCTTTTATTAAAAAATGATTAAGATAATTCTTTGAAACAAGAAGATTGACATCAGACATAAATTTTTCATTGTGGCTGAATTTTATCATCACTGCTATCTAAAGCATAAAACATTTACAACCCTGCAAGGTATAATTTATCTGAATCTCAACATAAGAAAGAATGATTACATGATTATTTTCTTTTACTTCATGTTGTTGAGACATGGGTATAAACATTCTTGTTAGAGTTTGTGTTTCAAAATTAGGATTTTCCTTTCCACTTTAAAATTTCTTCATTTTTATTTTTGTTTGTTGATTTCTTTTCTCACTTTAGCTTAAAGAATCATTTTATTTTGGTTTTCAATTTTTATTTTGGTGACTTTGCTATGATTTATATGGAAGGCCTTCTTGTTACCTAACAATGGTTGGCATACATAGGGAAAAATTGTTAATAGTTTACTATTATCTTTTTCTTAAAATCTCTTAATAAGGTTTGTTTTTCTTATTATAAAGGTAGACATACTTAAGGAGGAGATCATAAAACAAGAGAAGTTGACAAAGTATCATGAAAACTGAGAAATTTCTTTTTCATCAAAATTGTGATTATTTTGAGATTTCAATATTTTATTAAGATCTTTCAAAATTCTATTATCAATCAAGAAAAGCTAATTTTAACCAAGTAAAGACACTTTACAGCAAAGCACTTTTAACTCTGAAATTTTCATTCTGAACTCTTAAGGAGTCAATGATTCTCCCTGTTCAAAAGAGTTTTATTTTTCTACAGTGTAATCCAAAATATATTTAAACTTAAAAGATAAGAGGTCTCACCACGAGCCTGCTTACCATGATAATAGGGGAAAAATAGGCTAACATTACCAACACTGCTAAACAAAAAAGGGTAATGGCTTATGATTGCAAACAATTATAAGACAAGCAGTCTCATCACGAGCCAACTTGTTCAGTCCAATTATAACCAGTGAATGACATTGTCAACTATCTGGCTACCAAACTAGGACAATGGCTTTTAAGAACTTTTAAAAATAGAATAAAAAATAAACATGGATTTATCTCTAGATCAATAATTCTCAAATAAATGGGATTATGAATCTTTCATGATTAAAATGTAACCCTATCGAAACTATAGATGTTTTCTGGCAGTAGTGGCTCTACCTGTGATAAATGAGTACATTTTAAAAGCTAAGTTGTAAAGTGACCCCTGCTTCATCCCTACAACTAATTACAGATCGATATAGAGTTTTGAAATATTTTAATTTATGAGGAATTTTAAGAAAATCACAATAAGATAATTCTCTCTTTTATTCAGAGTAATGAAACTAGTCAAGCATTCCAAAAAATAATTTTCTCTTCTTTAATTATTTTAATTTAATTTTAAGAAAAATTCATTCATATCAAACAGAGATAACTAGTTCTTCTCCCGTGTGTCGCCAATTGTTGTGGTAAAACACAACCCCCAGCCCGCCCCCCTCCCCAATTTTTGACTTATTCACTTCAAATAATGGGGACCCTTTCTATAAATTTTTTGGCTAAATGCCTTTTAGGATTTTTACTAAGTTAATTATCCTACGATTTTGTTATTTTTTCATTTTATTTAGATTCTTGTTTTGATTGCCTTGTTATGATCGATTTTTTATAAGCTTTTCATTGATGCTTCTTTCACCTCATTTGGTCAATTGGTTTGTAAATGGCACTCCTTTGAAGTCTAATCATTTATGTCGCCTGGATTAAAAATACATAAAATGTACAATATTTCATTTTTGTAATTAAATTAGTTCAATAATGCATTCATTTTAAATATTAACTCCTAGTTAGTTATTACTAACATTTTTCATTTTTACTTATATAGCCAAATCATTAAGCATCGAGATTTCAGTCATTTATTCCAATTTTCTATTTTCAAATAAATTACTAATCTCGAAAACTCAAAATATCAAAGTGGTTGTAGTTTAATTTTTATTTTTATCAAAGTGACTATAGTTTAGATAAGAAAATACACTTTAGATAATTTCATAATTTAATTAAACATCATTTAAATAAAACCAAAATAAAAAATTTATATTTAATATTAAATCTTAAATTAATTAAATTAATTATTATATAAAATATAATTAAATTAATTAAATTAAAACTTAATATAATATATATATATATATATATATATATATATATATATATATATAAGAGTTTTATTACATCGCATCATCGCATCGGAAATTTTCAATGGACGCGTTTATTTAAAAACCTCGACCTCCCCGATATTCCGATTGTGAAGTCATACCTTCATTCCTCCTATCTCTCGATTTGCCAATTGCACAAAAGTCAAAGGGTAAATAGCATAAACCATTTGTTTGAGTTACAAAGCCACTCATACGTGAGTGAAATGGTGAGTGAATTGGTAAGTAAATGGTGAGTATTAGTACAGTTTTAATTAGACTTAATATTTAATACTTAAAGAAATTAATTTTGAATTAATTAAATTAATTAATAATGTAATTAATTTAATTAAATTATAATTAATTATTAATTATATTAAGTTGTTTATAAATAGTTAATTATAATTATTAGTTAGATTAATATTAATTAATAAATAGTTTATTAAATATTTTTTTTAGTTTATAATTAAAAATTGAATTAGTATTAATTATTAGTTAATTAGAGGCTAATTTAGGATTAAATTTTTTATTAAAATTTTGATTTTTAGCCTAGCAATAGAATTTCCAGATTTATATCAGATTTGATTTATCAACTTTGGAGGCTCATAGATTGAGTTTTACTTGGCCAAATGAGGCCCAGGATGGCTCATTGGAAAGAGAAAATCAAGGACAACATTTCTAAAGAGGTTTCACTAATAGATTTAGTACATTTATTGGATCTAAAATTAGGAAAATAATCAAGCTTTGAATTTATAAAACAAAATCAATTTTCTGAGTTTTATTTTCTTCATTTTCATTTGCCCAAAGCCTCTTCTAATTGTAGATTTGCTCATCAATGATATTCTTGGCCACTTAACCATTCCAGGCATCAATAGAAAGCTTATATTTTATTTTCAATTATTTATTTAAATATAATTTGATTGGATTTGTTTTAAATGTCATAAATGATATTTTGATTTTATTGTTGCATTTTAATTCATTTTGATTTCTTTTTGCAGTGTTAGGTCTCTGTAATTTGCGAGATAGGTAAATACAAACTTCAAAGTCTACATATTGACCACTCTGGGATTCTAGGATCTATCCATCCTAAATCCAGAGAGGGATCTCTCTATAAGTGCAAAGATTGATTTATCTTTAAAAGGGTTTTAGTGTGATATTAGGCTAGTTACGAAGAACAAGGTTTTTGTTTGGTTTTGGTTGGGCAAGGATATGATAAAGGTGAAGGAAGTCTAAATGAAGGGTGAAGGTGTAAATAAGTGGGAGAATGATTCAGCTAATAATATAGGCAAGAAGTAGTTTCATTCCCTTGGGCTATGGAGTCATAGAGGATTTAATTGAAACATCAAGTCTACAATGGTTATCATGGGGCAAGTCATCTACACCTCAAGATCTCTTAGATTAAATGATGGAATGCAACATTAAAGTGTTGTGAAGATGGAGAAATCCAACAATTTCAATCAAGGATTTTTTAACTTTCCAAACAAGAAAATCTTTTTTAAGCAACTTTTTAAAACCAACCAAAGGACAGGGCTAACCATAGAATTCTTTGGACAAGCTTGTATTAAGGCTAACTTATCAGACAAACAATCTAGTAATCCACATGACTACTTTCAGAAAGGATGAAAACAGCTAAGACAAACATAAGAGTAACTCAAGATAAAGTAAGATATCATTAAAATCTAGACCTGCTTTTAGCATACTGTAAGGGAAATTTTCAAGATACACTATTGGAGAAGAAACTGGAGGACAGGGAAAAACATAAACTTCCCTAGTTCAGTCTTTACTTAGCATGTAATGAAGATATCATTCAAGAACAGCTGTTTAAAGTTTGGACAAGAAGACATGGGCTCACCAACATTCCTTAATCAGCTTTAGACCGTATTAAATCATTCTTAAATACACAAAGGAGAAAAACATAAAGATAAAGCTTATCAATGAGAGTAGGGTTCCTTTTAACAAGAAATCTTAACTCTATATTTGTTGTCTATCGTATAAAGTGGACAAACATGAAAAAAAATGAAGTAAGACACCTACAATAAGAAAAACATCACCATTAATGTAATTAGATCCCACAGAATTTGACTCGTTATAATGATGTTCAAACCAAGACAATATTCAAGTCCAAAAGGTCTCCAACAACTCGAAAAATTTCTTCTCGCCCTTAAGAATTCAAACTTACAAACGTAGGTTCAAATAAATTTCAGAAACTATTTACATACAAATATCTAGAGACCAACCTTTTTCTCATTTTCTTTAGAGTATTTATAGAAGAAATGAGGAGGTGGGATGAGAGAGAAAAGATCTCTAGGCTCAATTAATACAAGCACGGCCTCTACCTCGGTGAATTTTTTCCGATATTTCTCTTCCGTATTAATTGGTTTTCATTAAGTTATTAGCTACTTGGGAGAGTTTATTGACTTTAAGCTCTTACTTATCTTTGTAATAACTCTGCTGACAGTTGGTAATAAGTTCCTTTGATTTGAAATAAATGTTCAGCTATCTTTAGGCTAATATCTTTTGTTCTGGCAATAACTAGGCCTTCTTTGATTTCTGTGAGGCTGCAGGTGGCTTTAGGCAGTTGGAGAGGATTTAATTTTCCTTTGATGTGGCAGTGGAGGCTTCTCAGATTGATAGATCTGTTTTTTTCCCCTAAAACACTGTTAATTTTCTTTTGATCCGTGTTTTAGGTCTGATTAAGCTTAATTTTTGTCTTCAGGTCTTCATATTGTCTTTAACTATGTGGATTAGGCCTTTGATAGTTGAATTCATGCCTTAATCCCTCAAAACTATGTTAAAACCTTTAATTCTTCAACTCTGTTGTGATCCCATACTTTGAAACTGATACTCTTTGTATAATTAAAGTTCATTGTGTTTTTGTTGTTTTTGCAGGCGCGCAGAGGGCTTTATAACATTACCAATGTTCATGAGACATGGGTAAAATCATGATGTGAACCCTGTAGATTCATTTTCTTCATTGATAGAGGCCTGGAGGTTCATCATCCCCCGCTCTTGATTTCCTTTTAAAATTGTGAAGAAACCTTTAAAAACCTGCAAAAATACACAAAAGTTAGGAAAACCCGTGAAAAATAGGTTAAGGCTACTTTGGAAGTGAGGTTCAATCGTGTTCATCGATCCAGATTAATCGATGATAGAGATTTCTCCATGGGTTTGATGGGGAGGTGGTTGAATGAAATGGCGGTCAAATTAAGTCCAGACCGTCAGATGAAAAAGATGAACGACGGAGACCAGGTGAGGAGATCTTCGGAGGATAATTGGAGGAAATGACTTGGGGGTTAAAATGTAATCTGGGCCATTGGTTTTAAATGATGAATGGCCAGGATCAAGCGATGGAGCACTCGGGAGTTCATACGGTGGGGAAATTCAATGGGGGGGAGATTTAATTAGAACCGTCAATCTTCAGAGGTCGAGAGTGGAGAAGCCTCGATGAAATGCTTGGGAGAAAAATCGAGGAGCAGAGACCTGGGGGTTAGAATGTAATATGAGCCATTCGATTAAAACAACCAACGGCTAAGATCTTATGATGAGGTTTTTCGGAGAGTGGAAGGAAGGGCGATGGCTTAGGTCGCAAAGTGATCTGGGCCATCAGATTTAAGTGATGGATGGTTTAGATGTGGTGATGAAACTTTTGGAGGACAGAACGGAGGGCAAGCAAGTTGGGGTTGAGATCTAATATGAGCCGTTAGATCAAAAAAACCGACGACCAGGATTAAAAACTGAAAAGAAAAGGTAGTGGAGAAGGGTGGTAATGCATAAAATCATTGGTGGTATACACGCAGCTCCGAGGTGGTTCGGAAAATTGGCAAAAAAAATGCGATATGCTTCGCTCGTTGACACACATCCTTAGAAAACCACCTATTTCGCATTTTTTTTCCGGCGTTAAACCTCATGTGCAAAAAAAATGTTAAACTTGTTACTAGTCGTCAAATGAGGGGGTGGAAATCCAACAGTGCAGATCGCACATGACGAGGGAAGCCACGGGTCGGGGAGATAGTGGAGTACATGTGGCACTTTGTGAGTGGATAAGGTTTATACATGGTGGATGGTAGGTCCCAAAGGAGTTGGGCCTGTCGAGTTTAATCTAGACCATAGGATTTAAACGATTGGTGGTCTAGATTTGAAGATTGAGTGATGAAAGAAATGTAAGGCGCATAGATGGGTGGAGATCAGGTTAGATCCCGACCGTAGGATGTATGAAATGAACAATCGGTATTTAATGATGGAGCGGAGTCAAATGAGTAGAGGAAAAGGTAAGAGTGGGGATCGGGTTTAACGACGACCATTGATCTACAAAGATGAATGGTGGATATTCAATTTAACAATTTCATCAGGGAATGAAGAAATAAAGGGAATTATGAGTTTTGAGGGGGGTTTGGAGGGGTTTTAGGTGCTTTAAGCACCCAGTTGCGGGGCTTATGGTCCTATGAGGCAAGGGTTTACGAGAGTCAAGCCCTCGAGGGCTTAAGAGACTTTTATGTGCAGAAAAGGTATTTTTGGCCTAAAAACTGAGTTTTTAAGGCGAATTGAGGGTTCTGGTAACAGAGAAGTATAAGGTTTAAAAGGGATTTTGGAGTGATTTTGAAGGTTAAATGAGGCTTGTGGAGGGATTTTTATGGAGAAAAAGGGATGAAAATGGGGTCACTTATGAGTGAAAGGAGGGGTAAAAATGAAGGGAAAATGGGGTTTTCAGCAGTCTTCTTTAGGTAAAGAGCAAATTTTTCAGGATTGTGAGGGAAACAGTAGTGAAGATTAACTTAAGGATCAGTCATCTTCATAAGACTTTAAGAACCAACAATTTGGTCATGAAATTGTTTCTTAAAGGCTAGAAATTTTTTTTAGCCACCATTTGATATGACAACTTTTATAGGTGGCTAACAGCGGCTCCAACTTGGGATGGAAGCTGATCAATGCCTCATCCATTGGGCTGCAATTTTCATTACCTTTGCTGGTCTTATTTTGATCTGTCAATGTTTGCAGCCATCAAAAACAATGGAATTCTATCAAAACAAGCTTTCTACTTACCCAATCCTAATGATCTAACATTTTTTCTTCTTTTAGAGTGCATTTGGATTGGAAAACTCTTTTCATCAATATTTTATTCTTTTGAGAAAACATGAAACTAATTTAAGTCTACCCTTATTTCTCCATGACCTCAAATTAAGGAGTTGAGTTCATAAACTTCTCTACCTAACTACTATCTGTCAGGATTAGACTGTCTGACAGATTTTATTCTCTAAATTCTAAGACAAGAAATTTAAAAGAAAACAAGCCAGGATTGAACATTCTAACTTGCTGCTGATCTATGGCATAAAAACAAGCTACACATAGACTAAATTTGCAGAAAACTTAAAACAAAATTGTGAAGCCTTAAGATCTGAAAACTAACAACATCCTTCATTATTTCTTCAGCTCTGTTTTTGAGTTTGTTTGAGCTATTTCTTTTTTGTTTTCTGGTCCAAGTTTTGGGCATATTAGAACCAATTCTTCTATCTTGGGCCCGAGATTTTAAACAGATTATAGCCACTTCTTCTTTTGAAATCCATAGGTTTAGATTTTGAGCTTGTTTGAACCTTTTTTCTTCTATCCTAATCTACCTTACTGATAAGCCAAGATTATGATGTTTGGCTAATCTAATTCACTAACATATCAGCAGTAAATTTAAAAACTAATTAGTCATAATTAGGTTGTATGACTAACTATAAGTGTGTTTTTAGGAGTGGCATTTAAGCTTGCACACTTTCTGACTTTATTTCTCTTTTTCAGTATGGGGTTGTACCTTTCTTGCTTTCATTTCTGCCCTCTTTTCTCTTTTCTATTGTTTTTGTATTTTTCTTTTTCCTTCAAGACAAAAATCAACAACTATTTAAATGCTCAAAGCTGAGCTTTTATTGACATTCCTATCTAACCTTTTCTAACTGGGAATATTTACATTTTTATATGATACAAAAGTGCCAATGTAGCCAGTTGAGTAGTGACAAAAAGGAATAGAAACTCTAGCTGCTTGTCAGGGGTATCCATAATACATTTTGAAGATTAATCTTCAAAACCAAGGCTATCACAAAAGGTGACATCTTTTCATGCATTTGGCTCTTGCAAAGGATCCATGCTTGATAACTTGAGCCAATTTGGATCTTCAAACACTCTTCCAAAGGATCAACAAAGAAAAGATGAAGATTCTCTTCTTTTTGGCCTTCCATGGTTGGTAGATTATCTGCTTCTAAGACATTAGCTGTGAGAAGTATATCTTCAGTATGTTGCTTGGAAGCATCATCATCCTTAACCTGCAAAATAGCAAGCAGTGAAATTTCTTCTTTCTCTAGATCTATGCTTGCTTCTGATATAAATTCAGGTTCTTTGACTGATAGATTGATATCAGTGATGGGAGAAGTTTCTTCTTGAAAAGATGGTATATCTTCAGTATGATGGTATTCTATTTTTTTTTCTCCCTCAAAGGCTTGCCAGTATCTTTTATTTTTTGGGACAGCTGGTCTGAATTTTTCTTGAATTGTATATTGCTTTCTATCCCAAGGTCTCAGACATGTACTGGAAACAAGGGCTAATCCACTAGCAAAATTGTTTTGGTCTTTAGGAACAAGGATAAGTTGGAATTCTTTAAAATATTTTAAAAAATCCATTGCATCATCCTTATAAGCTCTGAGTCTGTGATGTTTAACCATGCATTCTTCTTTCACTTGCCTAATTACCAATTCTACATTTCCATGAATTGTTATCTTCTGGGCTCTTGATTTCTTCAATAAGTGCAACCCTAAAAGAAGTGCCTCATACTCTACTATGTCAGTTGTGCATTGAAAACTCAACTTATATGAATGGGCTTCTGAATGATTGTTTCCTGTATTGTAAATCCATATTCCTGCACTTGCACTAGTTTTAGTACATGACCCATCAAAATTCATACTCCAAAGAGGACTAATTCCAATATTATCATTAATTTCCTTACTATCCTCTTTGTCTTGAGTGCCATTAGATTGTTCTATGGAATAGGCACTATGTCCATGATTTTCTTGTTTGCATGAAGGTTTGGAGGGTAGCTTCTTGTTTAGTATTTGATCAATTCCTTCTTCTGTTAAAGGAGATACTTCTCTTTCAGTATAAACAAAAATACAACTATCCTCTTGAAGTGCCAATATATTCTGGTTTTGGGGGCTAAGCTCTGTGAAGAGGTTATTATATTCTTGAGCAAGGGTATGTTTACTTGGTTCCTTTTTTTCAAGGAAAGGCCCCTTGGTTTCAATTTGCTCAAAAAATTATTTATTTTGATCTACCAAAGAACTTTCTAAATCTGTACAACAAAGCTCTTCATGTGAATGGGCAAGAGTATTTGTTTTGCAAAAAGTTTCAGAGAATGACTATTTATTAATAGTCTGATCTATTTCTTTTTCTGTCAAAGGGGAAGACGTTTTCAGCCTCCTTTGAACAGGAGTACATCAGTTTTATGTCTCTTGAGAAGGCTGATTTTGAGGTTGGATGTCTTCTTGAGCCTCTTCTAGGAGATATTCACTTAAGTTTTCTGGGAAAACTTGAGGATTTTCTATTGTTTCCTGATCTTCTTGTGTTTCAAAAAATTCCTCATGATTATTACGATACTCATTTTGCATATAAGGTTCATGAGTTGTTTCTTCTACATTATCAGGATGCCACTCTTCTTGTGTAATCTGAGATGGGTTATAATCTAGAGGGGAAGTTCCTATATGTGCTGGCTCTCCTTCCACATCATATTCTACGTTTTATAAGTGGCTACTTGTTTCCTCAAATTACTGCTCATTATTAGTTTTTGCAATTTTCTCATGAAGTTCTCTTATCCGCATAGTACAAGATATAGGTAGGCAATTAAGTATTACTTGACAACCTTATTCATTGCTTTCTTTGTAGCCTTGATCATCATCTTCTATAAATTCCTGATCATCATACATATCTCGGTCACTGTATAGGTATTGAGGTGATTGGGCTTGTGTTTGATCAGGGAAAAAAATAGGTTTCTCTAGATTACCAATATTTAAATTAGCCCCAAACCTATCCATTCTCTTTCCAAGCATGTACATCATATTTTCCATCATGACTAGTAGTTTTTCTTCATTCTTTTCTCTATAATCTTGCTCATCATACATGCTGTGTAGTAGTTGAGTTTTTTGTTGATTTTAAACAAGCATGAGCTTCTCTAGATCATCAATGTTTAAATTAGCCTCATACCTTTATATTCTCTTTCCAAGCATGTACATCATTTTTTCCATCATGACCATGTGTTTGTCATCTGGGTTTGTATCTAAATACATGTTTGTAAATTAGAAAAGAGGTCATTGTATCTTGTCAACTAGTTCAGAGTCTTCTACCAGTGGAGTCATTTGGTCTTTTGGGAGTTGTAGAGTGTGGAGTCGCCAGGTGGAAAATTTTTAGCTATTATGAAGGTGAAATGTTTTATGGTTCCACCACCATGTTTATTATGAAGCCAATCTAAATATGTCTGGGTCTTCTGAGGTCTTAGAGATGTATAAAATGAAATTCATATCAGAATCCTCCTCGGGGGAGTCATTGGAAACTAAGGAAAATTAGCAGGCCTACTGATCTTCAATGGAGTCACCAGGTGAAGGATTTTTACTTAATATCAGGGTTTGAATGTTTTTCACCATCAACAAACAAAACCACTCTAGGAAGACATTTGATTCATTTGTTAAGAATGGGATTATATGAGTTGTGAAGTTATCTATTAGTTCAGAAAATCCCTAGTGGAGTCGCCAGAATGTTAGGTCTCTGTAATTTGCAAAATTGGCAAATACAAACTGCAAAGCCTACATATGAATCTCTTTGGGATTCTAGGATGTAGCCCTCCTGAATCCAGAGAGGTATCTCTCTATAATTGCAAAGATTGATTTATCTTTAAAAGGCTTTTAATGTGATATTAGGCTAGTTCCGAAGAACAAGAGTTTTGTTTGGTTTTGGTTGGGCAAGGATATGATGAAGGTGAAGGAATTCTAATTGAAGGGTGAAGGTGTAAATAAGTGGGAGAATGGTTCAGCTAATAAGATAGGGAAGAAGTAGTTTCAATCCATTGGGCTATGGAGTCATAGAGGATTTAATTTAAGCATCAAGTCTACAAAGGTTACCATGGGGCAAATCATCTACACCTCAGGATCTCTTAGATTAAATGATGGAATGGAACATTAAAGTGTTGTGAAGATGGAAAAAGCCAACAATTTCAATCAAGGGTTTGTTAACTTTCCAAACAAGAAAATCCTTTTTAAGAAACTATTTAAAACCAACCAAAGGGCAGGGTTAACAATAGAATTATTTGGACAAGCTTGTATTAAAGCTAACTTATCAGACAAACAATCCAGTAATCCACATGACTACTTTTAGAAAGGATAAAAACAGTTAATACAAACATAAGAGTAACTTAAGATCAATTAAGATATCATTAAAATCTAGACCTGCTTTTAGCATACTCTAAGGGAAATTTTCAAGACAAACTGTGGGAGAAGAAACTAGAGGACAGGGAAAACCATAAACTTCCCTAGTTCAATCTTTACTTAGAATTTAATGAAGATCTCATTCAAGAACAATGTTTAAAGTTTGGACAGTAAGACATGGGCTCACCAACATTCCTTAACTGTTTTAGACTGTATTAAATCATTCTTAAATACACAAAGGAGGAAAACATAAAGATAGATCTTATCAGTGAGAGTAGGGTACCTTTAACAGTAAATCCTAACTCTATAATTGATGTTCTTTATCATAGAAAGTGGAAAGTATGAAAAACATGAAGGAAGACAATTTACAATAAGAAAAAAATCACCATTAATGTAGACCAAGATCCCATAGAATTTGACTCGTATATTGATGTTCAAACCAGTACAATATTCAAGTCCAAAAGGTCTCAACAACTCGGAAAAAATTCTCTTCTCAGCTTATGTACCTTCAATTACAAACAGAGCTTCAGCAACTTCAGCAAACTATTTACATGCTACAGATATACAGAGACCAACCTTTTTCTCATCTTCTTCAGAAGTATTTATAGAAGAAATGAGGAGGCGGGATGAGAGAAAAGATCTCTAGGCTCAATTAATACAAGTTAATGCTTCTCGGCCTTTGAGGGGCTCAATGGAGAATTTTTTCTGATATTTCTCTGTATTAATTGGTTTTCATTAAGTTATTAGCTACTTGGGAGATTTTGTTGACTTTAAAGCTCTTTCTTATCTTTGTAATAACGCTGCTGACAGTTTGTAATAATTTCCTTTGATTTGAAATAACTGTTCAGTTGTCTTTAGGCTAATATCTTCTATTCTGGCAATAACTAGGCCTTCTTTGATTTTTGTGAGGCTGCAGGTGGCTTTAAGTAGCTGGAGAGGATTCAATTTTCCTCTAATGTGGAAGTGGAGGCTTCTCGAATTGATAGATATGCTTGTTTTCCCCTAAACCACTGTTAATTTGCTTTTGATCTGTGTTTTAGGTCTGATTAGGCTTAATTTTTGTCTTCATGTCTTCATATTGTCTTTAACTGTGTGGATTAGGCCTTTGATAGTTGAATTCATGCTTTAATCACTCAAAACTGTGTTAAAACCTTTAATTCTTCATCTCTGTTGTGATCCCATACTTTGACACTGATACTCTTTGTATAATTAAGGTTCACTGTGTTTTTGTTGTTTTTGCAGGTGCGTAGAGGGCTTTATAACATTAATAATGTTCATGAGACATGGGTAAAATCATGATGTGAACCCTACAGATTAATTTTCTTCATTGATAGTGGCTTGGGGGATTGTCATCCCCGGCTCTTGATTTCCTTTCAAAACTGTGAAGAAACCTTTAAAAACCTGCAAAAATACACAAAACTTAGGAAAACCCGTGAAAAATAGGTTAAGGCTACTTTGGAGGTGAGGTTAAATCGTGGTCGTCGATCTAGATTAATCGACAATCAAGACTGCTCCATGGGTTTGAAGGGGGGGCGGTTGAATGAAATGGCGATCAGATTAAGTCCAGACCGTCCGATGAAAAAGATGAACGTTGGAGATCAGGCGAGGAGATATTCAAAGGATAAATGGAGGAAATGACTTGGGGGTTAAAATGTAATCTGGGCCATTGGTTTTAAACGATTAACGGCCAGGATCAAGCGATGTAGCGCTCGAGAGTTCATACAGTGGGGAAATGTGATGGGGGGAAGTTTTAATCAAAACCGTCGATCTTCAAAGATCGACGGTGGAGAAGCCTCGATGAAATGCTCGGGAGAAAAAGTGAGGAAAAAATACCTGGGGGTTAGAATGTAATATGAGCCATTCGATTAAAACAACCGACGGCTAAGATCTTATGATGAGGTTTTTTGGAGAGTAGATGAAAGGGCGATGGCTTAGGTCGCAGAGTGATCTGGGCCATCAGATTTAAGTGATGGACGGTTTAGATGTGGTGATGAAACCCTTTGGAGGACAGAACAGAGGGCAAGCGAGTTGGGGTTGAGATCTAATATTAGCTGTCAGATCAAAACAACCGATGGCTAGGATTAAAAACTGAAAAGCAAAGGTAGCGGAGAAGGTTGGTAAAGCGGAAAACCACTGGTGGTATTCGCGTAGCTTTGAGGCGGTTTGGAAAATTGGCAAAAAAAATGTGATATGCTTCGCTGGTTGACACGCGTCCTTAGAAAACCACCTGTTTCGCATTTTTTTTGGCGTTAAACCTCATGTGCAAAAAAAATGCAAAACGTGCTGCTGGTTGTCGGATGAGGGGGTGCAGATCCAACGGTGCAGATCGCATGCAACGGGGGAAGCTGCGCGTCAGGGAGATAGTGGAGTACATGCAGCAATTTGTGAGTGGACAAGGTTTATACATGGTGGATGGTAGGTCCCAAAGGATTTGGGCCTGTTGGGTTTAATCTAGGCCATAGGATTTAAACGATTGACGGTCTAGATTTGAAGATGGAGTGATGAAAGAAATGTAAGGCGGATAGATGGGCAAAGATCAGGTTAGATCCCGACCGTAGGATGTATGAAATGAACGATCAGGATTTAATGATGGAGTGGAGTCAAATGAGAAGAGGAAAAGGTAAGAGTGGGGATCGGGTTTAACGACGACCGTTGATCTGCAAAGATAAACGATGGATATTCAATTTAACGATTTCATCGGGGAATGAAGAAATAAAGGGAATTATGAGTTTTGACGGGGTTTTAGGTCCTTTAAGCACCCGGTTGCGGGGCTTATGGTCCTATGGGGCAAGGGTTTACCAAAATCAAGCCCTCGGGGGCTTAAGAGACTTTTATGTGCAGAAAAGGTATTTTTTGGCCTAAAAATAGAGTTTTTAAGGAAAATTGAGGGTCACAGTAGGGAAAATAAAGCATTTTAAACCAAAGAACAGAGAAGTATAAGGTTTAAAATGGATTTTGGAGGGATTTTGAAGGTTAAATGAGGCTTGTGGAGGGATTTTTATGGAGAAAGAGGGATGAAAATGGGGTCACTTATGAGTGAAAGGAGGGGTAAAAATGAAGGGAAAATGGGGTTTTGAGCAGTCTTCTTTAGGTAAAGAGCAGATTTTTTAGGATTGTGAGGGAAACAACAGTGAATATTAACTTAAGGATTGGTCATCTTCATAAGACTTTAAGAACCAACAATTTGGTCATGAAATTGTTTCTTAAAGGCTAGAAAAAAAATTTAGCCACCATTTGATATGACAAATTTTATAGGTGGCTAACATGTAGGAAAATAGTAGGAGAGATATGGAGAAAAGGATCTCAATCAATGAGAATGCTCCAAAAATTAAATATTGGAATTTTGAGCAAATAAAATTAGATTGGGAAGATTTTTCTTCAACAAATCTCCTCTCAAAAATACCTTTGGAAATATTATAAATTGCAGATTGCAAAATGTAATGGAGGCGGATCTCCTCTACAATTCTGGACTTCTAAAAGCATTTCTGTTATAGGAATTAAGATTTGTATAAGGGAGGAGAGAAAATTACAGATCTAAACATTATTGAGAGTTTTTTC
>CM076578.1:770672150-770815479 GCA_034641835.2 Pinus albicaulis
TTGAATTATGTATGATGGGCAGAGTTTTCATTTCTGCAACTCTAGTTTTGAAAGCAGGAATTCAAGTAATGTAAAGTACTGTTAGAGACCAGGATCAGAGAAGTGGATTCAATTAACTAGTATTTTTGGCATTTCTGTATCAAATACCAGTTTCATTTTTATGTTAATAAAATGGTTGTTTCATTTTATTCATGTTTATGCATTTCTGTTGATATGGATAATTTGTCCCAATATTGTTATGTATCTCTGCTCTTATGAGTTAAACTCTTATTTCTGATTAACTATTTACTCATGAATCTGTCTTATAAAACTGATTTATTAAATAGTAATGTGATGTGAATTTCTTCCACATGTTGTTGTTTAATTATTGGCTTGACTGATTTGACAATCAATATCATTTTTGAGAATTTCTTCCTAAGTGTTGTTGATTTATTATTTCAATTAAATGGTCTCAATAGGATGTGTTTTGGTATTCACAAATGTCATTCTAATTTAATTTCTTTGTTAGCTTGACACTAATTAAAATCCAGACATATTTAAATTTTCATCATTTAATTATCTTGCTCTTAGTTGGGTTAGATCTATATCTACCTAATTACGAAAGGATTTAGATTAGTTTCTTTTGTTTGCATTATAGAATAAGTTTTCATTTATATTAAGTTCTACATTATTTTAAGTCCTCTTCTCAAAGAGGAAAAACCATAGTTGTGGTTTGGCTGAACCCAAATTAGCTTAAGGGTCATTCTCTTGCCTGATCAGCAAGAAGAAGTGATCTGATATACCTGTCTATTGGTAGTTAAAGATACATCGTAAACCAATAGTGATAGGGAAAAGGTAACTGGACCTAGTTAAACTAGTCGGAGCCACTATCATAAACAAAAAAGGAGCCGTATTAAGGTCCGGACCGGGTGGATATCCCCCAATGTTGTCGCAATGATTTTTGAGGCTTCATTAGGAGGGAAAAGTGGTTTTGGAAAACCGGGGTGGTTTATCACGCGCGAAATGGGTGGTAAATGGTTTTGTACCTACTGAACGCAATACCATTGGGTGTTTTACACGTGGCAGGGTGAATACCTCCCATTTCGTGTGGGTTAAGAACTTTAAAACCCAGTGTTATTTTTCACGCTATATGGGTTTAGGGTCGTCGGATCTTGAGAGATGATATTGACGATGCAGAATGAGTTGGGGGAGTGGCGCGTAGATTTGGAGGGTGGAGCTCGAGGATAGGTGTCGGGCCGCAGCTGGGCGACAGGGCTAAGTGGAAGGTAGGGCCCATTTAAATATTAATGAAGGGTTAAGGGGGCTATTTATAAGGTTTGTAGGGGTTATATAGTAAATGGGTGGAGGTATATTTTGAATAGGGGAAAGGGGCTAAGAATGGGTGGATAGAATGGTTTTGTGGGAGTAGAGGGAATCGGGGGTCCAAACGGAAAGGGGCTTAAGAGATAGCAGAAGGTTGGGGTTAGGGTCATGTGAGTGCAAGGGGGCTGAGGCCTTAAGACGAGAGGGGCTTAATGACCTATTTCATAAAGAGGGTGGGTTTATTTATAAAAATAGAGTTTTATAAGGTTTTTAAGGGCCCGATAGGTTTAAAGTTAGATTAAAACAATGTCAACAGGGATTTTTACATTATTTTAAAGTTTTTAGAGAAAAATAATAAATGGGGGTTTTATGAAGGGAAAAATGAGTGTTTGAAGGTAAGAAGAAAGGGTGAATGAGGACGAAGTATAGAGGGAAAAAGTGAGGTCAGTAAGCCCAGAAAAAAGAGTTTTTTTGGAGAAGCAGGGTAATCTTGAGAAGGTATAGATGAAGAAATTCAATGAACAAGTGTGGGCATATGATAATGAAGGTAGTGAGATTTCCAAAACTCACAATGTTTTTCATAAATTTTGTTATTTGGAAATCTGAGATCATTACTTAGTCATCTTTTGATATCAGCAAAACTACTGATGACTAACACCACCATTCAACTAGAGGTAACCACTTGACCCATTGTGTTTGTTTATCAGATACAGAACAATGAAGATATCCTTCCAAAAATTTGTTCACTATCTAAGTTTGACCATCGGATTGAGGATGATAAGATGAGCTATGAGCTAGTTGAGTACCCAAACAAGAAAATAATTTCGTCCAAAAATTTTCAATAAAAATGGGATCTTTGTCACTTACAATAATCTTTGGGTTTCCATGTAGCTTTTGAATTGTTTCCATAAATATAGTAGCAACTGTACTTGCTTTAAATGGATGAGATAATGCACAAAAGTATGCATAATTGGTAAGTCTATCAAGTACCACCATGATGACATTCTTTCCTTCAGACTCAGGTAAACATGTAATAAAAAATATTGAAATCTCCTCCCAACGTTGACTTGGAATGGATAAAGGTTGTGGAAGGCCCAGGGTATTAATTATCACAACTTTATTTTGGTGGCAAAACAAATGTTCCACCACAAACTTTTGAATATCAGATTTAAGGCCATCCCAAAAAATTCTTTCTTCACCCTGTGGTATGTTTTCAAAAATCCTGAGTGTCCTCCTAAATGAGAAGTGTGCAGTTCCAAAAGAATCTTTTGTTTCAGCTGGGAATTCTTACAAAGATATAAGTGATATTTTTACCATAAGGAATATTTTTTCGAACTAAAAGTATCATATGTACTAGGATATTGCTACAACTTTTGAATGAGTGTCCACACTTCTTTGTCCTTCTTCCATTCATCCCTTGCTTCGGTTATCCAATCTGTTTGGATAATAGAAATGGCACAAAGCAATGCTTCCACCTCTTCATCCTTTCTTGAGAGTGCATCTGCAACAACATTTAGCTTCCCTTTTTTGTAGATGATATCAAAGTCATAACCCAACATCTTTGTGACCTATTTTTGCTGCTCTTTTGAAGATATTCTTTGTTCCAAAATTGTTTAAGACTATCATGATCCGTTTTTACCTTGAAGTGTCTTCCCATTAGGTAAGGTCGTCATTTCTTTAGTGCATGTAGTATTGCCAGCATTTCCTTCTCATACATATATTTTTGTAAATACTTTCCTTTGATTGGAAGAATTTCAAAATAAATGGGTCTTCCTTCTTGCATGAAAACAACACCAATTCCATTTCTTGAGGCATCACATTCCACAATAAATGTTTTTTTCAAGTTTGGCGTAACTAAGACCGGTGCTAGGCACATTGCCTCTTTAAGATGTTCTAAGCCCTTAGTTGCTTCAGGAGTCCATGAAAATGCATCTTTCTTTAATAATGTTGCTATAGGTGCTACTATTCTCCCATAATTCTTAACAAACTTGTGATAATACCTTGTTAACCCGAGAAATCCTCGCAACTTCTTTATGGTTGTGGGGACATTCCATTCCTTAATGACTTTAATTTTGTTAGGGTCTACCTTAACACCCTCGTGAGATACAATATGACCCAGATATTCCACCTCTTGTACTCGAAAGAAACATTTGGAGGTTTTTGCATATAATTGTTTCTCCTCCAATAGTTTGAGCACCTTGTCAACATGTTGAACATGATCCTTCCAAGACCTAATGTAGATTAGTATATCATCAAAAAATAATAACACAAATTTTCTAAATAAGGGTTTTAAAATGGAATTCATAAACCCTTCAAATGTAGAAGGTGCATTGGTAAGCCCAAAAGGCATGGCCAAAAATTCATAATTACCCTCATGAGTTCAAAATGTTGCTTTCGGAATATATTTAGTCTTCATTCTAATTTGATGATATCCTGAAAGAAGATCCAACTTGGTAAAATAAATTGCTCCTGTAATTCATCCAATAATTCATCAATCACAAGAATGGGAAATTTATCTTTAATAGTGAGCTTATTGATCTCCCTATAATCCGAACACATCAGCCATGATCCATCCTTCTTATGCACCAATACTCCTCGTGCAGAGAAAGAACCTTGAATAGGTTGAATTATACCAACCTCTAACATTTCTGCAATCATACATTTAATTTAAATCTTTTGGACATAAGGATATATGTAAGGCCTTATGTTTGGAGGGACACTTCCTGGAATTAAATGAATAGCATGATCATGATCACGAATAGGCGGGATTCCTTTGGGAGTTTCAAACACCTTGGAATGATTTTCCAAGACTTTTTGGAGATCTCAAGAAATAGATGATTTTGATGTTGGAACTTCTAGTGAGCATAAGTGTGCAATTACGCCTTGTTGTTATTTATTAAAAATCTTTGTCATAACATTAGAGATTATTATCTTTCTCGGCTTCCCTACGATACCCCATAATTTGACTTCCTTTCCATCTGAAAAAAAATTCAAGAAAAGTTGTTGAAAATTAAAAGCTACCATCCCCAAAGATTGTAACCATTGTACTCCTAGTACAACACCAACACCTCCCATTGGAATGGAAAGAATTGGACTATTCAATACTTATTCACCCATGGTTAGCTTGATATTATGGCATTTTCTAGAGAAATTTATAGTTCCTCCATTTTCAAACATCACTTGACATTCTGGTGTTGGGTATAAGAAGAAATTCAATTCCTTTTCTACCTTACAATGAATAAAATTATGGGTACTACTCAAATGAGTCAACACTATTACCTTTTTTCTTCTTGATATTTCATTCTACCTTGAGAGTTTGAGGAGTGGTAATTCCTTCCAAGGCATTACACGATATGGTCAAACTCATTTCTTCTTTTTCTAGGGTTGGTTCCTGGTGTATATCCTCTTGCTTTGAAGTTTCTTCTTCATTTTCTTCCACCTCTTCACAATCTATGTAAAATAATTTCTTCTCAGCACACTTATGACCTTTAGTGTATTTGCTATCACAACTGTAGCAAAGCCCTTTTTCTATTTTTTATTCCAATTTTTGTGGTGTGAACCTTGTAGTTTGTGGAATTCTAGGAGTAGCAACACTTCCATCTTTATAGATGTGACTGGTAGGCTTCCTTGTCACCATAATTTTACATTCAATTTTTCTTGCCAACCTGAATGCCTTCTCTAATGAATCAGGTTCCCAAACGCGAGCTTCATGTTGAATGTTATCCTTTAAAGTCCCTATGAAGACATCAATCTTATGTTCCTCTGGAATATCACTTGCCCTTATATTTAATTTTTGAAAGTCCTCAATCTACTCCACCATTGAACCCTTTGTTTGAGATTTATCAATTGGATAAAGAAGGTGTTTCTCATTGTATCCTCATAATGTGCTATCATTTCCTCCGTAAAAATTGACCAAGTGACATTTTTTTTACGGGAGAAAAGCCATCGATACCATATAAATGTATTTGGTTCTAAATATAAAGTTGTAATGCATACCTTTTGTGTTTTTTTGACATTATTGAGATCAAAATATTGCTTCATCTATACTATCCATGTTATTGATTCTTTCCATCAAACTTCCTCATATCGATCTTTGGAATATGGTGGGTCTTCCATCCAAAATTCGAGTTTATGAAATCATGATTACCATTTATTTTTCTCTCATCATGAGTTTCCTCTACTATATTTTCACCATTAGGAATCATTTCTTGTATCAACTTTGTCAAACCTTCCTTCAAACCTTCCATTTTGTCTGCCATACAATTCTTCAAACCATCTATCGTAGCTTCCATGCCTTTCTTAAAACAATCCATATTAGCTTCCATGCCCTTATTCAAACCATCCATCTTAGCTTCCACGCCTTTATTCAAAACATCCATTTCATTTTTTGCTGCTCTTTGCGAGACAAAAATTTGGTTCACTTTCTCTTGTAATTTTGACATATCATGTTGCACTTCTTCATCATGAGTCATAGTAGTGTATTCTGAGGGCTTAATGGGTGTTGAATTATTTTTAGGGGGAATTTTAGAACCCCATACTGATATCTATTCTTCTATATGCCCTTGGAATCACTTCAAACTGATTTTTCAAACAAGACTTATGCAATTTGAAAAAAAAATACACACCTTTTTGTTGTTTTTGAGGAGCTCGATATTGAAAATGAATTATCTTGCGATTGCATATCTTCAATGTTTGAAATTCAGTCTTTTCGTATCCCTCTGAATCGTCTTTCCAATGCCATAGGTCAGACCTACTTTGGATGCTTCAAGGCAAAGTTATGCCCAATCTCCCACAATAACCTAATTATGGACTGGTTCAGTAGAACGAACTTGTACGGCATGCCATGTGTCATTGTTTCCTCCTTCCACTCTGAAATTGATACACAAGAAACTATAGTATGTGTACCTTCATATATTTTTTACATAATCCCAATAAGATGCTCAGAGAGAGAGTTATGATTATTTTCCCACAATCACCTCTTTGAGATGAAATTCAGGAGCCTGAAAAAACCTTAACTTCCAGAGATCATATCTCTTAAACTGTTGTGAAACAAGATCTGAAATTTTTACAAAAAGTTCCTTAGGATTTCAGCTTCGTGTGATAAAAATTTCAGCTTCTAAACCTTCGTAGAAAAAAATTCATAGCAAAAATTCTACGATGACATGTTTGGAGTAGCGAAACCTTAGAATCCAAAGCCCTGATACCAAATGTTATGAAACCAGTTCCAAAAATAGAAGAAAAGAGAGATCAATGCCTTAGAAATAAGCCACTTCGAGGGGGGAACCTCCTTTACATTACATAAATGAACAATTCTTGGATGATACAAATGAAAAAACCTCCTTCTATATATTTGAGTCCATGGGGTCACAATATAATCCTAACCGACCTAACAATAATAATTTATGGGCACAATAATAACAATATGGGGATTACAGGGTTACAACAATAGCAATAAGGGGGCTACATTAACAAAAATAAGGGACTACACTATTAATATAGGGACCTAACACAATCTTTGTCACAACTTGATGTTGGACCATGGTCGACCATGATTAACTATGGTTGCCAATGGTTGATTTTTATATTGAGGCAATTTTTATCACAATGTGATGTTAGGCCATGGTTGACCATTATTAACCATGCTTGACGATGGTTGACGATGGTTGATGATGGTTTAACATGGTTGATTTTCATATCGAGATGATCTTTGCCACAAATTGACTTTGGACCATGGTTGACCATGATTATAAACTCAAGGGATTTATATTAAAGCGTAGGATTAATATTATAAACCTTATGAATAATATTATAGGAATATGAACCCTTAGATTAATAAGTCGAAAGGATTGATATTACCAACCCAAGAGAATAATATTAAACCCAATGGATTAATACTAAGAACCCAAGGGAACAATATTAAGCCCAAAGGACTAATATTATAAACCCAAGGTATATAAACCATAATATAAATATGGTCATCCATGGTTTAGCATGGTTGATTTTCATATTGAGACAATCTTTGTCACAATGCGAAGTTGGGCCATGGTTGACCAGGGTTAACCATGATTGATTTTCATATCAAGATAATCTTTGTCACAATGAGACATACAACCATGGTTGAATTTCATATTAAGACTATCTTTGTGAGAATGCGACATTGGTTGACCATGGCTGAACATGCTTATCACAATATAAGTAATTAATTATTTAATTTAATTACTAATAATTTCAAAATTGCCAATTTTAAAATTTTACTATTGAAAAATAAAATAAATTAGTAATTATAAGTAAAATAAAAATAAAATAAAAAATAATAATTCTTATTATTAAATATTAAACACTATTATTATTAAAAATTAATCTTAAGCTTAAAATTACACTTATTATTAATATTAATAATAAGTGTAATTTTAAGTTTAATAATAATAATAATAATAATAATAATGTTATTATTTTAAAAGTATTTTATAATACAATACTTTTCAAAAATATTAAAATATAGTAAATAATTAGAAAAAAAGGTCATGAGGATCATTAAAGGAGTGTTGTTCTTTTGCTTTATTTTTGAATGATTTTAGCATGATAACAAGTGGAAGGGTATTTCTTTAGATATATATAATGATTCTATGCATACATATAAATGTAGGGAAGCCCAAGGAATAGTTTAGTTGGTTGATTTTTCATTGTTAAGTACCTCCCCGATCAGGAGATCATGGTCACAAGGTCAAATCTCCTCGACGCTCTTAAGGTTAGGCCCTGCTAGTTTCGCGAGTGAGTAGATCCCTTTGGGTTAATCTACGTGGATTTTCCTGTGGATAGTCACTCAATGTCTGTGAAGCACCTTAAAAAAAACCTCGAGGTTAATTTATCTAGATTTTCTCATGGATGTTGTCGCCATTTAGTATCGGTGAACCAAGTTTTGAGCGTAAGTGTCCGATGTAAATTTAATAACCATAAAACCTTAAATTATTAATGACAAAAACATCGACTAAGTAAATAAATATTAAATGTGAATGTAGGATAACATAACCATTTTAGAGAAGACGTTAAACGCAACCCAATTTTTTCTTAATAAACTAAAATAGTTCATGAAATAAAAAAGGACGTGTTTTAAAAGGTTTATTACCTCTCATCATTGGTAAAAAATTACAAAATAAAAACTGGTTTAAAATATTCCCTTCCTCTAAGGATACATTTCAAATAAGATGCAGGGATGGAGGAGGTATGGCTAGCGCAATCAGGGTTTGTTAATATTAGCCGCTTGAGAAAATTATCATAGGTGAAATACATTTTACAAAGTAAAAACAAGTTCCAAATCATTCTAGCTTGCAGCAAGCGCTAAATAATTGGAACAACAAAATTCTTAATAAACAAAAATACGATATAATAGGGATGAGCTCTATTCGGCCTAGGAAATGAATCAACATGGCTCAGCCTGGCATGTCAATCAGTACTTATCAAAATTATCTTCTCACGCCGCAACTCAAAAATGTTGGGTATGTGTTATATTCTTTCCATGACTAGCCCCACGCGCTGTACATTGCGCCGAGCGCAGCAGGGGGATCACAGGCCCCCCCCCCCCCCGGTCAGGGTCCTGGGCAATGCCCTGGAATTTTTTTTTTTGGTGTGCGGACCCACTCATGCTTTGTGCATGAGTTTTCACATGGTTTTGGGGTACGATGGTTTTCAGCCCCTGGTATTTTGTAGATCCGTTCAAGGGAACTACGGTTATGTTCTAATCCAGGGTTAATGGATTGGGGTTTATGTATGCTTTGGCATGTATATATATATGTTGTAACACTAAAAGGAATATAATGAAAAATCAAGCTGGTCATCCTGATTTGGGATCCAAGGGAAAATCTCTGTGTTTATCTGTTTTATGTTTTATGCTCTCACTATTGTTTATTTTCTGTTGTAAGATTCGTGTGTAGATAATTTATGTTCAGGGTTAAAACCTACATTTGGTATCAGAGTTGTTTCCGCTTCAAGGGGATGCCTTTGCTGCTGAATGTTTTTTGCTCGGGCTTGAGGTAGACCCTGTTCAGTGGGAGATCTGCGGGATCGATTCTTGTGGTGAAAGAAGATGGCAAGCAGCAAGAAGATAGAGATCGAGAAATTTAATGGTCAGAGCTTTGAGTTATGGAAGCTCAAGATGGAGGATCTGCTGGTGGATAAAGATCAGTGGATCGCGGTAGATCCGGGTAATAAACCAACGACAATGTCAGATGAAGACTGGAAGAAACTGGATCTGAAGGTTAAGAGAACAATACAATTGTGTGTCTCAGATTCAGTATTGTTGAATGTATCTGGGGAAGCTACGGCAAATAATTTGTGGGAAAAACTTGGGAATTTGTACCAATCTAAGTCTCTGGTGAATAAGTTGTTCCTGCGGAAAAAGCTATATAACCTAAGGATGAAGGATGGAGACTCGGTGATAGAGCATATGAACGCCTTCAATATTGTGGTAAGTCAGTTGTCATCTGTTGATGTTAAAATATGAGATGAAGATAAGTGCATCAGTTTGTTGTGTTCTCTACCAGACTCGTGGGACAGTCTGGTTATTGCAATAGGTAGCAATACAACTACCTTGAATTTTGATGACATTGTCTTAGCCTTGTTGTCGGAGGAAATGAGACAAATAAATATGGAGGGCTAGAATGGAGATGCCTTATCTATACGAGGAAGGTCCAAAAACAGAAACAAGAATAAGGTTTCGAGTGGGAGATCCAAATCTAGAGGGAGATCTAAATCTCCTGGAAAGTTTGTAAAGGTATGCTGGAAATGTGGAAAGGAAGGGCACTCCAAAAGGAGTGTAGATCTAAAGCTCCTGAGAAAGGAAAGGGATCTGATGATGCTCCTTCTGCAAAGGAAAAAACCACCTTGGATGAAGGTGGGGATGTGTATTTGGCTTCTTCTTCAAATACACATGTATATCATGAGTCATGGTTGATTGACTCAGGTGCATCCTTTCACTTCACTCCCCATAGGGAGTGGTTCAGCGAGTATGAGAAATATGATGGTGGTGATGTCTTCCTAAGGGATGATAGGAAGGCCAGAATCGTTGGATGTGGAAAGGTCAAGCTGAAGCTGCAAGGTGGAAGGATTAGAAAACTTCCTAGTGTTCTGCATATTCCTGCATTGGCAAAAAATCTGATTTCTGTAAGCAAGATGGATGATGTAGGTGTAAAAACAGTGTCCGAGAAAGATGCATGCAAGATGGTTCGAGGAGAACTGGTATTAATGCGGGGAGTTCGGACTGGAACTCTGTAAAAGCTACAAGGTAGCACTGTTATTGATGGGTGTAACAGTTTTGTGGTTCTTGAAATTGGAGCGGAAAGCCTAGCTATCTCTGGAGAAAATAGCATGCTATGGCATCAAAGGCTTGGACATATTAGAGAGAAGGGCCTTCGAATACTGCATAGAAATGGTATGGTAGAAGGTATGTCCAATTTCTCTCTAGATTTCAATTTCTGTAAAAATTGTGTATATGGGAAGCAGAATCGGGTGAGTATTCCTTCTGGTGCTAAGAGGGCGAACAATATATTAGAACTTGTGTACAGTGATGTGTTTGGACCTGTGTCAGTTCCATCACTGGGAAAGTCTGTGTACTATGTTTCATTCATAGATTACTTCTCAAGGAATACATGGATATATTTCTTGAGGAAGAAATATGAAGTCTTTGACAGATTTAAAGAATTTAAGGCTCTGGTGGAAAACCAGACAGAGAAGAAGATAAAGGTGCTGAGGACAGATAATGGTGGGGAGTTCTGCAAGAAGGAATTTGAAGAGTTTTGTAAGAAGTGTGGTATAGCACGGCAGAAGACTACTCCATACTCACCTCAGCAAAACGAAGTTGCAGAAAGAATGAACAGAACACTGATGGAAAATGCAAGAAGCATGCTCAGTGGTACTGGGTTAGGACAAGAATTCTAGGCAGAGGCAGTGGAGACTGCATGTTACTTAGTTAACAGATCACCTTCATCAGCATTGGAGGATAAGACTCCACATGAGGTGTGGACTGGTAAGGAATCCTCTCTTTCACATCTAAGGGTATTTGAATGTGATGCATATGTACATGTTCCAAAGGAGAAAAGGACCCAGTTGGATAATAAATCTGAAAGGTGCATCTTTATCGGGTATAAGGATGGTTTAAAAGGTTACAAGCTTTGGAACCCGGAAACAAGGAAGGTTGTGTATAGCCGAGATGTGGTGTTTAGAGAGGTGAAAGATGTTGTTAAACATAAAATCATACCAAAGGAACCTGAGAAGATATAATTTGAGCTAAAGGAGGATGAATCAGACTCTACAGCAGAAGAAGATTCAGAAGAGGAAGAGCCACAAACTCCAGCTTTGAGAAGATCAGTTCAGGAAAGAAGGCAACCATAAAGGTATAGTCCATCTGCTTTCTGTTCAAGTTTTTCCTTAACTATAATTGATGATGATCCCAGAACTGTCAGGGAGGTAGTAGATTCTGAGGATGGAAAACTCTGGAAGGAGGCCATGGTTGATGAAATGGCATCCTTGCACAAAATGAGGCATGGGATCTGGTGGAGTTGCCGGCTGGAAGGAAACTCGTTGGGAGAAAATGGGTGTTTAAGAAGAAGATGAATGTAGAAGGCAAGGTGGAGAAATACAAAGCTCAGTTGGTAGCAAAAGGTTATTCCCAGGTGTCGGGAATTGATTTTGGTGATATTTTTCTCCTGTTGCTAAATTTACTTCTATTAGATTACATTTATCTGTTGCTGCTGCATTTTATTTTGAGATAGAACAGATGGATGTGAAGACAGAATTTCTTCGTGGGGATCTAGAAGAGGAGATCTACATGAAGCAACCTGAAGGCTTTATGGTGAAGGGTAAGAAAGAACTAGTATGCAGGTTGAAGAAATCTTTGTATGGGTTAAAACAATCACCAAGGATGTGGTATCATAAATTTGATACCTATATACGGGGACTTGGCTTCACAAGAAGCAAGGAGGATCACTGTGTTTATTTTAAATTAATTGGTGACCGTGTTATTTATTTGGTCTTGTATGTGGATGATATGTTGTTGATTAGAAATGACAAAGAAATTATCCAAGATTTGAAGACCCAGCTGTTCTCCAAATTTGACATGAAGGATCTTGGTGCTGAAAACTATATTTTGGGCATGGAAATTAAGAGAGATCGGGCAAAGAGGAAGCTCTGGTTAAACCAGAGGAAGTATGTCGAGACTATATTGCAGAGGTTCAATATGCAGGATAGTAAACCGGTGAATGTTCCTATTCCCGTAGGTGTAAAGCTGTCTGCTGAACAGTGTCCCAAGACACAAGAAGAAGAGGAGTATATGTCTCGTGTTCCATATGCAAGTGCAGTGGGTAGCCTGATGTATGCAATGGTCTGTACTAGACCAGACATTGCACATGCAGTGGGAGTATTGAGCAGGTTTATGTCAAACCTAGGGAAGGAGCATTGGACAACAATGAAGCGGGTTTTCAGATATTTACGTGGCACTAGTGATTATGGCTTGTGCTACCAGGGAAGACCAGGATTGGAAAGAATGTTGGACATTCGTGGTTTTGTTGATGCAGACTGGGCTGGAGATCTGGACCAAAGAATATCTACAAGTGGGTATGTGTTTAGCTTATTTGGAGGCGCAGTCAGTTGGATGAGTAAAAGACAGTCTGTAGTGGCTCTTTCAACTACAGAGGCAGAATATATAGTAGCCACTCATGCAAGCAAGGAAGCAGTTTGGTTGCAGAGATTGTGTTCAAGTATGGGGTTGGTACAACAAGCTATAAGGATAGACTATGATAGCCAAAGTGCAATTTTCTTGGCTAAGAACCCTGCTTATCATTCAAAGACAAAGCACATTGATGTTCAATATCACTTTGCTAGAGATATGTTTGAGGCTAAAAGGGTGTTGCTGGTAAAGGTGGACACTTTGATGAATGTTGCAGATGCATTGACAAAGTCTGTGAGCACTCAGAAGTTCTCTTGGTGTAGAGAAACAATGGGTGTTGAAGAATTGGCCCAATGGCTCGGCTCTCCTGTAGCCCCCTATGGAAAGAAAACAACAAGTGGGAGAATGTTGGGTATGTGTTATATTCTTTCCACGACTAGCCCCACGCGCTGTACGTTGCACTGTGCATAGCAGGGGGGTCACAGGCGGCCCCCCTGTCAGGGTCCGGGGTAGCACCCCGACAAAAAAAAATTTGGTGTGCGGACCCACTCATAGGCGAACCCACCCATGTTTTGTGCATGAGTTTGCACATGGTTTTGGGGTACGATGGTTTTCGGCCCCTGGTATTTTGTAGATCTAATCAAGGGAACTATGGTTATGTTCTAATCCAAGTTTAATGGATTGGGGTTTATATATGCTTCGGCATATATATATGTGTTGTAACACTAAAAGGAATATAATGAAAAGTCAGGTTGGTCATTCCAATTTGGGATCCAGGGGAAAATCTTTGTGTTTATTTGTTTTATGTCTTATGCTCTCGCTATTGTTTATTTTCTGTTATAAGATTCGTGTGTAGATAATTTCTGTTCAGGGTTAAAACCTACAAAAAATAACTTGGTAGTTTCTTTATACAAAATATAATGTGACCAATTGTCCTTTCCAAGGGAAATATCTATGATTTGGCAAGGCTTCAGGAAAATTATGCCTCTATTTGCGGATAGGTTGTCATGGAGGTTTGGAAATGGTCAGAGAATTTTATTAAGCTATGACAAAACATTTTGGGATGACTTAGGCCCCTCTAATGGAGCAACATATTGTCCATAGACTTGCTCATCAAGGCATTATTTATCTATCACAGATTATATATTATTGGGCACATGGGGCGCCCATATGGAAGAATGCCACACAAATTGGCCTCCAAGGTACGGATGTGATTGACTGGAACATGTTTGTTAATAAAATACATGCAGCTGGGTTGTGTTTGATGGCTGGTGGCGACATGATTACGTGGGAAGGGGCCATGAAGGGGGACTCTTAGGTGGTTAAAGATATATATTTCTACATTTCCCTACAATCAATGCATGATAATACTTACTCTGATTTTTTGAACTTTTGGCACAGATGAATTCCCACCAAGATTATCCTATTCGGATGGTTACTATGGCAGAAGAAAATTCTTATGTGGGATTCGCTCATTAAAAGGGGTCTTTCTGGCCCGGGTCGACGTGCCCTCTGTCTCCTCCATGATGAAACAGTGGACCACCTATTCTTCTCTTGTCCTTTAGTACTTCAAATATGGAAGCCTTTCAGCTCTTATCTAATGGATCCTACATCGGCACCAGTGGACTTCATGGACACTTTTCAAAAATGGGACAAGGTCAAGCGAAACTTCCAATCACTACCTTTTTTCCTCATATGGGAAGTATGGTTATCTAGGAACAGGTATATTTTTTAAGGTAAGATGGTATCCATCCCCCATATACATGCTACTATCTTGAATTGGATAAATGGCCAGGAACCTGCTAAGGAAAAAATCTATGATTATATTCACCGGATTCGGCCTCATCCCATCTCTCTCCTGGCGATCTCTTTCGATGGGGCGTGTCTGGATGGATTGATGGGATGGCTTGGATCAAAATATCACAAGATGAAAGAATTCACATATGCTGGAATGGTGGGAATGGAACCAATAATAAGGCAGAGTTGATGGCTTTATTGAGTGGTTTGATGGCGGCTTACAATCTGAGGCTGAGTGAGGTTCATATCTATGGGGATTCTAAAGTCATAATTGATGCTATATCTAGGAAATATATCTTCTCCTCACTGGGTTTTCAGGGATGGTTTATGAGAACCAAGCAAATATGGATTAAGATGCAGGAGCCACCCCTAATACATATCTACAAAGAAAATAATACTAGGGCAGATGGGCTATCTAAAAGGGCTATTAGTATAAATTTTTTCAATTTGCAGGTATTACATTACAGAGATGGACATCTATGTATGACCTTTGATGTCCCCATTCCATGAGAATACACATCTGGTAAATAGGCTACTACAGAGGAGCCGGTTGAAGCGAGCCTGAACCTCATCATCACATATACAAATGCAAGCGAGCTGGTATATGATTTATGTATATATTATACCCACTTTACACTGTGCCTACTGCAAGCGAGCCTGTACAACTCCAACTCGAACATGAATGATCGTGATTTTTCTCATATATTTTAAAGTTCTAGATTCAATGTGGCTGAATAGGCAATTCAAATGTTTGTTCGATGATTTTGAAAATGCTTGATTTTGTATTCCCTGTTTAGTATATGTGACTATGTTAATGCTCTTTGATACATGATGAACTCTCGAACAGTTGAATTCTGCCAGTATTTGGTTTTGCTATTTTTGTCTATGGATGGAAGGAAGTATATGTTGTGCAAATATACATCCACATTGTGGTGTATTATTTTTCCATGACTGGAATGATGCTTGAAAATGTATTGTTTACTATATAATAGACAACGTTTTTTTCTTTCTGAGAAAAAGAAAAGAAAAGAAGGAAATATCTTTTGTTCCTAAACACGTTAATCGGTGCTCAAAATACCAATTATTACAAATTCTTTCCAAATTTGATGCTTGTATGAATTGTTAAAATATGCTTCTTCTTCAATTGCTTGCGATCATACATCAATTTACTATGGTATTATTTTTAAAGAAATAAATATGAATCATTTAAAATTAATATTAATTATTAAAATAGTATAATTCATAAATGAAAGTTCACATATAATTTTGTATTTTATAAATAAGAACTTGTACATGTCCACGTGGCTTTTGTGGTATTAGTTACTACTAAGTCTCAAGTTTAAGCTAGTGTGAATCATTGATTAACACGTGTGAATCATTTCTTACAATTAACCTGACACACACATCATTTCAATGATATTGAATTAAAATTAAAATTATAAAAATATGGAAGGTATAGATTTCTCTTTTTGGTGTATTTCGTGGCGTGAAAAAGATTTTGGTTATTGTGCATAAGATTACATAAAAATGGTTTTACTTTGAAAGATTTGAGTGGGTATAATCGTTAATATGGTTAAGAGCATGTGTTTTCTTTTATGAGGTCACAGGTTCAAAACCAGAGGGGATAGAGTATGTACGCCTCCCTAGAAAGGTATAGTTGCTAGACTAATAGACAAATCACTTTGTATCCATGCAGACTCAACATTCGAAGTCCCATGGCAGTAAAATCAATACCAATAGGATTTCATCTCGCTCATTCAATACCCCTTTTGTTTGAATGTTGCTCATCAATTTTAAATATTATTAAATTGAGGAACTTATAATACGCTGATCAAGAAGTGAATTGTTTTGAATACCTATAAACATAATCCAATCAGTCTTTGATCTCCTTTTTGAAATGGAAATCGATCCATAGAGATTCAACAACATCGACGACCCACGGACGATCAAATAGATCAATTGGACAGTGACACGACACTACAATAACAAGTTCTTCATTATTAATCGACATGCCACCCATTAATGAGCGTTTGTATTTTTGCCTCTTTGTCTTGGGGATTTTGATGTTGGTGCTCTGGTTTTTTTCTAGGAGGCACTGGCGTGCTCTGCTTGGGACCACCTTGAGAATTATTTGAGTATCCGGGTGACATTGTGCATGTTATCTCCTTTTCGACACTCAGTTTTGGTTTTTGGCTTTAGTTTGGGTCAAAATAAATTACTGCTCTTGTCTCTCTGGGTCTTGAATGTGTTATTTTCCCTAGTATAGTGCACACATGCTCCTTTACAATATATGACTGTGGAACTCCTCCACATTCTTATACTGGCAATCATCTCGTTGTATCTCCTTGCTCAGATTGTGTTAACACACTACCAGAATCCTGGAAGGTGACCACATGCCATAATCTCTTTACCACTCATACTATCATTGGGTTGGATAAGGACTCAGACTCCTCTGAACCGTTGAACCAGTCCAAATGGCACTATTTATGGTAGAAGTGGCTTCATTCCTTTATCATATCTAAACCCTGTAAGGATTTCAGCTTCAATTGTTGCAATTGTTGGTGTATGTTCATGGGTTTTTTGTTGTTGTTGTTGTTGCCACATCTAGCTCTGTGTTTTGGCTCCATTGTTTCCCCCTGCACATCGTTCTACATTTCTCGTTGCAATTTTTAGGCACCACCTTTTTTTCCGACGGCCTATTCCCGTAAGCTTTTGAATCCACCTACTCTCTGACATCCATCTTGGAATTAGAAGTTTTATGACTCCGAAATTCCTCCCAATGGCACTTTCTGAACACATCGGATCTAGGGACACTCTCTCGAGACATTTTATTAACAATTCTCTATGACTTTCGATGATTTTCAAACCCTTATAACCATCATTCCATTTTTTCATTAAAGTCGTGCTTTGTTTCTTCTACTAAAAACTCCATTTATGGCATATCTCCCCTTGTCCTACCCGAATTAGAGTGGTTGAACCTTCTGACTTTCTCTATTCGAAGTCATCCTCTCTCCCTGCAATACATCACCTCCTAATTACTCTGTTGACTACCCTCTCGTACAAGCATTGCTACTTCCGCCTATCTGGCACCTTGTCCCTTGATCTATTCTGTTT
Organism: Pinus albicaulis; assembly: GCA_034641835.2. Lineage (NCBI taxonomy): Eukaryota > Viridiplantae > Streptophyta > Pinopsida > Pinales > Pinaceae > Pinus > Pinus albicaulis. The sequence continues at coordinate 770,690,023 of CM076578.1, forward strand.
TCCTTCTATCTGGTTTTTCCACCCTAATTATGTGTTTGGGGTACCGAGGGCCCTCTGGCCATTTCTGAATCATGGATGGGTTCTTGGACCATTTTGGGTCTGACACATCCGCACACAAGGCTTTCATTCACGCAACTTTGGATGCCAAGAGGACGGCAAGCCTTATTTCCACTGCCATAGGCCCATTAATGCGCCCAGGCTGGAAATGCTCACCATCAGATTAAAGCTGTAGATCATCGTGCGGCGGTCATTTCCTGCCTGGGCGCATTAATGGGCCTATGGCAGTGGAAATAAGGCTCGCCCCAAGAGGACACTTGTCTCAGGGAAAGTTCAACATGAAAAATTACCTCGCCTTGGTCATGACCCTATTCAAAAGCTGCATCACTCTCCTTCCCACACTATTTGGGTTGTTGTTTCTTGGCATGTGTCGGGAAATTACAGATTGGTTGGACAAGCTGCACATTCTCCCATAAAGATAATCCATCTAGCACCTGATATTAAGCTACTAATTTTGAATATGAGGATCTGTGGGGGCGGGTGATGATTTTACAAAAGTGGGCTCTGGTCAGCGATTGGGTGTTCACTAAGATGGCAGAAAAGGAGATGCAGGCTTGTGTTAAAAAGGTTTTGGGCCCTATGGTTGGGTATCCGCCCAAAGTTAGTCGGTTGATGAATTCTTGGTACAGTATCCACTTCCTATACTCAGAGTACGTTGAGAATATTCTTAAAATAGCTTGGGTTCGTGGGCGGGGTTTCCTGTAACTCCATTCATGGTACATAGAGTTCAATTCTATTATGGAGACTCCTCGAATCAACCTTGTATGGGTCAAGCTCTCGGGCCTACCCTTGGAATACTGGACTAAGCTAGCTCATTCCGCCATTAGGAATTCTATTAGAAGGAATTTCTTCATTGATCCTCACTGTTTGGGAGCTTGGGACAAGCACATTGCCTAGATTTTGGTAGAGGTCAACTTATCTGGGGGTTTTCCTAGTAATAGTGATCTGCAGTGGGCTGTCTCTCGTCACTGTCAAAGGGTGGACTAGTGGGCCTCCCTTTCTAGTGCCTCTTTTTCCACCAGACCGGTCACTTGAAGAGGCAATGTCCTCGGGGGTGCCTTTTGTTGAAGCGGCTTCAATGCTCTATTCTGCTCGATATTTGGTCTTTATTCTCTAATATTTTGCAGGATCATAGTTGGCAACCCCTTCGGATAATATAATACATCCACACATGGGAGCAAAAGGATTAGAAATATGATCCCTTCCATTTTTCCTTTTTTGGGAGGTTTGCCTAGCTAGGAACAAGCTCATCTTTGAATGCATACATATAGCTCCTCACAGGATTTATTTTTCGATTTTGGCATGGCTGGACACACAGGATGCTCCTTCTATTCCTCTCTCAGATCTCTCTCATCGACTTCACCCTCACCCTATGTGCTTGCTGGCAGGTTACTTTAATGGCGCCGAATAACAGGATGTTTGTGGCTGTGGGGCCTGGATCAAACTGGTGAATGGGGAACATTCTCCATCTTTTGGAATGGCGGCCATGGTACAGATACAAAGGATGAACTCCTTCGTCTTTGGAGTTTATTGTGGGTCACATTCAACTTGCAGCTATCCTCTCTTCACATTTATGGTGATGCCAAATTTGTTATTGACGAGGTTAATGGGCTTTGTGATTTCCAGCCTCCTGGAATTCTCAGTTGGATCAATCGGGTTTCTTATTTGCTACAATGCCTTCACTTCCCTCCTCTTCAGCACATTTTCAGAGAGGCAAATACTTGGGCTGATTTACTCTCAAAGCGGGGCTTGCTGGAACCTTTTCGGCTTGTACATGATCAACATTTTCATGGCAATTTGCGGATGGACTCTTTTTCCATTATAATTCCCTAACATCGTCTGCATATGGTGTCAACTCCCCTGTTTCTTTTTGGGCAGAGTGGTTTTAGTGTTCTTTTTTTGTTCTTTATCTAGTTGAACCCTTGGTTTTATCTTGCTGCCCTTTTTGTTTGCACAATCTTTTTTCGCACATTGTTGAGGGCTTGCTCTTAGATGGTGAAGTCTTTCTGTATCATTGTGGGTTAATGGCTTGCACGTCTTTATCCTTTTTGTAGCGACATTTTTTTTGAGAAGTCTACAGAGTCAAAGGAATTTCCTAGAACGTAAAACGTGGCTGGAATTTAGACAAAACAATTTCAAGAAATCTTGCAGTAGCAGTGTTTGAATCATTTTTTGTTGGCGGAAATATATTCAGCACCGACAAAAACTTCAAAGGCACTAAAATTTTGAAATCTAACAGAAACAACTTAGATTTTCAAAAATTTGTGCCATGTGCTCCACACTCCCTCCGAGCAAAACCCTCAACGACACTAAGACAAGTACTCACGCCAGATTTAATCATGTAAGTCTATATATATGAAAAAAATAAAAAAAATCAACCAACCAAAAAATCAACCAACCTACCTACTTCCAAGTAAAGTTGAAATAAGAAACCTTAGACTAATTAAGCCTACGTACTTCCAAGTAAAGTTGAAATAAGAAACCTTAGACTAATTAATTTTCTATCGGATTAAAGAACTAAACTACACACTCACTAACTCCCATTAACTCCCATGTTGACTAAAACTTCTATGTAAAAGTCACTGACGAGACAGGGTTGGTGGGTTGCTGTCATCATTAACGTCATTATAGACGTGGTTGATTGATCAAGGTCGGTGCCGTCCTCATTAGATCCAATAGGAATAGGGATATGGTGGTTCCATCTTTTAAATCAAAGATGGTGTCCCACTAAACACGGGTTCCCTGTGTATGGAAGGGCAGTTGAGAAACCGCGTAATATCGTAACATTTACATTTGTTTTTCCAGTTCCACATGATAGATTCCTCGTCACTTTGTTTCCTTAGTGCAACATAAGCGAACAGCTAGCGTTCGCGTTATCTTGCAAACAATATTATGATGTTGGAACCATTGTCGTTGCCGCAGGGGTTTTTGGGTTTCCTTGATTTGATTTCAGAACCCCTCTGTTCTCCCCATAAATATGGAGTCGTCTTCGTCTTTAAGTTTAGCTATCGTATTCGAGTCTCCCGGTTTTCTCAGAATATACGAAGACGGGACAGTTGAACGCTTGATTGACAGGGGAACAGTTCCCCCTTCTTCGGAGGACCATAATTTCGACGAGGAGAAGGAAGGAGTGGCATCCAAAGACGTGGTGTTAGATCCTCAAACAGGGGTCTTCGTTCGACTCTATCTCCCTCGCCTGGAGGTCACGGATGGAAAGGGAAGACTTCCGGTTCTTGTGTACGCTCACGGAGGGGGTTTCTGCGTTGAATCGGCTGCATCGCCACTTTATCACAGCTATCTTAATAAAGTGGCTGCTGAGGCCAACGTGATTTGTGTTTCGGTGGAGTATCGGAGAGCCCCTGAGCATCGCCTCCCTGCTGCTTATGACGATTGTTTTAGTGTTCTTGAATGGCTTGACCGCCAGGCAATGGCACTGGAAGGCTTGTCTGTGGATCCTTGGCTAGGATCACACGCAGATTTCAAAAAGGTTTTCTTGGGTGGAGACAGTGCTGGGGCCAACATCGTGCACCAGATAGGCATCAGTGCCAGTCAAAGGAATTGGGACGGCCTGTGTTTACAAGGGGCCATTCTGGTCCACCCCTTCTTTGGCGGAAAAGAGCGAATCGCATGCGAAGTGGGGAGGAATGAGGTGGTGGAGCATTTATTTAAGGTGGTGGATGGAGACTGGAGCATCTTTCTTCCCGTGGGGGCCGACAGAGACCACCCTTTTTGCAACCCAGTTGGACCCCGTTCTCCGCCTCTGTCCGCTCTGGTGTATCCTCGAACACTGATATTTGTGGCAGGGAAGGATCCGCTGAGACATAGGGGCATTTTGTATTACCAAGCGCTACGGAAGGCGGGAAAAGATGTGGACCTGGTTATGACGGAACGCGAAAACCACATCTTTCATCTCCTGAATCCGATGTCTGAGAATGCGCCCTTTATCATGAAACGCATTTCGAATTTCATGCGTTCCTCTTCCGGTTACAGAAATCACTGATACAGCTGAGCGTTGCGTTACGGCATGTGCCCACATGGATATGAAATAAAAATTGTTTAAATTGAAAATTCTCAACGGTACGCTATTTTTGGCAGGCCTTCTCTTTTTGAGTATATCGTGTGAATCATGATTACGGCTTTATGCTTAATCCATAAAATAAATCGGAAACTAGTAGTCGTATTACTTGCAAATTCGATTCTTTTAGGGTTTATGTTTCGATCAAACACCGTTTGGCATTTGCAAACGGAGTAGGCTATGCAGGGGATACCCCTTATTCACCGTTTAGAAAGCATAACTTCTGTTGTTTATACAGCTGGTTTATATTAATTTTTCGTTTTCTAGATTTTAATTACAAATTTGTGTGGATGAAGATGGATGTGGATATGCGAGGAATACAAAGTTCTATATTTTTTAATTTCTCCATGATGACATGGAAATTGGATGATGTAATTGATGAGTTATTTTAAATTAAGCAATTTATTTTAAATATATAAATTAATTCAACACTTCTGGAGTAATAAACATAAAAATATGAACGCTAAAAAATAAAAAAACTTAAACATTTAAATGACACATAAATTTTAAATATGTTTAAAATATAAATATAAATGTTCCTCTGTTATATATTATAAACATTGTTTTTACCTTTTTATTATATTATTATTAGATATTGATTTTCAAGGTTAATCAGCCGCACCAATAAGATAGTCCTTAAGGAATTCGGACATGATCGGTTGGTTACGTAATCCAATGTTCAGTTCTCAGACATTGGTTTTAATGGTTGGTCAGCCACGTCATATTCGATAAAGACGGTCCTCATCATATAAAACAGTTATTATCTTAAAATATTATATATTGATGGCTTGGGATTTGTTCCATGGATAACTTTAAGAGTTATCATTTAAAATTTTCTCTCTTAAATATTTTTATTTGTTAAATTTTGTTTATCAATAAACTTATTTAAATGAAATTTGTTTTAATATAGTTTACAAACTAGTATTTTAAATTTTTTTTGTTCAGTGATATTTGTTTTATGAATAAATTTCAAATTTAGTTCACTGGCTCAATTGGCCATCACAACCTAAAATATCAAGTTTAAATCTCCAACGATTAAAATTTCAAAATAATTTTTTTTCTTTTGAAAATAATATTTCTTCATTAATTGAAAATTATTTATCAATAAATCTAAACATTTTTCTTTTATTTTAAGAATAATAATAAATCATATATCCAAAATTACTAAAATTTCAATATAATAGATTTATTTTAAAATCATCTTATAAAATGGTTTGTTTTATATACTCGTATAATATTATTTTAAGCCAAGGTCTACCAAATTGAGTCACAAACAAGAGATTTAAACCTTACAATCTCTCAATATTCACAAATTTAAGATTACTTTGATCACCGTAAAACTTATTTTAAAATAATATTATTAAACTGGACTATTATATTTAATTATTAATTTTTTAATTAATGTACATAAATTTTAATTTAACATATATATATATATATATAATTTAAATTAATATATATTATAATTTAAATTATATTGATAGTATTTATTTTAAAAACATATATATATATATATATATTTTAAGTTTTAGTAGTATTTTTCATTTTTCTCATTTGTTCCACCATTTTTTTTTTACTTTATCTTTATCAACATGTTCAAATACATCACTTTTATTGGGGAAGGGAATTGAACCTATGATGACTGCTATAACTGCCCGCCTCGTGACCGTTTACTGAAGACCCCGTGGACATATATAATAAATTATTAATATAAATATAAATGATGATTTATTTTATTTTTTATTATTATTGAAAATCTCTCTCTCTCTCTCTCTCTCTCTCTCTCTCTCTATATATATATATATATATATATATATATATATATATATTGTAAGTTTGGGAAGACTACATCTTCATCATGTCCAATATATCACTCCAATCAGGGGCATGAATTGTATCAGTGACTTCACATCAACCAGCGCTTTAAGAGGGCACACCCTATTAGAGTCTATCCAAAAATGCCTAGACATATATACATATATTATATTATTTTAGAACCTATATTATGTTATGTTATGTTATATTATATTATATTATATTATTTTATTGTTAAATGAATATCTTTATATTATTTTTTAATATATAGGTGTGAAATTAATATAACTATAATTTTATTAATAGAGATTATTTGTTTTTAGAATAAGATAAGATGATCAGCATTAAATAATATTTTCTTTATTAGAAATAAATTTAATAAAATTTTTTTTTTTGTAAAATGTAAATTATAACTAAGTTTTTAGGTTTCCACTTGGGAAATGAGGCATATTAAGGGACTAAGCACCAAGGTCTAACATCTAACTGATAAAAGGAATCGTGACAAATGAAACTTTAAAAAGTAAGCAAATTAGAACATATCAATTGGAATTGGAGGGCTTTATAACATCCAAAAGAATTGGCTCATTTCCATTATTATGGGATTATCGAAGGTCTAGTGGGAGTCCTATATGGTCTTCAATATGCCCAAGACACATGTCGAGACTCCTCATAATAATTTTCAATTCATCCAACATGGGTAGTCTTTCCTCTTTGGCCTAATTCATGTGAAGTAATACATGTCCAAGTAGGAGTTGCAAATACCAATAAATATCCAATTTGTGTATATATTAATTGTAGAAACCTTTTGCATGGCCAAATTCTAGCACCTAGCTTGATATTTCACCCAACACTTCTAGGTCACTCAAGTAACCTCTTTCCCTAATAATGTCATGCTTTGCTTCTGAAATATCCTCTTACACAACCTCTGATATTTTTTCACAATAACATTGCACATTGTTTCTTGTATATTGCTAAGTATGAGAGTCATGTAGATCACAAAAATAAGTGCCACTCTGTCTACTTCGGATACCAAGATTGGATTCATAGTTAAAATAACATGTTAAAATAATGGATTGCTACATTTGTTGCTAATATCCAAACCACATGAAACTCAAGAATTCATAAGCCTTTCCATCATATGTGTAGATCTAGTTGCCATATTCAAAAAATGTTGAAAATATAATTCAAGTCAAGAGATATCAAACACAACTTGGAAACGCTTGTTGAGAATACCTTTTGCACACAAGAGAGATTGTTAGTAATAACAACACCAAAAGAATATAGTCTTTTCAAAATGGTGATTGTGACAATAACCATCCAAATAAATGAAATTTTCTAAGAATCAATGATCAAAGTACTCACGTTTGGGCAAAAGCGAACATCAAGAGTTTAAAGTAAGTTGCATGACTGAATTGTACATTTTAATTCTTGTTCTTCAATCCCACGTGACTCGATAAAGAAAGGTGAAATATGATACAAAGATGTGACACAAGTTAACAATAAAGATTTAAAATGATCTTCAACCATGACAAGACATAAAGTAATTGTATGTAACTACAACTTTGGAAAAAAACACATACTTGAAGCAATGATCTTGTCAAGCGAGGGCAATTTAGCTGGAGTATCTCCAAATAAATGTAGTTGTTGAAGCAAAAATTCCTTCATGAGCCATTGTTTTGTTTCCCAAAAATGAAATCTCCAAGTAAATTTGAATATTAAGTAAATATATGGTTATAATATTATAAAACTCACATAAAATTCAATGTTGCTAGATTTAAATAGGCCAAATTGACTTCTTGGATATTAGTAGAAAGAGACAAGTTCAAAGAAGACAAGCTCATATAGTAAGTTGAAGCAAGAATTACAACCTTTTTGTCACTAACATTTATATATATTTTAAAAAAAACATACAACAAAATCATACAACATCGTTAAAAATTATGGGACAAATTTTCAACTAATGTCATTTCGAAAAGAAATAAGTCACAAAATAAAGGAACTATTGACCATGTGATGGATGTTATAGTTTTTAGAAAAGTAAGGGGCTATTTATTTTAGCAACCATTGCAAAGGAACAATGAGCACCCATGATCCAAAGTTCATGCTTAAAGTTGAAATAATTTCATACATGCACAATTTTTTTTTAATTCTTGCTCCACACATGGACTCCCTCTGCACAATTGTTCTCCCGCACATACCCCTTATTCCGCATATAATTTACTCTGAATACATCCCTAGCTCCATACATCTATTTTTTGGCATAGATGAATGTGTAAAATTTTAAAAAGGAAAAATACATTAACCATTCTAGTAGCTTTTCCCAATTATTGTGTAGTTTGTTATTTCAAACTTTTTTCTTAAGTTAAAATATTTTTATGTGCACAGGAAATAATTTATGTTATTGCTATGCATATGCATACCCTCTTCACACCCATTCTCCCGCACATACTGGCTGCTATGCACATCCTTTACTCTGCACACATCTCGACTCCATACACTTCTTATTTCGCATAACTGAATGCGTAAAATTTAAAACAAAAAATATGTTAATTGTTGCAATAGATTTTGATTTCCCATTTATTTGTGAAATTTTTTATTTTAAAGTTTCTGCATAAAGTTAAAATAATTTCATGTGTATGAAATAATTTTCATTTTCATTCTATACACTCATTCCTTATGCACACCTCTTCTCCCACACATGCCCCCTATTATACACATCCTTTACTCTGCACACATCACAGGTGCCATAAACATGTTGTTCCACATAGCTAAATCTATAAAAGTTTAAAATGAAGAAACATGATAACTATTATAACAACTTTTGATTTCCTTATTATTTGTGTAGTTTTTTATTTTAGAGTTGTTACATAATAATTTTATGTGTTTGGAAAAATGTTTTTGTTCTTGTTCCAAATACACGTTCTCTTTGCACACCTGTTGTCTCACACTTACCCCCTATTCTGCACATCCTTATCCCCACTTACATCCGTGGCTCCATACACCTGTTATTTCACATAGATGAATGTGTAAAAGTTAAAATTTTTGCTTAAGGTTAAAAAAATTCATTATAAACGGAAACAAATATATGTTCTTTCTACACACATGCACACCATCTGCACACATGTTCTCTGGGGAATACCTTCCCTATTATGCACATACTTTACTCTACACACATCATTGGCTCTAAACACGTGTTGCTCTGAAAAACTGAATGTGTAATAGTAAAAAAAAAAAACATGGCACCTGTTACAACAAATTTTCATTTCCCAATTATTTGTAGTTTTTTATTTTAATTTTTGTTCCAAAACTAAAAATAATTTTGTGTCTATGGTAAAAAATAAATAAATTTGATTTTCACATGCATTCCCTCTGCACACTCATTCTCCTGCACATACCCCTTAATCCACACATCCTTTACTTTGCACACATCCTCAACTTCATTCACATGTTATTTCGCATCTAGCTAAATGTTAAAAGTTTAGAATGAAAATTAAATTTTATGCTTAAAGTAAAAATGATTTCATTTGTGCGGAAAAAAGTTTTAGTTCTTGCTCCGCACATACATTCCCTCTGAAAACTCATTCTCCCACACAACAGATGACGACTGCAGATTCCCCCCACCAACCCTAACCTCTTGCTTACGTAAGGGACCTGTGTAGAGAAATGATAATGTCAAGCTAACATTGTTAGTGTTACTTTCAGTGTCAGAGCACTCGTTGACAGAATGACGATTTAGAAAATTAGTCTAGCTTTCATTTTAAAATGATTTTCCAAGAGCTGAAAAATATTGAAATTAAATCGCCATTCAACAAGGGAATTATTTCACATCAAGGCTCTCTCATCCAATTGGAAATTACGAATAATATTTTCAAAAATTATGGAAATATATTTTAATTTATGGGAAAATGAAAATATTCAACATTTTTTGAAAACTGTGTTTAAGTTACTAAAATGTCATAAAAACTCAACAAAATAATTGAGAGTCAAGGGAATTTGAAAATGAGGTGATTGTTATAGTCCTTGGTAGAGGTAGGGACTAATAATTGAAGAAAGTGAAAAGAAAAATCAGATAATAGCCATGAAAGTCGGGGAACATAATCATAGTTTAGTGGTATTACAAAATCTTTCAAACAGAGGAAAAATACTACAATCCAAGGCCATTTTTGGACAATGATTCTATCAAATAATCTATATGTTTTTTCCTAAATAGAGCATACTTATTCATCATTTGAAGATATCTTCAAGAGAAAAATAATTCATATGTTGAAGTGTTGCCATGTTTTCAAGTTACGAGTATTGAATCATTTTAATAATATATTTCCAAATCATGAAACTTTTCAGCTTGTGGAAACATTAAGGATATGTTGGTACTATATGTGACATGCAAGGATCAAATTTGAAGGAACAATTTATATTTCAATTTGAAGGTTTAATTTGACTTTGGCTATTCAAGATTGATGAAATATAGTAAAATATTCTTTTCATATGAAAATGATAAATATTTTTTTATTGGCAACTAAAAACTATCATGGGAATTTTTTTAGTAAAGCATCGTAAAATCCAACAGAAGATAAATGAAGAATCATATGAAGAAGTTAATCAATAGGGTATTAATTTTGAAAAAAAACTTGTAGACCTGGACTCCAAAGAAGAGGATGACACACATGATACCTGTTGACACCTAATCCTAAGGGATTGGGCAAAATTGTACATTAATGTAAAATAGTAAATAAGGAAGTCTAAGAGACATTGGGAAATTAATCCCAATAGTCTCACCTCCATGTATATATTCATAGGTACCCTTAATTAATTCATATGAGTTATTTTGTGGATTTACCTCTTGGCCTCGCATGGTATAAGAGCTAGCTCTATTTCTGGCATTCTTGCCCCTATAACTTCCTCCTCATCTTGGCAGACCTACCTCTCTGCCAACTCCTAGAAAAACTATCCCACTTCCCATTGCAACTCCTACATCTTCTCCAATATGCTACATTCCAGATTTGAATTTTTTTTTAGCCTTGAGGACTATATGTTGCAGCTCTCCATTTTTTCTTTGTCCGTTGCTGCTCTCCACCGTGGCTACAGGCCTACGCACTACTCCCTTACGCATTGCGACACCTATTGATAGTGCCCCATTGTGGCACCCTCGACCCTCTAATCTCTACTCCACTACTACTCAGCATGATCATGATTTGGCTTACACACTTACAACTCAACCGCAACACATCTTTAGGCCTGCAACTCCCTCTCACCACACCTCCCTCCCTCTGGGTGCACTTTCCTCTGCCGCACCTTCTTCCTCTTGCCGCACCTCTCTCCTTCTTCCCGTCCCTCCCTTCGCATATCCCTCCCTCGGTGACCGCCACTCTTTGGCCCTCCCTAGAATCGATCTCTCCGAGATTCACCTCCCTAGAAACCACCTCCCTTGGGTCCTACCTCCCGTAAAAATGACCTCCCCCAGAAACCACCTAACCCAAGTTCTAACTATCCCAGTTACCACCTATGAAAAAATAATATATTTTTTTTTGCAAAAAAAAAAATATGCAGTATTCCCTTTTACACTAGCAATATATTTTTTTCTCCTTTGCCACAACAACTGATTTTTTTCCACTAGAAGTAGAAATTCCTTTTTCAGTACAAATAATTTAATGCATTCATTGATATCAATTTTTGGAGTAGTTCTTTCTAGAAAAGAGAACTATCCTGAGTGGTCTCGAAAGATACAACACACACTCATTTTTAATGAGTTGTGGAGAGGAATATGTGAAGAATAAGGAGATAATGAACCTACGAATCCCACCTCAGATAAGGAGATCGCCATTTGGGAAAACAAGAATGGTAAGGCCTATGCCTTGATTGCAGCTTTTGTAAATGAAGAGGTGAGTCGCCATATTAGACCATCTTCAAATGCCTATGAAACCTTGATGAAATTAAAATAGCTCTATGAATCATATTCAAAACTTGAAGTTGTTCAATTAATGATTAAGTAACAAGTTATTTAGCCTTGAATTGAAAAACGATGACCCTCTTGCTTTAGCATCGGAAGTAAGATCTATCATGCATGACATTAAAAATATTGGTGTAGAAATTGACATACATCTCATAGATTATGTTAAGGCATTGTATCCCACTTACTCACATTACCTTGAGTCATTAAAAGCAAGTGTAAACATCAAGGATATCACCTTTGACTCCCTTGAGAAAAATTTTGTAGAAAGAGAGAAAGCTTTTAGAAAGAAGACAACCTCTCAGTATTATGGAGAAGCTGTATGTTTTACACATAGAGAGAAGAATTGTGCTCAAGATTATTCCAAAGGAAGAGGTGACTGAAGAGGACGAGGAAGAAGAAATTTTAGAGGAAAGGGGGGCAGACAAGCTCAAAGTGAAAAATCCGATCTTTATTGCATACACTGAATTAGAGATTGGCATGATGCATCTACATGTAAGCTGCCTTGGGACAGAATTGAGCAGGAAAGAAATCAAGAAAAGGGTAAAACTCATGACAGAGACAAAGGTAAAGCACATGAATCCACTCATTATGTTGTAGCACGTTTTAACATTGGGGAACTGGAAACTTTTTTAATGCTTCACTTACTTGCTGGATAAATGATTGGTTGCTAGATTTAGGAGCAACATGTCACGTGACTTTTAGAAAATATTTTTTTGAAGAATTTACTGACAAGGTTGATGGAGTAGTATACTTTGCAGAAAAATCTAAACTCAAGCCATCAAGGCTTGACACAATCAAGCTTAAGTTTCCTGGTCTTCCAAACCATCTTCTACATGAGGTTCTATACCTCCCTGAGTTGAGGAGAAACTTGTTGTCCTTGGTCCACATCCGCCAGCAAGGACACTCCATTCACGTGCTTGATGGCAAGGTTGAGGTCAGAAAAGCATCAAATCACTCACTTTTCATGAGAGGAATAGAAGAAGGAAGACTCCTATAGCTGCAAGGTACCTCTACTCATGTCCAAAAAATTGCATTTAGTTCTCACTATGATGAAGGTACATTCCCATCAATTATTTTATGGCATGCTAGATTTGGACACTTAAACTATGAAAACCTTCTATTGTTGAAGAAAAATGATGTTACTGAATTGCCTACAATTCCTAGGAAACTTAAGCAATGTGATGCTTGTATTCTAGGAAAGCATATCAAATAGTCCTTTCATGATTCACATTCCATAACACATGGAAAAATTGATATTATTCATTCAGATTTATGTGGCCCCATACATGTTCCTTCTACAAATGGAAATAAATATATGATGACATTTATTGATGATTACATGAGAATGTGTTGGGTTTACTTATTGAAGAACAAATCTGATGCTTTTCAAACATTCAAGAATTTTCATGCATGGATTGAAAATGATGCACAAATTCATATTGGATCTTTGCGCACTGATAATGAAAAAGAATACACTTCAAACAAATTTGAAAATTATCTTCGCCAACATGGGATCAAACATCAAACAATTGTGCCCTATAATCCCCAACAAAACAGTCTAGCTGAAAGAATGAAGAGGACAATTTTAAATATGGTTCAGTCCATGATGTTTTTGAAGAACATTAAATGATGTTTCAGGATGATGTAGTTCTATGTGCTGTGTACATAAAGAATATGTGCCCTTCTAAAGCAACCATAAATCAAACTCCTTATGAAATGTCACATGGCCACATTCCTTCAGTAAAGCATTTCAGGGTCTTTGGTTACACCTGTTATGGTTTGATACCTAAGGAACGAAGAAATAAACTTGGTGCTAGAAGTCGAAAATGTATCTTCTTGGGGTATTCCAATACCTCCAAAGGATATCGTCTCTATGATGAGGTCAATAAGTAGTTTGTAGTATCTAGAGATGTCATTTTCGTTGAATATTCTAAGAATGACAATTTTTTTGAGTAGCAACTTGATCTATGGGATAGATTGACACATGCAAATTCATTTCAAGAATTTGATAATCAGATTCCACATCTTGAAGGAAGGATTCCTATACTGAATCAATCTTTGGAATCATTTTCCTAAGCACTCTCTCCCCCACATGAAGAACCAACCACGAATGACACCTTGAATGATGTGATTGAAAAAATTGGGAGACTAAATCCTAATTGAATCTCAACTCAGTCAAATGAGTAGCCTAGTCCATATCAGAAAGTTCCCTCCAAATGGCTGACAAAGACACTGGAAAATGTTTGTCTTGATTAGGTTGGAAAGACAATAACAAGAAGTTCCACTAGGAAAAATGGAGGTGATGTAGATGATTCTGATTCACCTGTTGATATGGACATTTCTTATAATTGTGAATTGAATTTGTCTACGGATCTTAAACTTAATTCCTTCAAATAATTCGCTTCTCATGATGAATGGAATGAAGGGATGCAAAAGGAGTATGATGCGTTGATAAAAAATGGCACTTGGAAGCCGATTGATTCTCCATTGGGAACCAAACCCATTGGCTGCAAGTGGGTCTATAAGAACAAGAAAAAAGCGGATGGCTTACTTGATAAGCACAAATCTAGGCATGTGGAAAAAAAATTCACAAGAAGAAGGGGTTGATTATGAGGAAAATTTTGCCCGGACAACAAAATGGGCTACCGTTTGGACACTCTTTGTCTTAGCAGCTCAAGATGGCTAGAAATTCCATTAGATTGATGTAAAAACTTCCTTTTTGAATGGATATGTAAAGGAAAAGGTTTTGATGTCCCAGCGAGAAGGATTTGTCGTAAAGGGCCAAGAACACAAAGTATGCAAGCTTATAAAATCCTTGTATGGCCTCAAGCAAACAACACGCGCATGGTATGAGAATTTAACTGAGCATCTTCTGAAACTTAAATTCAAACGTTTTTATCTTTATGATGCAACTTTGTTTGTCAAGAAAGTTGGAAAAACGGTTGTATATCTTGTGGTCTATGTAGATGATCTTTTGATGACAGGGAGCAATGAGAGTTATATTGCATCCATAAAGAAGGAATTGAAGAAAGGTTTTAAAATCATTGATTTGGGATATCTTCACTACTATATTGGTATTTAAGTGACTCAACATCCTAAATTTATATTCCTTTCTCAGAAGAAGTACATAGAAGATCTATTGAACAAGTTTGGCATGACTGAATGCAATCCTTTGACCACTCTAATGGAACAAAACTTGAAGCTCACATCCATTGAAGGGAAAGAATTTGAGGATGCAACGAAGTATAGACAACTTGTAGGAAGCCTCATCTACCTGACTACTACTAGGCCATACATCTCATTTGCTGTTGGAATCCTTTCCAGGTTTACGAAAAAATATTGTGAAGGGCATTTGTGTGTTGTAAAAAGAGTTCTAAAGTACTTGAAACTGACTCAAGACTTTGGACTCAAATATACACAGGTGGGTGAATTCAACTTGATTGGATACTCTGATTCAGACTTTGATCATTAGGGGAATTTTGAGGTCTAAAATGGGCCTCCTAAGAAAAATGTACAAAAAAATACACTTTATAAGAACCAATAGGATTCAAGATGATGATGTCAAACATGGGGGATGATTCACCATTTTTTAATTAAAAGAGTAAAAAAATTAAAAATTAATAAAATAAAAAAACTACTTTTTCAAATCATATTTTCAACTTATCTCCCAAAGGTTTTACTCAAATTTCGTGTGGGAGTACTTGTTGGATGCAAAATTTAATTCGTCGTCCAAGGAGTACCCATGTTGCATACTTTTGATGGGTCCTGCTACACGAAAAATCAGAAATACATTAAAAAACGTGATTGGACCCACCGAAAGTATGCAACATGGGTACTCCTTGGATGAGGAATTAAATTTTGCATCCAACAAGTACTCTCGCTCGAAATTTGAGTAAAAAATTTGGGAGATAATTTTAAAATATGAGTTGAAAAAAATAGTTTTTTCTTTTTCCCTCTACAATTTGATGATGTAATCAAATCTTATTTTATTATTTCCACTATTATTTTATAATTTCATTAGGAGGCCCATTTTAGACCTCAAAACTCCCCTAATGTGGAGACAAAGAAACTAGGGTATCTACTTCATGTTATACTATGAGTCTTGGATCAGGA
Organism: Pinus albicaulis; assembly: GCA_034641835.2. Classification (NCBI taxonomy): domain Eukaryota; kingdom Viridiplantae; phylum Streptophyta; class Pinopsida; order Pinales; family Pinaceae; genus Pinus; species Pinus albicaulis. The sequence continues at coordinate 770,706,033 of CM076578.1, forward strand.
GATGTCTCCTGGAGATCACACAAACAATTAGTTCCAAAAAATTCCACAACTGAGGCAGAATATGTGGCAGAAACTGAAGCGACAAAGGAAATTGTGTGGCTCAAGAAACTCCTAGAAGATTTTTAGATGAAACAAATGCATTCAACTCCACTCATGATCGAAAAAACTTCTGAAATAAAGTTGGCTAGGAACCAAAGTTCCATGATCAAACAAAGCACACCAATACAAAATGCCATCTAATTCGACATCATGTCCAGGCTAAAACAATCCATCTACGTCATTGTTCCACCAATGAGGAGACTGTATACATCTTCATCAAAGCACTTGGAAGAGAAAATTTTGAAAAATTCAGAACGATTTTTGGACTCACCAACGTCCCTTCAGATTAAGAGGGGGGAATGTTGATGCCTAATCCTAAAGGATTGGAAGAAATTGTATGTTAGTGTAAAATAGGAAATAAGGAAGTCTAAGAGAAATTGGGAAATGAATCCCAACAGTTTCACCTCCATGTATATATTCATAGGCACCCTCGATTAATTCATACGAGTTATTTTGTGGAGTTACCTCCTGGCCTGACAATACCATTCACTTGGATTCCTTGTCTAGATGTATTTCTTTCTTTTATGTTTTGTCATATATGCTAGTAGCAATCGTGTTGCAATTATAGGTGTTGATAGCTCTAAGTTTGTCAATAAAATGTTATACCCAAATAATATGCAAGAAATTAAATAGGACCATTTACTCTTTCATCTTCTAGACACCATTCCTCAAGTACGAGAAATTGTTCTTTCTTGTAGCTTTTTATAGGTAATTGATCCATTTGTTAAAAAATATGTAATGAATTTTTTTTGAAGGAAAACATGGATATCATTGCAATGTCCAATAAAAAGTAAAAGCAACAATTATTTAAGAATTTCATTGAAACAATTTTCTATTAAACGAAACTATAACTTAGAAGAATACTTTTCTATAAGAATTACAGACCTAATGATTCATGCACATGTGCATTACAATGAAAAACATCACATGCAATAAAATGCATAACAACATTAATTTTTATAAATAAATAAAAAGAGTGTTTAAATTGAATACTAATCATTCAATGTGAATCAAACCTACATTCCCTAGTATCCATTGTTGTGTCTTCTTATAAGTATAAACTAGACATGCAAATAGTATTCATAAATCCAAACAAGCAAAGCTAGTAGTAAATGCAATTAAGTGGTGTATGTAATAAGAAGATCTAGAGGGGCAACCACGAAAGATTAGTAGATACTATTTGTAAATCTTAGTAGCACAAGGATGAAGAGCTGATTCAAAACGGGCAGATACTATTTTTAAAACTCAGGAGCAAAATGATGAAAAGTTATTCTGATTGGAATTGTTTCTCCAATGTGAATATCAAAAGAATTCACCACAACCAATGTCTTCAATCTTCAAATCTCATTATTAAAATGTAATTTCAATAAATGAATGATAAGCATATGCATAAGCTATATAATAAGATTTTTTTTTATAAAAATAATAAATTTCTTTTTAAAATTATTATGATGGGAGAAAAAATTACTAATGGTATAAAAAAAATGTTTAATAAAAAATAAAATTATAAAACTAACTGCAAATAAAATATATTATTAAATTTTATTAATTTTTTTTTTGTTTTTAATTGAAAAAAAGATAAATAAGTTTTATTTTGAATTTGACAAATACTTTTTTTATTTTTATTTATTTAAGAAATAATTTTGGGTCCCAATCTCACAAATTAGAAAACTCTCGAATAACATCCCGACTTCAATTTTGAAATTTAACTCTTGAGTGACAATCATGATTTCAATCTTGAAATTAATCACATTTCACATTTATAATCAATTCACATAACTTAATTTTCCTCACATGTATAATCAACTCACATAACTTAATTTTTCTTAACAGGTTGATGATCGAAAGCCTAGAAGTACGTCAACCTCCTTTGTGTTGAAATGTAGGATCCGCACTGATTAAATTCCATATTGAGAAGGAATACTAAAAGTAGGTACAATGAAATTAACCATGACAGAGCAGGCGGCCGCCAATGACCTCGGCTAAACAATTTTTACTTTTAAATAAATAAACAATGTTATAAAATATCATAAATTTTTTATAGGATGAACCCAAATTTCAAGTTTACCAGCTATTATATTAAATTAATTTTCTATATGATTAAAGCACTAAACTACCCACTCAATCACTACCGTATTGACTAAAACTTTGTAAAATTCGTTTATTGGATAAGGTTGGTGCGTTGCCCTTATCAGTAACGTCATTACAAACTTGGTTGATTAATCAAAGTAGGTGTTGTTTTGTTGTTGTTATATGTTATATATGAATGAATGAATGATATTTCAACGTTTCTGAAATTAAAAATAGTCTATAGAACTATCAACTTTTTTGTTTTTTTCCTTTGTAATTTAATCTTTTTCTTACTCAAGTTGATGATGAGCTGAACCAACCTTCTAACAATTTTTTCACTGAAAATACAATGCCATAGAATTGATGCTAACATAGTGCGGTCACTGTCCCTGATGTTTCTGAAAGCATCACATTCGAAAATGAAATGTTTTTCTGATTCCACTACTCTAGGTGCAAAAAGTACATACGCTTTCTTCTCAAGCTTCTTTAGGTCTCTTCCACCGTCCTGTTTCACACTGAAGTTGTTGTGAGTTAGTTCTTAATTGAGCAACAAGAAGCTTTGCTTTCTAAGTAATGCTAGCTCCAATGTACTGTTTTTGTTGGAGATCACAAGTGGGGTTGAATTCCTGAACCTTATACTTCTTCTTTCTATCCAACTCTTTTCCCCATATACCCTTACAAAACTTCTCCAGCACAAAATTATTTAACTCGTATTTTGTGGGACATGCATTAAAGTAAATATTCCATTTTTGCATCCATTTGTTGTTTTGTCTCATCCATGATTTCATTCTTTCACTCATACCTTCATTGAAGATAACTTTTGGCCATGTACCTCTTCCCATTTGCTCAATTCTTTTTAGATACCTTATAAGAGGCACCATGGCAATTGCTTCGATGGGAGTTGAAGCTGTTTCACTCAACACTATCTCATAGGGAACCAAACCTTTTATTTTGAACTTGCTCATGAGAAGTCTACGAGGAATTGTTTGGATAGTTAAAAGTCGTTGGAATCCGGGCAAAAAAAAAATCAAGAAATCTTGCAGTAGTAGTATTTGAATCATATTTTTAATGATGGAAATGGATTTAGCACTATCAGTAATCTCTAGAGCACTCAAAATATTAAATTTTGACAACTACAACCCAAATTTTCAAAATTTTATATCAAATTTTATTAAAATCTTCCATGAATTTTTCAAAAAGCAAAAAAAAATGGTTAAACTACTACAACTATATAAAAGATATGGTGTTTCAGCCTTTTTATTCAAAGATGGTGTCCCATTAATTGGTTTACTTCCAAAAGGGTAGTTGAACATGGGTTTCCAACATCTTAGCATTGTTTGTAGGATCACGTGAACGTTGATCATTTCTGTTTTACCTATGTTGCATGGGTTCCCGAACCCAGGGGTGGGGTTCTCGAACCCGTCGCAGGTTCTCAAACCCAAGAACTATATTAGTGCACAGGTTCTTCCAAAACGAACCCATAAGAACTGGGTTCTTTCTTTAAAAATTTTGAGTGGTTTTTATGTTTAGGGTACTTGGAACCCCGATAATGGGTACTTGGAACCCCAAAACTGGGTTATTTAGGGTTCTTTGTTGAACGATTTTTGAAATAAAAATTTAAATATAAAAAATAGTGGAAATTCAAAAGGTGAATACATAACCCGTAAAACCTAAAACTTCTTCACTCTTCAACGACGACATTCCGTTTGAAACAACAACCATTCGGTTTGACTATTGGGATGACGAGCATTCCCTAGTGTGTTTGGGGCATTTGCTGGTGTGTGTGTTGGTGACTGGAGGTTTCCATAGAGACATAATCCACAAAGATGCAATCCTTGCTTGAATATTCACCGTGCGACATGAATTAATTCTAATTTCTGTGTGTTCAAACTTCATTGTTTGCATAACAAAATTAGTATATTAAAATTTAATTCTAAATAGTAAATCAACCGATGTTATCAAACATGGGAAAGCTTCATTATGACAAGTCTTAGAATCTTTAAGCAACCACAATAAACAATCTACTTTCATATACTGTGATTCCAAACTCTTGTTTTTCCACTGTAATCTCCACATTCTCTCATGGCCAACTCACATCACTTGCATTTCTAATCACTCTTTTAATTGTCTTATTTTTTTACATTTTTTCCCAAGAATATAACTTTTGGCCTTCTCTTTCCCTACCAAAGTTTTTGGAGAAATTGACTTGGGACCAAATTTACATGTGTAAACTCCAATTTTTATTTGATATCAAACTAGAAATTTTGAAATTTTAATGTAAATATTGAATGTTCAATATTGTGCATGTTTAAATTTTTAAAATTCATATCATAAATATTTTAATTATAGAAATTCACATACATATATATACCCGACAAACCTACACACCCTATTTCAAAAATAACACAACCGTCGCCGGCCCCGTCCCCACGTTTCCTAACAACATAACGTTTCACTAATGAAACAAACAAACTGTCGAGGAATCTATCCCCTCAAATTTCCACTCTCTTCATGAAACAACTTTTCATTATATTTTTTAATAGAATTCAAAGTTAGTCTTGAACATAGCTTAGGTATGAAAATGGATGTGGTTATAGATGTGTGAGGAATCTAAAAGTTTTATATTTTATATTTTTATAATTATATAGAAATGAGATGATGTAATTCTTTATAAAATTGTTATGTTAAATTATTAAATCATGTATACATAAGTCAATGCAACCCTTCTCACTGGATCAAACTTATTATAAAAAATAAACACCAAAGTATTAAAATCTTAAACATCAAAATCACGCGTATAAATTTTAAATATCACAATTATTAGTTTTAAGTGGATTTGCTATTATATATTAAAGGCTAATCAGCCGCACCAATAAAGATAATCAGTTGGATACTTAATGCAATTTCCAGTTTCCCAACTTTTGTTTTAATGGTTAGTTAGCCACGTCATATTCAATATTGATGGTCCTCAACCTGTTTTGAGGTTGGTTGGCCAGTGGAACGTTTACTTTTCATTAGAAATTCGATTGTGTGTGTTTTTTAATAAATGTATCATTTTTTTCAAATATGTCATCATTTAAAATGTTTATTAATTCTAAAAATATTATTAATTGACTGTGATTATTTTATGAATAACTTTAAGAATTTTTATCTTAATATTTTCTTTCTTGATTAAGTTTTGTTTATGAATAAGTTTAATTAATTAACATTTTTTAACAATAAACTTAAAAATTAATAACTTTTAATTTTTTTCATTAAAAATTGTCTCATAAATAAGTTTGAAACTATTATTATTATAAATTCAAATTTATGGAGTTTTTCCTTTTGTTTAAAAAATCGAAGTGAGAGCAATACAAATACCCATAATTTTAAAAAAATCAATATAATACATTTATATTAATTTTTATAATAGTAATATAATAAACTCAATAAATAAGATGATTTTGTGGACTAAAATTGAAATTATATATTGGTTTGGTTTGCATTATACATGTAATTTTAAAATTATATTATATTATTGAATTTTGAAATCTATCGTGGTTATGATAAGAAATTCTATGCTTTGGTTTAAGCAATCCAGAAGTTGCAGCACTATCTAATAGATAAGGAGACCACCATCTAAATGAATCACTAGTTGTTATGGTATTTGTAAGCCCATAGTGCGTTATAACAAAGTCGACATTACAAGTGGATGGTATTCTTATCTGACAACTTCAACTAATCATCAAGTATAGGAAGGGTAGCACAAACAAGTTGGAAAACATGTTTTCATGGCCACCCACCTCTAATAATATAGATTTTGGAACTATGTCAGACATGAATCCTTCTACCAATGATGCATATACAAAGGACTACATAGAATATGAGGACTTCAAGGAGGTGTTTCAGTGTCTATAGGGAAAAGTTAATATAAGAGAAAGTGGCTATAGAGAAAAATTAATATAAGAGAAGGTGGCAATAAGGATGATTTTCATTTCCAAAATTATTTACTCTACAAGATTGACAAACCCAATGTTATTAAAGGTGAATGATTAAAACTTAAGAGGCTCACAACTTGAAGATTGCAAGACATTTTGGTGTTGCAAAATAGCTCTCAACTTATAGAGGTATGTGTACTCGCTCATAATGAAACACGATGTAGCATGGTGTATTATAGGGTCTATAATTTTTTGTACCAACAATTTGTAGTAATGAGAAGCAAGGTATATACCATACCTTATCTCTAACCACTTGACCTTATTAAAGAATTTCCATGGATTTTGTGGGAGCACTAATACAAAATGACTAATTAATTATTCAAAAAATGAGTAAAATTTGCATATAAACGATTAGTTTTTGGTCGTTGACCAATAGTAGCTAACTTACAGTATTTTATAATCCGACTAACTTTTAGTCATTTTTAACTGAGTCATTAATTGGTTGTCTCAATTTTATTGTCTAGTAGTATATTTAGTCATAAATTTGGTCATTAATTTAGTCATTGATCTAGTCATTAATTTCCACAATTAATTACCAAACATTAGTATAAAATGACTAATTAGTTACTAAAAAAACAACTAAAATTTGCATATACTTAGTCATTAATTGGTTGTCTCAATTTTATTTTCTAGTAGTATATTTAGTCATAAATTTGGTCATTAATTTAGTCATTGATATAATCATTAATTTCCACAATCAATGACCAAACATTACTATAAAATGACTAATTAGTTACTAAAAAAACGACTAAAATTTGCATATAAATGACTTTTCGGTCGGTGACCAATAGTAGCTAATTTATAGTATCTTATAATCTGACCAACTTTATTCGTTTTTAGCTTAGTCATTAATTGGTTGTCTCAATTTTATTATCTAGTAGTTATTTAGTCATAAATTTGACCATTAATTTAATCATTGATTTAGTCATTAATTGTGATACTTAATGGTCAAATATACAACAAAATATATTACTAAAGGATCACCCGAGAAAACCAATTAATGACCAAAAGAATATAAACAAAATATTGACGGTGTTATAATATTTTGTAGATTAGCCACTAATAGTCATATATATGAAAATTTGAGTCGTCGTTTGAAACCAATTAATGACCAAAGAAATATGACTAAATTTTGGTCATGTTATAGGAAATTGTAAATTATCTACTAATAGTCATATATATGCAAAATTTCGTTGTCATTTGTAATCACAAATTTATCATTTGCAGTAGTAATTTATCTTTTTTTGATAGTTTCATATTCATTATATAAACTACTACTTTCGTAGTTTATATTCGTTTCATTTATGTTCATTAACAATCATTATAAGAAACTAATTTAGTCGTATATTCATTTTATTTTTGTTCATCATTAATCAACATAAACTACTAATTTAGTAGTTTTAGATTGATTTTATCTGTTCATTATTAATCAACATAAATTAATTAGTATGATTTTGCAACTAAATAAAAATAATAATTGTCGCACATTTTTCCCTTTTTTGAGAAAAAATTTCATTTTTTATGTTCTTCAACTTTCTGCGAGCCAAAACATTTTTTCTGTTTAGAAATTCATTTTGCAATAAAAATAAATGTTGTCAGAAATTTTATTAGCTTTCTATTACTTATTTTTTGGAATTTGTTTATACACATTTGATATGTCAACTTAGCGATTATTTGAGTGTGTGATTTTAAAAATCAAAGGATTCATAAGAAGTCATGTTAATATGCACTGGTGTATTCTTTAAAACTTTGTGTTTTTGAAAAACAAAATGTGTTAAAACAATCTAGACAGAGTGTACCTCGGTTTCGTTATATTTACAAAACCAACTGATGCATATCATAATTACTAGAATTTTTTGAATTGATCCAATATGAAAAAACTGCATATTTTGAATATGTTTTGCGACGCATGAAATTTCTCAACATATAAGTTATAAACTAAAAATCTAAAAACTACCCATTACAGACGACGAACTAATGTAATGCACCATAATTTTTTCAATTTTTTTTATAGCATATTTTGGAAGATACAAAATATTGATTTCATTGAATCATAATGACCTTCAGAAATTGTTTGCACCCGTTTTATTAAAAAATTAATTAAAATTAGTAAATATTTATGAAATTCCATAAAAGTTATATTTCCTGAAAGTAGATTGAATTCTGAAAATGCTTGTCTTGGTTCTGACAGTTAACTCAGAATGTTTCATGGAGTTTAATCAGACCAAAGTTGAAGATATGTATTTAGAGCTTGGCTTTGCGTAATTGCAGAAGTGTTAGTTCGGCTGAACTTATAAAAAAGTTCAGCTGAATTATTTTTTGCGCCGACGGCCCATCAAGTCTAACAACACAAAAGTTCAGTCGAATATTTACTTGACTTTCTGTCGACCATAAAATACAACGAAGCCCCTCTAAAAAAACCATTTTGCAACAATATAAATTGACGTAAAAGAATTCATTATTTTCACATAATTTCGCACATTTCTTTGGTCTGATTTTGCAAAGGTTTGATTTTGCAATGGATTTTTTTGGGTTTAAGGAATTTTCTTGGAGGTACATTCAAAGGACATTTTTGCAAAGGATTGTTTTGGTTTTAAGGAATTTTTTTGGAGGTACATTCAAAGGACATTTTTGCAAAGGATTGTTTTAGGTTTAAGGAATTTTCTTGGAGGTACATTCAAAGGACATTTCTTGGAGGTATGTGATATATTTTTTGGATGTTTTTTGGGCTTCATTTTTTTTGAAGGTATTTTGTTTTTAGATGTTTTGGGCTTAATTTTCATTTTTTTTTAAAGGTATTTTTTTTTTTTTTTAAGTTTTGGGCTTAATTTCAATGGTTCTGTTTTAAGTATTTTGTTTTTAGAAGTTTTGGGCTTAATTTTCAAAGGAAATTTTTTTGGATGTATTTTGCTTCTAGAGCTTTTCAGGCTTAATTTCCAAAAGACATTTTTTGGTTTTAAGGTATTTTGTTTTTAGAAGTTTTGGGCTTAATTTTCATTGTTTTTAGAGGTTTTGGGCTTAATTTTCAAAGGACATTTTTTTTGGATGTATTTTTTTTTTTGAGAGGTTTATGGGCTTAATTTCCAAAAGACATTTTTTTCACTTAGTTTCGAAAGGACTTTTTTCAGGCTTAATATTCAAAGGACATTTTTTGGAGGTATTTTTTAAAGTGATATTTTTTTAGAGGCTTTTGAGAAGTATTTTTTAAGGTGACATTTTTTAAGAAGTTGGAATTAATTTTCAATGGACATTTTTGGAGGTATTTTTTGAAGTGACATTTTTTTAGAGTACGCGTTTTGAGTTGAAGTAAAACTTTTATAATGATTTTTTAAAATGAGTTTTGTCTAACTTTTTAAATGATTTTTTTTTGCAAGACTTGGAAGGAAATATTTGAGCTTCGTTTTATTTTTATAAGACATTTTTTTCTCGGATTTTTTAAAGTAAGTGTTTTGGATTGAAGTATGTATTTTTTGCAAAATTTTTAAAATTAAATATTTTGTGATTTTTTTTAATTGAGTTTTTGTCTAAATTTTTGAAGGAAATTTTTTGAACTTCATACTCTATTATCATGGGAAATCGAAAGAATTGTGCGATAAAATATGATCGAACAAGAGACCCTAGGGATCGTATAGAATAGGGGAGAGAATATCGCAAAAGAAAAAGAGAAGCACTCTCAAATATTGAAAGGGAAAATCAACCTCAACTAGAACTAGAAGTTGAAGCAGGTATGTAAATGTAAATATTATGAATTTGTTATTTCAAATTTTCCTAGTGTAAAAGCTGTTCAAGCTTAATTTTTATTTGATGAACTAGTTTGAATTTTTTTTTGCAATGTAAACAAAGAGAGATATTCCTCAAAACATTGATGATGATATAAACAATTTTGAAAGAGAAAGTGAAAGAGATATTGAACCAATCATTGAATATGGTGAAAATGTTGAAAGAAATTCAAGTGAATAAATTGAATCACAAGGTGTATATATATGTGTGTGTGTGTGTGTGTTGAACACTTGCACGTATTATTGAAATTATACATATTTATTAATTTAGTTATTTACTCAATATGTAAACATATTATGTACTATTCATTCGAATATGTACAGATGAAATCAATCTCGATGATGAGATGTTAGAAAATGTTGACACTCACACATATGGAGATAAAGGAGCTGACCATGTTATAGGATATCGTGTTAAACTCATTTTCGATACATACTTCATAAAGGAAAATGTGACGGTTCAAGCCGAAATGCTGAAAGGTCTCCTATCATTAAGGAAATTAAAAGAATCTACGACTTTATTGGGTATTCTAAAATCAACAAAAGATAAAAAAATGAAGGAAAATGTGATACAAAATATAAATAGTGATATAAATTCAATTAGAATATCTAGACAAAAAAATGTTTCAATTGTACGTAGAGTAATATATATGGCAGTGGTTTCATCAAGTACTAAAGAGAATCACTTGGTAAAATATATGGCGCGAGCATTAGGAAACTCAAGAAAACCTTTGCAGAAAAATCAGAAATTTCGGTTGCAAATAGATGTAAATGATGAACTTGCTTGTTGGAAATCTATTTGTAGGAAACCATACAAAGATAGACTTGGAGAAAATGTTAAAAAACAATATATGAATATTGTAAGAAAAATTCACGTGTTTCGCCAAATCCAAGCGATGTGATGCGAAGAAGAATTGCACAAAATTAGTACGAAGACCATGAAAAACATTTCTTGGAAACTACTCAGATAGAGTTTTTCAACAAGTTCAAAGAAGAGAATCGTGAAATTCATGTCCTAATCAGTGCTTCTGTTCAACAAAAACCATGGTATGTAAAACCTATCCCCGTATGCGACACTTGTTGTTATCGTTATCATGTGGAATTTCAGTTATATTGTGACACATTCCTTAATTTTTGTATAACTTTTTGGAAAGATTCACCTCCTCCTTCCACTATCTATGATTTCATATCTCAAATTCTATGTGAAAGAGAAAGCAATGAATTATTTTACGAAAAGAAATGTGTTGGTGGTAAAAAATGCAATGATTGTGGAAACTTGACTAAATTTCAAAAAAATATCGTACTAAGATAAATGATCAATCATTTTCCAACATGAAAGTGAAATGGAAGATATATGAATATATCCATACATCGATTCAAGGTTCAAATAGTGCTAAAAGAATTGAATTACAAGAAGAAGAAATTTTTGTGATAGATTTTTTGAGAAAGTTTGAGGCAGAAATTTATAAATACACCAAGCATTCCTAGAGAGCTTGATGAAAAGACTTGCAATTCAAAAAATACCGTGAAGTTTTTCGACTAGGGTCCACCATTTTGTCAGTAATTGATTTTGCAGAAAACTACACATTTGTTCCACAAAAAGAAATTTAGAGTGAATACTGTCACTCTGACCAAGTCTCCATGCTCGTCCATATTCTATATAGACATTCTGAACAAAACATCAATAATATAGAAAGCACAAGTGAAAATCAGCATGTTATTAAAGAATATCAATTTTATATCAATGGCGATCATACACATGGTACATATTTTGTACAACACTATTTTGGAAATATTTATGACTCCTTGAAAAGTCGTGGAATAAAATTCAATGAACATTGGATATGGTCATATGGATGCGCAAGTCAATTCAAATCGTCACGATCATTCTTTTCGCTGTGTTGCCTTCATAAGAAAACTTGCATTAAACATTGTTGGAATTTCTTTGAGACTAGCCATGGAAAAGAAGAACATGACGTTCTAGGGGCATGCATAAAACGAGCACTTCAAAGATATCAAATGAACCAATCTTCAAACCGACTTATGGACGCTAAAGAAGTTGTTTAATGGTACATCATTGCTCTAAGCCATGAGACCAACCGATCAAGGGAAGTGTGAAGGTACATTCAATTTAATTTTTATTGGATATCCAATTTTAAATAGTGTACATTTATCACAATGATTATCTTTGATGGTGTTTTGATATCATATTTACATTCTTCTTTGAATTTTCCATATATAGTTTTTTTTGGCATATTGGGATCGAAGATGTAGATAGATCAACTGGAAATGACGTTGAAACAATAAAAGAGACTCAAAAATTGCATTCAATTAAAACAAAGTTGTTCAGAAATGTGTTTCCATTCTATAAAAGAAAATATTCTTGTTTTTGTCATGTTTTCATAGACAACACAAAATCCAATGATGTTTGTGAAAACAAAATGTATGTAAAATATTGGAAATAGATAAAGCTAAATACAAAGGGGAAAATTTCCGTTGTAATGTTTGAAGAAATGCAATAAGAGGAGACAACAATATCATCTGATGGTGATCGAGTTTCAGATCTTGTTAGATAAGGTAACATTTGAATTGCTTTCAAATTATAGAGATCTAGAAATAGACTCTAAAATTATTTTAAAGTTAAATTTTCATGTTAATTATGATCTAAATTTAAATACATAAGTTTTTTTTATTGTGCAGGAGATGTTTTTGATGTAATTGCACCTACTGACAATGCTGAAAATGTGAAGTATTATTTGATGTGTTGCACTGAACAAAAGATGAAATTATTGGAAAACTATAATGATCACGTGTTTCCATATGACATAGGATCTATTATACTGAAAGGTTATCTATTCAGACAAACTAATCAAAGTAGGGATTTTGTTTACTTTGAAGACTAATAACCTGATGTCATAAGTTTTCAATATAATCACTTGGTGTGTGCAGCATGCATAAAGTTTATAGATGTTCAACCAAAGAAAAAAACGAAAATGAAGAAATGGAAAATGTCAAAATATGATCATGAATGGATCATTGAAGATGGCATTCCATTGGAATTTTTTTTATTGAACTGCCCAAAAATTTCTTCTCTTTGGATTCATGTTTTAGAACTTCCAGAACTCAACAAAAAATTGAGTTGCCTTGCTATGTTATCAGTGCAATTGTTTGCACATGTACATTATTTTGGTACATGCACACTAGTATCAAGTGAAAGTAACTTTTCTATACATGCATTGATGAAAAATGTTGCATGTATTGGATATATATGTTCTAGAATGCAATTCACTGAAAGTAGCTTTTCTATGTGCATTAATGAAAAATGTTGCAAGTTCGGGATATATATATATATATATATATATATATATATATATATATATATTCTAGAATGCAATTAACTGAAAGTAGCTTTTCTATGAGCATTGATGAAAAATGTTGCAAGTACTAGATATATATGTTCTAGAATGAAATTAACTGAAAGTACTTTTTCTATGTGCATTGATGAAAAATGTTGCACGTATTGGATATATACATGTTCTAGGCAATTAACTGAAAGTAGCTTTTCTATGTGCATTGATGAAAAATGTTGCACGTGTTGGATATATATATGTTCTAGAATGCAATTAATTGTTCAAGTAGTTTTACTATGTGCATTGATGAAAAATGTTTCACATACTGAATATATATGTTCTAGAATGCAATTAACTGAAAGTAGCTAAATTATATTTTCATTGATGAAAAATGTTGAAGTACTGGATATATATGTTCTAGAATGCAATTAACTAAAAGTAGCTTTTCTATGTGCATTGATGAAAAATGTTGCATGTACTGGATATATATGTTCTAGAATGGAATTAACTGAAAGTATCTTTTCTATACATGCATTGATGAAAAGTGTTGCACGTACTGGATATATATATATACATTATAGAATGCAATTTTAAAATTTTATGATTGTTTGACACATATAACAAGACCTAGAATCTTATGATTGTGTTTAGATATATATATATGTGTGTGTGTGTGTGTAGATACATCAATATGTATTTTACTTCAATCGTTTTAACATATATATTCAAACATGTGTAAAATCATTTCTACATGTACATATATTCATATGATTTTTTTTTTGTTTAAAAAACGACAACTTCAATTTTAAAACAAAACATAATATCATAATCGCATGCAAAATGTAGTTCAACCATCAAAATCTTGATTTTTAAAAACATAAACATTATATCACAACATTACTTCACATGCTATGCCAATTGTAGTTCAACTATCCAATAAAAACAAAACATTACATTACATGCCAAATGTAGATTAACCATCCAAAACTTAAGTTTTAATTTAACAAAACATTATATATCACAACATTACTTCACATGCCAAATGTAGTTCAACCATCCAAAACTTAAGTTTCAAAAACAAAACAAATTATAACACAACATTACTTCACATGCCAAATGTTATCAACCTTCTAAAAATTGAGTTTTAAAAACAAAACATTATAGATCACAAGTATCAAGTATCAAGTAACATTACTTCACATGCCAAATGTAATTCAAACATAACACTTTAAAACAAAACAAATTATAACACAACATTACATCACATCACATGCCAAATGTAGTTCAACCATCCAAAACTTGAGTTTTAAAAACAAAACAAATTATATCACACTGTAACATTACTTCACATGCCAAATGTAGTTCCAACATCAAAAACTTAAGTTTTAAAAACATTATATATCACATTCACATGTACCAAATGTAGTTCACATAAAATATGTCCAAAATTTGTAGATCTCATAAGTATCAAGTATCAGGTTATATATGATTTCATCTAGATAATACTATGTATGAAAAAATAAATTTAAGACTAAATCTATTGATAATATAATGTTTCATGTGTGCATGTGCATCATCCATCAAATGCAGATAGATGTAGTGTCTCTTAAGCAAAGTCACGATCCTCGAGCGATCCTGTGAAGCATGGGGAACCTGTACACAATGTGTACAAACATTAAAATTTAATGTTTTAAAATTGAGTGATAATATATAGAACTTCATGTAAAAAAAAATGTAAAAAAAATCATGCAAACCTCATGAGGTTCCCTCTCCATTTATTGCTCGTCCAATAAAACTTCCCCCACAAGAACATATTCAAAAGTAAACTATACAATATATATATATATATATATATATATATATATATATATATATATATTAAAAATTTTCAAATGAAAATACATATATAAACTTATTTTCAATAATATTAAAAAGAAAAGTTAGACAACTTGTTCAAATGGTTGAAATGGTGTGGATGTTCCTATCTCCATCACTAGAGTCCGTGGAGAAAAGAAATCCTCTATAGGAACCTAAAATTTAAAAAATTTAAAAATATAAAATAACTCAAGATAAATATCTCAATTTATAATAAAACTTTTAAACTTCAATTTATAAATTATAGCTTAAAAAATATATATTTAAGTGAAAAAATGAATACTTCTGCTGGTCGATTTGGCACATGTTCTAAGAGATGCTCCAAAAGAAAATCTCCAAAAACCTAAAATTCAAATAATTTAAAATAACTCAAAATCACTAGATCTTAATTTCTAATAAAACTTTTAAACTTCAATTTATAACTTATAAATTAAAAACATATATATATTTAAGTGAAAAATTGAATACTTGCACTGGTGGATTTGGCACATCTCCTAAGAGTGGCTCAGAAAGAAAATCTCCAAAAACCTAAAATTCAAAAAATTTAAAATAACTCAAGATCTATATATATCTCATTTTTTAATGGAAAATTTTGAGGTGGAATATATAACTTAAAAACATAAATTTTAAATGTGAAAAATTGTTCATACTTGTGATGGTGGATTTGGCACATCTCCTAAGAAAGAAGAAGATACCGCCATCCCAAAAACATCAGACAGAATCATAATCTGTTAAAACATTTTATTATATATATGTACATGTACGTGTGTGCACAATTATTTATTTTAAAAATATCTCATTATGTTTCGATAGATATAATAATAGATAAAAAATAATTGTACATCATCATGTTCACTTAAAAAACACTAACATTTTCCAACATATCTTGATGGTTAGAACCATCTTGATTCTATGATTGATGGTGAGGCCCATCTTGATTGTTTGAACCGGAGGCTTTGACCATGATATTAACATTTTCTTCATTCATTAAGCGTGACAACTGCAAATGGTGTTAACATATAATGATACATTTTTGTTAAATTAATGTATACAAATAAATGTATGTATATATGTATTTATTACAAATTGTACATGTGTTGAAATAATTGAACCCTAACCATTAACACATACCGTTCTCATGCCCTCTTCGTCATGAAAAATTAGGTCCTGCCAACCATTGTTACAATTATTTGCATATATTTTGAGATCTTCAACACTCATGTTGTCAATCTCTTCATTTGTATAATACACAAAATTAGCGCGTGCATTCTCACGTGCTCTTTGTCGATTCAGACAAACACCGACTCCACCCAATCCATTGTGAACATTGTCAATAATGGCATCCCTTGCTTCTTGACTAATTTGAGAAGTGGAATTCATCTTTGACTGCAAAGTTTCGAAATTAAAATGTTGAGTATTCAATGGTGGCTCAGGTCGAGACAACTCAACATCATGCCTAGCGCCCCTACAATCACACAATCGACCTTTCCCAGGACCAAAAAATTCAGAGGGAAGGTCATTGTAATTGGGTTTCATTTGCAAAAATAATTCTGCATAAAATAATTTTTCAAAATAAAGTGGAACCTCGCCGTTCCATGGGAGTCTTCCATAGGCCACAAGGTGTCTCTCATACAAATAGTGAGCTATATGAGGGTGCTTGAAATATTGCACCTTCAACATCTCTCTTTTCTACCCTTCTTTGAAATTAAACATAGAATTGGCCATTTCTGTTGCAACTCTTTATTTAACAACCTCCCATTTATCAGGACCCATCACTGTTTCCTTTCTTTTTCTCATCGCTTTTGCAAAAGTACCAGTGGTTGGCCCAAGATTTTGGTACATGTTGGGGTTCCCATGTTTTGGCCAGATTGGCAAGACCAAAAGATGAGACAACATTAGAACCACTTTCAGACCTCAAGATCTAGCCCTCCTGGGTCCAGAGAGGGATCTCTCTAGTTTGAGCAAAGGTTTATGTCTATGAAGCTCAAAGTTTAAGATGTTAGGCTAGTTATAGGCACAGGTTTGTTTGTTTGATTGTTTGTTTTGGTTGCTGGTTATCAGGAAATAAGGGTTCAATGTAAGACCAGGATGAGCAAAGAGGGATAAGGCAGAGGTGAAATATTCCAGGAAATATTCAAAACCATTGGGCAATGGAGTCAGGGAAGGATTTGCTTGCTACTCAATAGGCAGGCTTTCAATTAGGCTAGTCATCTGAAACATAGGATCTTCAAGATGATTATGTGGTGTGGAAAGTAGGAGGGGAGGAGATAACACAAATTCAGAGCACAGAGTTACAGATCAGCAGGTCGTACAAGTATCCTAGTGGATAGGGCTAACTCTAATCCTCAGTGTTCCCAAATCTTCCAACTAAATCTATAACAAGAAGCATCTAAGAACTGAATTCATTTAATTCATACATCAGAGAGCAGGAAATAACATCCACTACACTGGTTAAACCAACTGAAATCATGTCTCAGATAATAAATTCAGAAGAGAAACATAAATGGCAAGGAGAGCAGAAACATAGGGTACCTAACAAGGGTAAATCCTATGCCAATATTCTGATGCAAGCCAGTAGAAACGAAATGAAATGAATGTAAACACAGAGATAGGAAAACATCATCGCTGCTTCAGATCAGGATCCAGAGAAATGTGATTGTCATATTAAATAACAATACCAATCAAGTACAATATTGCCAATAGCTGAATACTTAGTCTGAAAACATCTCCTTCAACCTATCTTACAATCTTTACACAGAGACTGTGTCTCAAAAGAAACTACTTTTAGTTCTCTGACAACTGATCAACAACCATTACAATGAGTTCTTCATGAATTTATAGCTCCGGAGGAGTAGAGGAGGTAGGTGGAGAACTAAATGAAGTATTAAACTTCTGAAAAGAAAGAGGGCCGAAGCCTACTCTGTATAAATCCTGTGCATTAATCTCTGGTGTTCTTTGGGTGAACGAATGATCTTGTTCAGACTGCGGATTACTCTGATATGACTCTAATGTGTTCTGACTGCAGTACTGTGTGGTGCTATTGGTGAATAAACAAAAGATAAAGAAATGATAAAGAAATCTGCCATACTGATGAAATAAATGCTTTGATAGTGCTGGGGCTGTTTCAAGGTAGAAAACCTCTCCAGAACACGGCTTGGATTGAACACTGCATGGGTGCATTGTCCTTTATGGAGGAAAAACATTGTGCTGCTGTAGAAAACCCTGATATGCATTGATTTCTGCGTGCTTTACTCTCTGAGCGCTCCTTGGGTCTTAAATCTGGTGCTTTGCCTTTAAATCCCTAATAATAAGGCTTAAAATCTTCATTTGTGTGCCTTAGGCTCTTTGCTGCTCCATTTGTACCTCGAACTGTGAAACCTGTGCTTTTAATGGTGCCAGAAAGGTTTTACAGAGTTTAAAACCATGATTTTTTTATGTGCGTCCCGTCCTGGCTCCTTCCTGAGCTTTATTTGTGATCTCGGCCTCTGAAACATGGTCCTTTCTGCATTCCTTGCTGCCGTAACGGAGACTGTGCATCATGGCGGTCAATTACTATTAATAACCCTGCAAAACACGAAACAGTTACCAAAACATGTATGAAGGTGGTGGCATGGATGAACGTGACAATGGTGGCATGGTGTAGACGAGGATGATGATTGTAGGGGAAACAATGGAGGAAAACATGACACAGTGGAGAAAGTATGGGAAAATGTCGAGGCGGACGTTTTAACGTGAAAATAATGAATGCTGACCATGGAATGAATATATACCACGGGGCGGACAAAAGTACGGAGGAGACACATGGAACAGTGACGTGGCGGGACCGGGCGATGGTGGAATAGTCAACAGTGGGGAGAAAACAAATCTGGACCGTCGGATCTTAAAGGAGATCGATGGTGGAAAGCACGTCGGAGGGCGATTGACTGTTGACCGTTGATCTACAGATCAGATCGACGGCGGAGACTAATTGGATGGTGCGCCATACCCTGAGCTATCGCGTGTGCATCTGAGTTAACCATCGTGCATCTTCGGCGAGCGATAACTGTTGGATGGCCCGCCCCAGATCGGACGTTCCATGGAAATATCGCTGGGCATCCGCGTCTAAACAATAATGCGTAATGGACGGCGGTTAACATGCGAGGACGGCGGTTTTGGAAAAGGTACAGGGGACGCGTGTCGCGCGATGTATGGAATCACTGGCCGATCGAAAATTACCGCCCTCCGCCGAAAGGCGGTGCGATAGAAACCACCGGGTTTGGAACAGTACATGGGGACTACCGGGGCGGGTATGCTCCGAACCGTCAGATTTGCGTATAAATTAACGGCGATGGTGTGATCGAGAGTTATAACGTGGGAGACCACGGGCACTGTGGAGCTGACGATCGTCGTCCAATCTACAAAGATCAACGGTTGAAACTGTGCCCGATGAACATATGAGATAGGCGCTGTTTGGTCTGGCAGGTGGTTCTAGCGGCCAGTTACGTGGAGGAAAAGGTGAGGGGGCTATTTGAAAGGGGCCAAGGCATATTATAAAGTTAAAAGTGGGTTTTTATCCCTTTTTAATGCAATTCGAGGCCAAACAAAGGTAACGATAGAAGAACGAGGGTTATAAAACTAAACCAAGGTTGTATGCGTGGTTTAGGATGGGCATAGGAATGATTTAGGGGGGGAATTTGGGGGGTAAGAAAGGGGGACTTTGACAAAGGGAAAAAAGGGATGAAAAGGGATATTTTGCAGGGGTACAAGGGGTAAATGAAGGCTTTTAGGGGCACAAGTTTTTGCAATCAGAGGGTCTTTTATAATGGAAATCAGCAGAGGGGATTACATCACAGGGCAAAGGTGCAGAAGACTTCAAGAATGATATGTCTCCAGGGGAGATGCATTCATTAAAGGCTCAGAAACAATTTAGCCCCCTACTTTGCCTGCCAAAAATTTACAGGGGGCTAACAATGGCTCCACATGGGGATGGCTTCTTCTTGAAGGAGTCAAGAATTCAGAGGATAAATCTTTGGTGGAGGCCAGATGCCCGCTGCTTGGCACATCCCTTTCTTTCTTTGATTTTCAACTGCCACAAACACGATAAATCAGCAGAAACATTCCCAAACAATCTACCTGCCCTTTCTACAATCCTAGAATGTTTTCTTCTTAGGGTGCATTTGAGCTAGCAGACCCTTTACATCATTTATTTTTTACAAACAAGAAAATAAACCTATTCTAATTCTACCCTTATTGCTCCATGAGACTAGATTAGACTGTTGGCCTCATAGCTTCTCTACCTAATCTAATATTTGCTAGGATTAAACTGTCTAGTAGATTACTTCTCTATATTCTAAGATAGAAATTGAAAACAGTCAAGCGAGGATTAGACTGTCTGACTTGCTGGACTTTGTAGAAATTAAAAACAACTAACTACATTCTCACACTCTGAGCTTTATTGAGCTTTTCCTACCTACCCTACTCTAACTGGAATATTTACAGTCTAGCTTACAAACACTGTCTTCCAATGCAACCAGTCCATCAAGTGATCCCATGGCTGGTCTCTCTCACTCAACTCTTTGAGCAGGCTGGATAGGCAGGGCAGCTCACACTCATTTTGTTCCACAACAGCAGCTACAAAAAAATTTCTTGTTGTCTGTATCATGCTTCTCAAAAATACCTTTGATCCTTCTTCAAATGTGTGCAGGAAATGTACATAAGGATCATGAAATGATACCCGGTTATGAATATCTGGCAGGCAGACTTCAACCAGGATTTCCTCTTCTTCCACTGGATCAAGGATAAGACTCTCTTGAGGAAGAGAATCTTCTTCATCTTCTGAACTGGAGGACTCATCATATATGGCAGTGTTGTCCTCCTGGAGCTCTGATATATTCCGCTCTGAGATGTTGAGCTCTGTGAGAAGGTCTATGTATTCTTGAGCAGGGGCTTGTTCCATTGCTTCCTCTTTTTCAGAAGAAGGCTCATTTCTTTCAGCTTGCTCAAGAATCTCTTCTTTGCTTTCCTCCTCCTCTTCTGAAAGGAAAGGCTATTGTTTTCCAGTCTTACTGATGATCTGTAGTAGAGCATAATGGAGATTCAAAGAATCTCCATCTGCTATTATACTATCATAGCTCTCCCCATCAATATCATAGATAGGCTGATAGGTTTCATTACTTCTCTGAAATTTTTGGCTCTGATATTCCTCCCATGAATCTAAGGATGATGGTCCTGCAAGCTCAGCTTCCCTTTGAAAACACTCATCATCAAACAGATCATAAATAGGAAAATGATAACTGTAAGTAATGTCACCCACCAAACCTTCTGGATTCTCAGCAGGTCCTTCTTTGTCCTGATCCACAGAGGAGTCTTCTGGATTTGTATCATCAAACTCAGGAGATGACTGAGAAGGAGCATGTGTTCCATAAAAGATTTTGGAGGTGGACCGCTGGTTTAATATCCGATAAATCTCTTCTTTTGTCAAAAGAGGGGTTTCCCTCTCATCATGGCCAGAAGAATAGCAGTCCTGATTCTCTTGTATTAGCTGACTGGGAGGTGGGATGTTTACTTGAGCCTCTTCTTCCACACCAGATTATGCCTCCTTTATATGGTCTCTTGTTTCCTCAAGGCAGCGTTCCCCATTAGCCTTTGCCACTAGGTCCTGATATTTTCTAGTCAGCGTAACACAAGACACAGGTAAGCAATCAGACAGTTCCTGATCACTTTCCTCTTCGTCTCCTACAGATTCTTGGGCATCGTACATGTCTTTCTCATCTTCTGGGTCGTGAGTTTGTTCTTGTTCTGGAAGATGCATGGGCTTTTCGAAATAATCATCATTTGCATTCAGGTTAGCCACGTACATTTCCAGCACTTTACCAAGCGTTTCTATTAATTCATTTAATTGATTATACAGAGCATCATACTTTGTATCTCTGTCCATGTTTGGATTCATGCTTATGCAAAGAAGGCTACTGCTTCTTCTTAACCAATTCAGAGTCTCCTACTAGTGGAGTCATTTGGTCTTTTGGGAGTTATGGACTGTGGAGTAGCCAGGTGGATGTATATGAATGCTTGAAGCAGGATGCTATCCACCATCAGCAATTAAATGCCAATCTAACCAGATATCTCGGGTCTTTGAGTGCCTAAGAATGTCTAAGGTGAAACGCACTCAGTATCCCCAGTGGAGTCGCCATTAAGTTGGGGTTCCAATGTTTTGGCCAGATTGGCAAGACCAAAAGATGAGACAACTTCAGAACCACTTTCAGACCTCCGGATCTAGCCCTCCTGGGTCCAAATAGGGATCTCTCTATTTTGAGCAAAGGTT
This sequence comes from Pinus albicaulis, assembly GCA_034641835.2. Lineage (NCBI taxonomy): Eukaryota > Viridiplantae > Streptophyta > Pinopsida > Pinales > Pinaceae > Pinus > Pinus albicaulis. The sequence goes on from CM076578.1 coordinate 770,728,483, forward strand.
TATGTCTATGAAGCTCAAAGTTTAAGATGTTAGGCTAGTTATAGGCACGAGTTTGTTTGTTTGATTGTTTGTTTTGGTTGCTGGTTATTAGGAAAGAAGGGTTCAATGTAAGACCAGGATGAGCAAAGAGGGATAAGGCAGAGGTGAAATATTCCAGGAAATATTCAAAAGCATTGGGCAATGGAGTCAGGGAAGGATTTTCTTACTGCTAAATAGGCAGACTTTCAATTGGGCTAGTCATCTGAAACATAGGATCTTCAAGATGATTATGTGGTGTGGAAAGTAGGAGGGGAGGAGATAACACAGATTTGGAGCACAGAGTTACAGATCAGCAGGTCGTACAAGGATCTTAGTGGATAGGGCTAACTCTAATCCCCAGTGTTCCCAAATCTTCCAACTAAATCTATAACAAGAAGCATCTAAGAACTGAATTTATTTAATTCATACATCAGAGAGTAGGCAATAGCATCCACTACACTGGTTAAACCAACTGAAATCATGTCTCAGATAATACATTCAAAAGAGAAACATAAATGGAAAGGAGAGAAGAAACATAGGGTACCTAACAAGGGTAAATCCTATGCCAATATTCTGATGCAAGCCAGTAGAAATGAAATGAAATGAATGTAAGAAAAGAGATAGGAAAACATCACCGCTACTTCAGATCAGGATCCAAAGAAATGTGCTTGTCATATTTAATAACAACACCAATCAAGTATAATATTGCCAATAGCTAAATACTCAGTCTGAAAACATCTCCTTCAACCTATCTTACAATATTTACAGAAAGACTGTGTCTCAAAAGAAACTACTTTCAGTTCTCTAATAACTGATAAAAAACCATTACAATGAGTTCTTCATGAATTTATAGCTCTAGAGGAGCAGAGGAGGTAGGTGGAGAACTAAATGCAGTATTAAACTTCTGAAAAGAAATAGGGCCGAAGCCCACTCTGTATAAATCCTGTGCATTAATCTCTGGTGTTCTTTGGGTGAATGGATGATCTTCTTCAGACTGCGGATTACTCTGATATGAATCTAATGTGTTCTGACTGCAGTATTGTGTGGTGCTACTGGTGAATAAACAAAAGATAAAGAAATGATAAGGAAATCTGCCATACTGATGAAATAAATGCTCTGATAGTGTTGGGGTTGTTTTAAGGTAGAAAATCTCTCCATAACATGGCTTGGATTGAACACTGCATGGGCGCGTTGTCCTTTATGGAGGAAAAACATTCTGCTGTTGTAGAAAACCCTGATATGCATTGATTTCTATGCGCTGTACTCTCTGAGCGCTCCCTGGCTCTTCAATCTGGTGCTTTGCCTTTAAATCCCTGAGCATAAGGCTTAAAATCTTCGTTTGTGTGCCTTAGGCTCTCTGCTGCTCCATTTGTACCTCGGACTGTGAAACCTGTGCTTTTAATGGAGCCGGAAAGGTTTTTACAGAGTTTGAAACCATGATTTTTTTATGTGCATCCCGTCCGGGCTCCTTCCCGAGATTTCTTTGTGATCTCAGCCTCTGAAACATGGTCCTTTCTACATTCCTTGCTGCCGTAACGGAGACTGTGCATCATGGTGGTCATTTACTGTTAATAACCCTGCAAAACACGAAACAGTTACCAAAACACGTATGGAGGTGGTGGCATGGATGAACGTGACAGTGGTGGCATGGTGCAGACAAGGATGATGACTGCAGGTGCAACAATGGAGGAAAACATGACACAGTGGAGAAAGTATGGGAAAATGTCGAGGCAGACGTTTTAACGTGAAAATAATAAATGCTGACCATCGAATGAATATATACCACGGGGCAGACGAAATTACGGAGGAGACATGTGGAACAGTGACGTGGCGGGACTGGGCGATGGCGGAATAGTCAATAGCGGGGGGAAAACAAATCTGGACCGTCGGATCTTAAAGGAGATCGACGGGGGAAAGCACGTCGGAGGGCGATTGAATGTGGACCGTCGATCTGCAGATTAGATCGATGGTGGAGACTAACTGGATGGCGCGCCGTACCCTGAACTATCGCATGTGGATCTAAGTTAACCATCGTGCATCTTCGGCGAGCGATAGCCGTTGGATGGCCCGCCCCAGATCGGACGGTCCATGGCAATATCGCTGGGCATCCGCGTCTGAACAATAATGCGCAATGGACGGTGGTTAACGCGCGAGGACGGTAGTTTTGGAAAAGGTACAGGGGACGCGTGTTGCGCGATGTATGGAATCGCTGGCTGATCGGAAATTACCACCCTTTGCCCAAAGGCGGTGCGATAGAAACCACCAGGTTTGGAACAGTACATGGGGACCACCGAGGCGGGTATGCTCCGAACCGTCAGATTTGTGTATAAATGAACGGCGATGGCGTGATTGAGAGTTATAGAGTGGGAGACCATGGGCACTGTGGAGCTGACGATCATCGTCCGATCTACAAAGATCAACGGTTGAAACTGCGCCCGATGAACATATGAGATAGGCACTCTTTGGTCTAGCGGGTGGTTCTAGCGGCCGATTACGTGGAGGAAAAGGTGCGGGGGCTAGTTGAAAGGGGCCAAGGCATATTATAAAGTTAAAAATGGGTTTTAAACCCTTTTTAATGCAATTTGAGGCCAACCAAAGGTAAAGATAGAAGAATGAGGGTTATAAAACTAAACCAAGGGTGTATGCATGGTTTAGGATGGGCATAGGAATGATTTAGAAGGTTTAGGGGGGAATTTGGGGGGTAAGAAAGGGGGACTTTGACAAAGGGAAAAAAGGTATGAAAAGGGATATTTTGCAGGTGTACAAGGGGTAAATGAAGGCTTTTAGGGGCACAAGTCTTTGCAATCAGAGGGTCTTTTATAATGGAAATCAGCCGAGGGGATTACATAACAGGGCAAAGGCGCAGAAGACTTCAAGGATGATGTGTCTCCAGGGGAGATGCATTCATTTAAGGCTCATAAACAATTTAGCCCCCTACTTTGCCTGTCAAAAATTTACAGGGGGCTAACAGTACACATCTACTAGTTCGCATAAAGAGTGTGTAAGTATTTCCAAGTTTTGTTGACTCTCAACAGGTAGAGTCAAAGCCACGATATCTCTCTTCAGTTTTGCATGAAGATGTTGACACCTTTATAAGGTGCATTGCTGCATGTTTTTTTCCAAAGTTATATCGAAAATTTCGGACGGATAAGTCGTGGTTAGTGGACAACCTTCTTCTTGAATGACCCGTTCTGCTCTATGTCTTTTTTTAGCAACATTTGGAGCAACATTTTTAGCCTCTACATCAATATATAAAATTTTTTATATTAAAAAAACACATGTAAACAAGTTTGTTCAAATTGTATGAAAATAATATTCAATTTGATGGCCACCTCGATGTGGTTGGCTAGCATCTTGCCCACCCTGAGACTGTTGAGAAGCAGAACGACCCTGTTGAGAACCAACACGACCACCGATTGGTTGAGAACCAACACGACCATCCGTTGATTGGCCTCAGGGGGAATACATATCACCACCTTCACGTAATCCAACGGTACTTATTGATGGCCCTCTAAGGAAACGTGAACCACCACCAACCTCACGAGATGAGAGAGAAGCTTCATAAACAAATATTAATTTAAAATCAATTCAAAAATACCACAATTGTGTGAAACATGGGCATGCTCCATTGATGGAGTAGACACCCTTCTCCTCTTAGCTCCTAAAAAAAAAAATGAAACTTATTAACAACTAATTTAACTCAAAAAATTGATAAAAAATCAATTCCATATGTACACACATGTATGTATATGTATGGAGATTTAAGATTATATTTAAATACCATGAACATCCCTTGATCCCTGATCCCCCTCTCTCGTAGAGATATGGGATTCTGTTGATCTTATTGTTCATCCTTCATGATATATATATCTACAGTGGACATTTACAATTATTTTTGTAAATTACTATTTAAAATAAATTCAAAATAAATTTCAGAAAATTAATGTAATTTAGTGTACACAAATTATGTAAAACACAACTTTCAAAGCACTAATTGATGTGTGAATCTCAATTTAAGGAAATTTTTTTATAAAAATGTTAAGTTCACCAAATTGCACTTTACATGGTGGGAGTGCACTTGGTATAAAATTGAAAAAAACACATGGTCATTAAAAAAAAAGCGTGGAACTCCATTTAAACAAAAAATTGTTGAAGTTCTCACATTTTAATTTTATAAAAATGTGAAGTTCACCACTTGTTGCAAATGTGAAGTTCACCAAGTTGCATTTTACATGGTGTGGTGGGAGCACACTTGATATATAATTGAAAAAAACACATGGTAATTAAAAAAGACGCATTTATAAGTACAAAATACACACATATCCAAGATATGTTACAATGTCCATCAATAAATTTTGAAGGAGAGCCTCTCAACACTAATTTATCTTTGAGAGATGAATCTTGAATTTTTTAAGAAGAGTGTCTCAAAACTAATTCATCTTTGAGAGATGAATCTTGAATTTTTGAAGAAGAGCGTCTCAAAAATAATTCATCTTTGAGAGATGAATCTTGCATTAGCATTGCCCCGTTTAATTATAATTCATCTATTAATTCATCTTTGATAGATGAATCTTGAATTGGCATTTCCCCACGCAATAGATCAGTAGACATCTTATTCACATTTGTACAATGTCTTATACTAAAAAATTGAAATTGGCTAACAATATTGTTTGCTATTCCATGCAGTTCTTTTAGCCTCTCCTTCTTAACTTGGTACCCGCCTTTCATTTGGTTGTACACAAGTTCAGAATTGGTGAAAACTACAATTCCATTTGATCCATACTCCATAGTTGTTGCCAAGCCTTCTATCAATGCAATATAATATGCCTCATTGTTTGTTGTTCTTCCCGATATATTCATTTTCCTTTGGACGACTTTGCTAGTCGCAATATTAGAAAGCGCATATGTAATCACTACTTTCCCTAGATTGGGATAGCAAGAAACATCTATGCATAATGTCCATTTTTCAACCATATTTAGTGCATTTTTTAATCCCTGAAAAAAAAAAAATCAATAAAAATATATTAAATTGACATTTATTGCAAATGCATGGGAGAAATGACACATGTGCATGAGATAAATGACATGTGCATGGTTTATCTTAAATTATGACTTAAATTTTATGGTATAATTCACATCTTGAAATGAGATGCGTTAAATATTTCATTTCCTAGAGTTTAAGGGAAATTTATGACACATATACATGGTTCATGCATGGTTTGCATGAAAATTTTCCATAAAATTTATGGCACAAATCACATATAGAAATGGCATCCCTTAAGAAAGGATGAGATCTAGAAGCTACTTGGCCCTTTACATGCCTTAAGAAAGGATGAGATCCAGAGGCTACCTAGCCCTTTACAGACTGCTTTAGAACTTGTAGAAGTTAAGAATCAACCAACAAACTAAAATCCTATGGAAGTTCAACCGCTTTAGGTTCAGTTTTTAGGCCTTAAAGTTTGCCTTGAATTAATGGGGGAAAGCCTTCATTTTGGGGGATACTATCCTATGAGAGTTCAACCACTTTAGGTTCAGTTTTTAGGCCTTAAATTTTTCCTTGAATTAATGGGAGAAATCATTTATTTTGTGGGAGAAAAGACATTTACATGGCTTGCAAAATTATTTTATGCACTTACTAAAACAACTAGTTGTGGTGGTTGATGAAGTTATATCAAAAAACACACATTTATGAGATTGTGGGAGAAATGAAATAGAAATGACACATGCCTTAAAATTTTCCTAAAAGTTTATGGGAGAAGGAAGAAATGACACATGTACAAGGTTTTCCTTAGAGTGGTAGTGGTTTATGGATATTAAAATGAAGAACTTCTATTTCTGTTCCAAAGATTGACTATAGGGGAATTTACTGGATATGTCACCTTTAAGAAAAGATGAGATCCAGTGGCTACCTGGCCCTTTACAGACTCTGTCTTAAGAAGTTGTAGAAGTTAACACTTAACAGACAGACTAAAATCCTATGGAAGTTCAAAATACTATGATAATTCAGCCACTTTAGGTTCAATTTTTAGGCCTAAAAGTTTGCCTTGAATTAATGAGATAAAGCCTTTAGTTTGTGGGAGAAATGACATTTACATGGTTTGCAAAGTTATTTTATGCACTTACTAAAAACATGCTTTAAAGTTAATGGGAGAAAGACAACATGACACATACTTTAAAAGCTTTGCCTAAGAGTTTATGGGAGAAATGACACATGTATGAGAGAAATGACACATGTACACAGTTTGCCTTAAAGTGGTTATGCCTTATGGATATTAAAATTAAGAAATTATATTTAGATGTGTTCTAGAGATTGACTATTGGGGAATTTACTGGATATGCCACCTTTCAGAAAAGATGAGATCCAGAGGCTACCTGGTCCTTTACAGACTATACCTTTAGAACTTATAGAAGTTAACACTACAGGGCCCTTTATAGACTCTACCTATAGAACCATATAGAAGTTAACACTCAATAGACAAACTAAAATCCTATGGAAGTTCAGCCACTTTAGGTTTAGGTTTTAGTCTTTAAAGTATGCCTTTAATTAATGGGAGAAAGCCTTTGGTTTTAGAGTAACCTTATAAAATTATTTAATGTGAAGATAGTACTTTACCTACAAAACAATGGAATTAAAGAGTGTGCTTATATATCAGAGTTCTGTTATGACAAATTAGTTATGTCCTTAATAAAAAGTATGATTTAACACTTATCAAATTGTTTAATAATTTATAATAATTGATATGTACAAGAATTTTACAACTTCAACATCAACCTACACTATCATCATATCACTGCAGCCATGTCAATCTAGATTATTTATATCCATTACATCATAAAACACTCCACTTTTAACATTTTAAAAGAATAAAGCAACATGGAAGGTGTTAACTTAGGTACATTAATACACGCCACTTTTAACATTTTACAAGAATAAAGCAACATGGAGGGTGTAAATTTAGGTACATTAATAAAATACATCCATGTCAATCTAGATTATTAAGATCCATTACATCAGATTTAACACAATCTAGATTATTTATATCCATTACATCCTAAAACACTCCACTTTTAACATTTTACAAGAATAAAGCAACATGGAAGGTGTAAATTTAGGTACATTAACAAAATACAGCCACGTCAATCTAGATTATTAAGATCCATTACATCGTAAAACACTCCACTTTTAACATTTAACATTTTACTCACCTTGAGTTTGGGGGATCCTATCCTATGGAAGTTCAATACAACCATGTCAATCTAGATTATTAAGATCCATTACATCATAAAACACTCCACTTTTAACATTTAACATTTTACTCACCTTGAGTTTGGGGGATCCTATCCTATGGAAGTTCAATGCAACCATGTCAATCTAGATTATTAAGATCCATTACATCATAAAACACTCCACTTTTAACATTTGACGTTTTACTCCATTTGAGTTTCGGGGATCATATCCTATGGAAGTTCAAATACTTTAAGTTTTTAGGCATTAAAGTTTGCCTTGAATTAATGGGAGAAAGCCTTGAGAAATTATGCATGCCTTAAAGTTAATGGGAGAAAGCCAATGACACATGCTTTAAAGTTTTCCTTAAGATTTTATGGGAGAAATGACACATGTATGGGAGAAATGGCACATGTACACGATTTTCCTTAAAGTGGTTGTGGTTTATGGATATTAAAATGAATAAATTCTATTTAGATCTATTCCAAAGATTAACTATAGGGGCATTTACTGTATATGTCACCTTTCATAAAAGATGAGATCGATGGGCTACCTGGCCCTTTACAAACTCTGCCTATAGAATTGTAGAAGTTAACACTACCTGTCCCTTTACAGACTCTGCCTATAGAACCTTGTAGAAGTTAACACTCAACAGACAGACTAAAATCCTATGGAAGTTCAACCACTTTACGTTCATTTTTTAGGCCTTAAAGTTTTCCTTTAATTAATGGGAGAAAGCCTTTAGTTTTAGAGTAACCTTATAAAATTCTTTAATGTGAAGATAGTACTTTAGCTACAAAATAATGGAATTGAAGACTGTGCTTATATATTAGAGTTCTGTTATGACATCTTTATCTTCCCTACCTGAAATGGTATTATCTTCCTTTTCTTGTATATTTCAAGGTACTAAAAGAATGGATTTTCTGAATGGCATGGTTTTCAAGATGTGGAGTTTTTTGTTGGTTTTACTTGGTATTCTCGAAGGTCTAGACATTTCTAATCATTTCTAAAGGTTTTTTTATTTGAATTCAATCATGTCATTTTGAACAGAGAAAACTTAAGCGAGGAAGGCCGAAAATGAAAATAGTTTAAGGAAGTCCATTAGTGAGACTTAGTATGGTCGTGGGACACATCCAACATTAGGCCATTGAGTTATGGATTCACTTACAGCTATTGAGTCCTACTCTTTTGACCTATAATTGTTTATCATTTTTTTGTTGATCACACAAGCTAGGTTTGGTTGGAGGTTGTGCAGTCAAGGTTTGTTTATTCAATTACATGGATTCCCCTGTGGAAAATTTGAATTAGTTTTCCGTCAATTTAAGCCTATATGGAATATTTCCTATAAATTGTGGATCAAACTTCTAAGATGAGATTATCCTAATTTTATTTTATTTTTAGCTAGAAAAGCATCTAAACATCTTCTTATCGCAAATTATGAGGTATTTATTGGCTGTATATGAATGTTTCTATCATTACAATCTATCCCTTTATTAGAAATCTATCGTTGGAAACCACAAGAAATAGGTACCCAAGGGTCCAAAATATTGGAAACATGAAAATAGTTTCTAAAGGGGTGTCATCTACATGCTAGATAAAACACCTTAAACTTGCTAAAATCTATCCAATATTAACAAGATAGAGTTCCAATGATCTTTAGGTATTTTTTTCATAGATAAATGGGAATTTTGAGCTATGCTCCAAAGGGCCTTTTGTCAATCTTTCAAATCAACGGTCTCTGAAGAGAGAAAGATCTGTGAAAAAATATTAGCACATTCTGAGTTGCTAGAACATGAAGTTGATGATCTAACTTAGGCCATGTAAAAGTTGAAAAAAGTTGAGATGCCATCGAAACAGCCTTATCTATGCAAATTGCTATACTGAAAAAGAAAGTTGCAAAACCAAAACCAAATTATTCAGCCATAATGGATAAACCTCAATCATTTTCCCTATTTATAGATGATCCTAAATTCTGTCTCAAAAGGACATAAAGTTTTAGCGTAGTTCAAAAATAAGTACCTACATGGGATTTTGGGGCTAGTTTAGCCCAAGAAGAAGAAGAAATGGACAAGGTCATTTATGTCAGTCAAGACTTTCTGCAACAAGTGCAGAAGAAAGGTCCTGCTTTTCAATAAGTAAAATACAAACAATTTTTGGTTTTCCCCAAAGTAGAACCAGATACTGATACATTGATGTTAGCCCAAGGGAGTACATCAAGACTACCAATGTCTGTAGCAAATACAGAAGTTTCAATGTTAAATAAAGCCATCCAAGAGATGCCTGCAAATCCTATGTTCATTCCTAACTGCCAACCGAAGGTAGAATTAGAGAATGTTATAAATTTGCTAGCCAGCTGGGCTACAAAGCAAATTTTTGAAGATCCTACTCAATCCAGGAGAAACATTGCACAAAAAATAATTAATGGATTCAGAGGACTAGCACATACATGGTGGCACTATGCACTGGGAGAACATGTGCAGTTAAGACTTTCTGCAACAAGTGCAGAAGAAAGGTCCTGCTTTCCCAGTGTTCTACGTAATATTTTAACACGTTTAGCCTTCAAACCTGGCGGATTGTATCTGATCCATCCTTTCTGGGTGAGTATTTTACATTCTGATTATAATTCTTTCAATCATAAGTCTATTAAAATTTTGTTTGCAGGAATAAATTTTTTCAATTATCAACGTGAATTATAAGAAACTAAACAGCACTCTGAACATGTCACGTAAAGAATTGAATGTCGAACATGGATCAATTAAGTTGAGAAATGGATTGCAATGCTCTATTCTTTCAAACATGGTTAGCAAACATATCCATGAATCAGTACAAATGTGACAAATTGTTACCATTACTTATAAATAATTACTGGACTGGAACGCGGCCACAAAAAATGTAGTCATATCAAGACCTCTACTTATATGTTTATAGAATTTACATCAAAGACAATAATTTATATCTTGAAAGAAAGTGGTAGACATGCAATAGTAGATAACTGAGCTTCACTAAATTAAAACTAAATTAACTGAAATTAACTAAAACACCTAAATATAATTATAAATCACTAAAAATAACTAATTTAAATTCGAATTCGCCACATCAAGAACACGGCCACAAAAAATGAAATCATATCAAGACCTCTACTTATATGTTTATAGAATCTACAACAAAGACAACAATTTATATCTTGAAAGCAGGCAGCAGACATGCAATAGTATATAACCAAGCTTCACTGAATTAAAACTAAATTAATTGAAATTAAATAAAACACCTAAACATAATTGTAAATCACTAAAAATAACTAATTGAAAGTCGCAGTTGCCACAACAAGAACACGACCACACAAATTAATTATTGGATTGGAACATGACCACAAAAAATGCAGTCATATCAAGACATCTATTTATATGTTTATAGAATTTACAACAAATACAACAACTTAAATATTGAAAGCAGGTGGTCCCAACCTAGAAATTCGAAATTCGGAGCTGAGGCCGAATAAAAAGACTCTGCCAAGACGCTACAGAGAACTAGATGCAAACACAGGCCCGAAACACCAACACAACAAACACAAATTAAACAAAGACACAACATATGTACACGTTAATAAGACTAAAACCCGTTAACAGGTCCAGGCTGGTGTATTTATAAACTAAAGTTCGGCCAAACTATTTTAAGATTTCAGTCGAACTAATAGTTCGGCCGAACTATCTCTGGCCAAAGATATGTTTGCCCACGCCGTCAGTATGTTGTCATTGTAAAAAAAAAATGAGTTCTATCGAACTAATTTCGAAAGTTCGGCCGAACTCTATAACAGTTCGACCGAATTGTTGAGAAAAAAAGTTTTTCGCCCCTAATTCTCACAAAAGTGTAACCCTACTTTGTCGGTTTACCCTCATACAATGTACATGTTCATATAATATGAAAATGAAAGTTATATATGTTAATTACAGTACTAAATAATATCATGTGCAACTATAAATAATTATAGCCACATAAATGATATTATATAAAAGGTCAAGCATTACAATATGAGTTTCCAACTTAATATTCGTTGGAGTACAATTTACACATGAAATATTGTTTCATTACTTCAAAACATTATCATTGTGTTGTCAAGGCATTGCAGGTGAATTCACCAACTCTGAAGACTTGACGATCAGTCTCTATGTGTGTGTCTTATGTAGGTATTGCTTGTTTATTCAATTTAATGTTCTTAAATTGCAAGCATAAATTATCGACTGGAGTCAGTAAAATGATGAAGTGCAAGTGCACTATATGTGCTAGAAGTATTTTTTCATTAGAGTGATGATTGAATTTTGATTTTATTAATTTTTGGATTAGTTTTGAATTCTTATGGATCAATGAGTTTTTGAAGTAAAGTTACTACTAGAGAAATCTAGCATGTACATTATATGTTACTGCTATAGTTAGTTTCAACTGAATTGAGTCGTTAACATGGTTTGTCAAATAACTTGTTCAAAAGATATGTTAGATTAACTGCTACTTTGTTTTTTTTATCAAACTCTTTCGAGATTTTATGATGCAATGAAACAGAGAACTAAATTTAAACTAATTATGAAAGCATGAAATATCGTACAAGTCCTAGTTTTATGAAAACATGAGATTTGAAAACTAATGTAAGACTAAATCAAAATTCTATGAAGAACAAAGCTTTTATCTACTGCAATTTTAACCTGGAATGTAAATGAAATAAAATAAATGAACTAAGCTATATGGAAATAATGAGATTAAAGAATGAATCTACAAAACAAGTAAAGAAAACGTATTGAATTATTAAAACTGAGCTTGGAAATGAAATACAAAAAAAAAATTAACTATATTCTAACTATGAAATGACAATGCGATTAAAATGAATTCTAAAGACTGAAAATAAATGAGTTGATCTGCATACAGGGGTCCTCCATAACGCAATAATTTTCCTTAAAACTAACTATGCATCAATGCACGAAAAGGATCTTTAAATTAAGATAAAATCCTAAATAAAATACTCAGAAAAATATAAATATGGCATTCCTCGAATACACGGAGTTTCCATGCTTTTATAGAGTGCATTTAAATAGTATGTGAGCTCTATGTCTATAGGTCTCTTTAGAATCCTTATACAAATTAGAAACTTAAACAACTATTTCTATTTTGTCGATTTGCTAATATGAAAACAAATCAACAAAGTATTGACATTCTCGGACTCTGTTTCTGAGCGCTACTACGTGTTGACTGCCACCATTAACTGCATAACTGTGTGATTTCCTTGAGGAATTGGCTCTAATAATCAGGAGGAGATCCATGAAGGAATCAACCTCTAACTGCCTATATACTCCTTTGCTGAGATGGCGCACTGGAACCCTGTTATCAGTGGAGGTAGCCGCGGATTTATAAAATAGCTATAAAATTATGTTAATTCTGTAGTTGAATGTAATCTTTAACAAAAAAATAGGGCATATTAGCAAATATGGAAAATAGGACACAATTGTTTTACCTTTTCAAAATAATATTATTATTTCCTTTATTAGGCTGATAGTGATTATAAAATAAGGAAAACATGGATGCAAAAGGGCGTTAAATCAAAAAAATTATGGGACTCTACATTCCCCCACACTGAAGGTTTTGTTGTCCTCATACAAACACAAAATTTGTTATCTCTGTTAAGTTACTGCATATCCTTGGACACTTCTTCCAGTACATCTAATTTTAATTTTTTCACCCTCTTCATTGTTACTCTTGTCCTCGGTTTCTTCATAAGGATTTTGTACTTCAGATTAATGATTTTTCTCTTCATGGCTCTATTTTCTTTCTTCAATTTCTTGTTATTTTTGTACCATATACTTAAATTTAGTAGGAGGTTATCACTCTTGGAAATTTCAACTTCACTTTTAGTTTTAAGGGATTGGTTTTCACCTTTAATATACTTGTTTAATGTCTCTAGTTTGAAGATTTCATTTCTCAGGATGTCGAGTACTATAGGTTCTTGTGGTTCATTAAACTGGTCCTTCTCTTCTTCTTGATTTGGAATTGGTCCCTTGGCTGCTTCTCTTTTCCCCAATGATTCTATGTAATCATAAATCTCTTGTTGTACGGCATCAATACCTAAAATTTGTCCTGGACTCTGAGGAGTTGAAATGTAGGCAGGTGGTGATGCTCTTCGAGAGTTTATTGAATTTTCTTTTGCCTCTAAATCAATGTGTTCTACATATTTTGAGAGTACTTATTTCATTTTGTTTAGCCTAGTACTTCTTCTTATTATTGTGATAGAGACCTTTTGATTTTTAATCTTTTCTTTCTGGGGTGAAATCTCTATTTTGTTTCTCGCTTTATTTCTTCTAGGATATTTTGTATTCATTTTCTTTAAAATTTTTGCAATTGGTATGTCATCTTCTGACAAATCTTGTTGTTGTTGTGGTTCTTGTTCCAATGATGTTTCAACCTTCCTTTTCTTCTGAATTCTGCTACTACTTGTTTGTTCATTTGTTTCTTCTTCAAAATGATTTCTTACTAGAAAGGTTTCCCGTGTATCCCCTATACTTTGAAGATGGAATTCAACAAGTATTTTAACTAGCCCATGGTGATACATTCTGTTTTCAATGAATTGAATTCTCTTTTGAACATTCCCTGACATATTTTTAAGGCTATTCAATAAGAAATATGGAAGGTTCATTTCATGTTATTCAAGAAAATTCATCAATAACTTTATATGATAGAAAAACACACATCTGAATCGACCTTCATAAGTAATACTTTTTTCGATGATTAAGAGAAAATTCCTCCACTTAATTTTTAGTGCAAAGCTGGGGATGCCTTTCCTGAATACAGTAATATCCATGATTGGTTTCTTCAAGAAAGCCCTCGAGAAATCTCCTCTAATTCATTTTTTCTTGAACCATTTATCTCCTGTAAGAGGCAATTTGGTGGCTTCTGAAATTAGAGATTATGTCACTGTGAATTTGATATCTCTTATTTCCACTTCTACACCATCAAAAACCCTTGCAAAATTTTTGGTGAATTCCTTGTGGAAACCATCAAATTTTTCCATGAAGTCCAAACACTGTGCTTTCTGTAATTATTCCCTTGCTTGTGGATATCCTTCCAAGAATTTCTTCCCTGTTGGTTCTGTTTGGACAATCACACCCATGGTTGGAAGATGTTTCACCTCCAGAAATTATTTTTCTTGATGATGAAATTAGCTTGGTAGGATTTTTCTTTGGAGCGAAAAGGCGAATGGTGATGGAAAAATGAGACCAGGAAAGTGAGAAATGAATGTATAAGCGAGTGAATTAGTCGTTAGGCATTCAAAGTTATGATTTAGGCGGTGATCAAATCAATGAATCAAGAATTGAATCGTGATATGATGGCAAAACAAAAATAACGAATTATGAGGGATTTGCGATGACACTATCACCTTTCATAATAGTGATTTTGATTTGTTCGATAATGTTATGTATGTATAGTTCATACATGTAATATGTTGACCTCTATTGTTAAATTAAATTATTCCATACCTTTGATTTATTCGCTTGCTAACCTTTAGTTGTCATCTTGCAGGTGATATGTATCATAAGGAGTCAGTCACTTCTTCTTCTTGAATTATCAAATGTTCTTGTCAAATTGGCTGTAGAAACTGGTCAAAACTGCAGAAACCTGTCAAAGATGCAGAACATCATCAATTTTGTAGCTCACTTATTCTTTTACGAAAGGGATGCTATAAGAATGGAAATTGTTAGAAAAATGGGTAAGATAAAATATAAGGTTCCAAAATAATTTTGGTTTTCACCTTCAATTTTCTGTATAAAACATGCCAACATTCTGTTGGTTTCCATGTTTATAAAAAAAATTATTTTCATTTTTTTATATTATTATTATTATTATTATTTAATGGAAAGGAAAAAAAAACTTTTAACATTGATAGGAAGAATTATTCTCAACCAACTTCAACTCAGATTTGTTTTGGAAAATATTGAAAAATTACTCTCTTGTCATTGACTTTTGATAGATCTTGAGTCGGTGTCCATTTACTAATAAAGGAATTTTCTCTTCATCAATAGTCTTGATTCTAATTGCTCCACTGTCAAAAAAGTCTTCAATCTCATAGGGTCCGAGCTAGCGAGTTTAAAACTTCCCTTGAAAATTATTGAATTTTGAGTTGAAGAATAGTGCCCAGTCTCGTGGATGAAATTTTATTTCCTTGATGTATTTTTCATGCCATCTATATATTTGTTGTTGAACCAAGCTAGTCTTCTGGATAGCATCTTGCCTTATCTCATCAATCTCATTGATTTGTCCCATCATTTTCTTTTGTGCTTCTAATAAGTCAAGTCCCAACCTTACTGTTGCTTTATAGGTATGGATCTGATACTCTATTGGAAATATGACTTGATTTCCATAAACAAGTTCATAGGGAGTATGTCCTGTAGTGCTTCTCCATGTAGCTCTGTAGGCCCATAAAGCTTCTGGAATCTTTTCTACCTAATCCCTTCTGTGCAAGTGTACATTCTTGGTGAGAATGGCTTCAATCACCTTGTTTGTAGATTCAAATTTCCCACTTGATTATGGATGGTATGGAGTGGACTTCTGATGCTTGATTTTATATTCTTCCACCAGCTTCTGTATTACTCTGGATGTGAATTGTGTTCCCTAATCTGTTACAATTTCCCTTGGGACACCAAAATGAGTGAAGATATCCTCAAAAATAAATGAAACTACAACATTTTCAGTAGCAGAAGAAAGTGCTTTAGCTTCTACCCATTTAGTAACATAGTCAGTACATACCATAATAAACCTCTTTTGTTTGGAAGGTGGATTAATTGGACCAACAAAATCCAAAGCCCATTTCTCAAAAGGTTCAATGAGAACCTGAGGTTATAGTGGAATTTCACTTGAAAGAGAAAGTTTCCCTATCCTTTGATAACTGTCAAATCTCTTAACATATTCTTTGGCATCCTTGAAAATGGAAGGCCAATAATATCCTAAGAGAAGGATTTTATAAGCAGTTCTTTTGTCAGAGAAATGGCCTCCACATGGTTCATCATGGTAAGCTTTAAGTATCTCAGGTATCTCATATTCTCGTACACACCTTCTGATGATGAGATTTGGTCCTGTTTTGTACAATTCTTCATTTATCCATGAGTAATAAGCACTTGTTTGGATTATTATCCTCTTTTCTCTGGGAAACAAATGAGATGGTAATTTTCATGTAGCCAAATAATTAGCAATATTTTCATACCAAGGTGATTTAGTAGATACTGTGAAAAGATATTGATTGGAAAATTTATCCTCTATAGGCATATCATTGTTATCATTTTGAATCCTAGATAAAAAGTCAACAATTATATGTTGTTTTCTCAGTCTATCTAGAATGGTGATGTTAAACTCTTTCAATAGTAATTTCCATCTGGTTATTCTTCCATTAGTGATTGGTTTTTTCATTAGATATCTGACGGCAGAATGGTTTGTGTGAATGAAATTTTCATAGCCGGTGATATAATGTCTGAATTTATTAATGGCATGCACTACAAATAAAAACTCCTTTTCAGTTACAGTATAGTTTAGCTCTGCTAGAGTTAAATTTTTACTGGTATAATAAATGGCATAAGGAGTAAGATCTTTCTGTCCTAACACGACCCCTAAGGTTCTATCTAAGGCATCAATGGATATGTGGAAAGGAAATTTCCAATTAGGTCGTTTCAAAATAGGTTCTTCAGAGACTTTCTTTTTCAAAGTTTCAAAGGAATTTTGAAAATTAGAGTCCCAACTCAATTCACAATATTTGGTAAGTAATTTGAAGAGTGGAGATGCTATTTTCGTGAATCTTTCTATGAATATTCTATAATATTGAATAAAACGAAGAAAACTCCTAACATCTCATTGACAATTTGGCACTAATAATTTGGAAATAACCTATACTTTATATGAGTCTACCTTTATCCCATTTCCTAAAATATGGTGACCTAAAAGAATTCCCTCATTAAACATTAAAAAACATTTTTCATGACTTAATGAAATATTTTCTTCTATGCATCTTATTAGAATTTTTTTCTAAATTTTCTAATGTCTCTTCAAAAGAATTACCATAAACTGTGAAATCATCCATATACACTTAAACATATTCATGAATAAGATCAGAGAAAAATCTAAGAATTTCTCTTTGGAATGTTGTTGGAGCATTGCAAAATCCAAAAGGAAGTACTCGGTTCCCCGCGAACAGGTAAATATGGTTTTGTCTTCATCTTCAGGTGCTACGCGAATTTGATTATACCCACTGAAACCATCCAAAAATGAAATTATTTTTTCCCTGCTAATGTGTCTAAGACTTTATCTATGAAAGGAAGTGCAAAGTGGTCATTCAATGTTGCTTAATTCAATTACCTGTAATCCATACATACTCTCCATTTTCCATTTTTCTTAGGAACGATCACGAGGGGTGAAACCCATGGACTGTTTGATATTGGATAGATAGAATTTATATTCAATAGTTTATGTACCTCTTCCTTAAAAATTTCTTTCAAGTTTGGGTTTATTCTTATTTGAGGTTGTCTAACTGGTCTAGCATTCTCTTCAATATTGATATTATGCATACAATTTTTGGGATTAATTCCTTTCATGTTTGTATATTCCCATGCATAACAAGAAGAGTGTTTTTGCAAGGTCTCTACCAGTTGATTTTTTTATAATTCTTCTAGATTTTCATTAATATTCAATGTTTCTCCTGTAAAAGTTTCTATCGAATAACTTCCAAATTTTTCCATAGAATGTAAAGAAATTTCTCTAGATGATAGATATTCGATATTACATTATTCTTGAAAAGTTTGACTATCGTCGTGATATAAGGAGGGTTCATTATTTTCTATTGAATTTAAAATTTTTTCCTCCTCATTTATTAGTAAAATAGTAAAAATAGGTTGTATATCATTATCGCCATCTATCCATTCTTCACTTTCTATATCTATTGATGTTTTTGTGGGTGGATATAATGTAAATTTCTTTGTAGAAATGCCATCTGAGATAAACATGCCTCATTATCTACAACTGATGAAATCATCAGTTGTAGCTAACCAATGTCTTCCTAAAATTAAAGGATGTTCTCCTAAATTATTCTTGGGTATTAAAAACAGGAAATCAAAAGGATATTCCCACTAATATAAGGATACAAAATATCCTCTAACACACCATCAGGTTTGATTACAAACTTGTATGCTAATTCTAACAATGTTGGTGTGTATTGAAGATTAGGAAGTTTTAGTTGATCCATAATTTCTGTACTCATTATGTTTATGGTTGATCCCAAATAAATCAATGTGTTTGGTATTTCAATTCCATTGATGTGAATTTTCACAATGGGGCTTCCTGGGTCTAAATATTTATAAATTGTTGCCTTCCCCATCATGACATCTGCAATTCTCCCAACTAATTGGATTCCTTTTATGTCCTTTACTTTTCTTCCTTATGTTTGAGTACTCAATTCCTTAATTTTTTTTTTCAAAAAACGGTATTTCTTTTATAGCTTTCAATAAAGGAATTTTTATAAAAACATTTTTCAATTCATCCAACATATCATATCAGGAAGTATGATTTCTTTTTCTACTCCTTTATCAATTTTCAACCCTTCAGGAAAAGGTGGTCTTGTAATAGATACTGAAGGTTGTTCTATAATAGGAGTATCATTAGAAACTATAGGAATTTTTTATTTTTGATCACTTTCTTTCTAAGGAAGATAAATTTATTCTTCTTCAAATCTACTATTTTTTTTCCAGAATTTTTCTTTGTTTCCTGAATAACAACAGAGTGTTTCTTCTTTTCTAATACTCTACGAGATCTTAATTGAACATTATTTAGATCTAGTGGAGTTATTATATAAGTTTGAGAATTCTACCCTTCCATCTTGTAAACAGATTTATTATTTGGATTTGGAAGTGGTTGAATAGGTAATTGGTTTGGTTTTTATGTGAATGGTAAAGAAAGTTGTGGATTTTCATTTTGAACTTGAGTTTGAGGTAATTGATTATTCTGAGGAAAGAATTGAGGTGGAAAATTTTGATAGGGTGGTGGATATTGTTGATATTGAGCATACCATCCATAAGGGTTTTTCCATCCTTGATTCCAAGATTGTGGTTGTGGTTGGCTTCCATGGCATAGGTGGATTCCAATTACTTTGTGAATATTGTGAAAATTGTTGAGGATTAAAATTTTGATTTTGATTTGGAGGATTTTTCCATGGTCTTCTGGCAATAGAGAAAAGAGGATCTACCTAATTTGACATTACTTCTTCACTGTATACAGCCCTAAGACTTGGTATAGAGGGGAATTCTTTAGTATCATGATTATCTGTACATATTACATACGTTTCTATGGTGTTTAAGTCTAAAGGACATTCTCTCAAAGCATGTTTCTTTCTACACCTAGGACAGAAGATAGATAATGTAACTTTTTCAAATTTTTTCTTGTTCTATATTTTAAGGGTGTAAATTTGCTCACTAAGACTCCCTAAAATATCTGTCTTAAAATTATCAAGAAAATTACCTAATTCTGCCCTAGTAACTATCCTAGCTGCAGATTTATTCATTCTTGATAAGAGAGGATCCCTTGGACTTTTCTCGATTCATGATTCACCCCTTGAAATATGTACACATAGCTCACAAATTTCCGCAAATGTTAACTGAGAAATTTCTCCTTTTCCTATTACATTGAGGAGATCAATCCATTCATTTCTAATGGATTTGAGTAGGAGAGATTTCAAAGTTTCCTCATCCAAATTATTCATTTTTTCCTTTTTAATATTATAAACAAATATTTCGACAAAATATTCAAGATTTTCATCTTCCGTTTGTGCCATTTTAAAAACTTCATCTTTCATGTTATGAGGCATACAATAATGCTTATATTTCTCTAAGAATTATGCTTTCATTTTTTCCCATATTCCTATAGAGTTCATTCCTAAACTCATAAACCATTTTAACGTTGAATCCTTTAAGGTAGCAGGGAACAATTTTAATTTTTTATCATCATGTAGATAATCATATGATCTACATAATACTTCAAATTCGAAGAGAAATATTTCTGGATCTTCACTTCTTATTCCATTAAAATTAGGGAGGACAGAAAGTGAGATATTTTTCATTGTGTACGTTGTATCTTCATCGAGAATAGGGAATACAAAAGGTTATGGATCTCCTCTACCTCTGCCTCTACCTATACCTCTACCTATACCTCCTCCTCTTCCACCTCCTCTATTTCCTCCTCTTCCTCCTCCAATCCTAGGTGGTTCACCATTGACATTTTTTACTTCTCATCTCCCTCTTCAACCGTGATGGATTCCTTAAAACTAATGTAAGTATCTAGTTCTTCAACAATATCTTCTAATTCTTTTGGTTCCTCTATCAATGGATAATTTGAATGAGTTTCTTGTTCTTCCTCCTCACTGGGAACTTCTAGTTCCTGTCCTAAAAGTTGTTCTCCTGTTGAAGATAAGAATATTACTCATGTGGTTGGGGATGTAGAATTTTCTTCTTCAATTAAAGTTTCAGTAGATGAAGTAAGTGAATCCCTGGGTTGGATTTCAAATCTTAGGATTTTAGGAAGTCTATGTCTACCACCTACGTATGGAATTCAGTTTTGAGTGGGTGGTGTGGAACTTTGAAGTCAGGATGGACAGAGTGATGATGTGAGAATCAGACTTCTCCCTCGTCTTATAAACCTACCTTTATAATCTCTCTCCCTATGCATTTCATGTTTTTATTTCTAATACTTCTATTTACAATTCACTGACAATGAGGCCAAAATGTTTATTCAATTTAATGCTCTTAAATTACAAGCATAAATTATCGACTGGAGTCAGTAAACTGATGAAGTGTGAGTGCACTATATGTGCTAGAAGTCTTTTGTCGTTAGAGTGATGATTGAATTTTGATTTTATTAATTTTGAATTTTTTGATTAGTGTTGAATTCCTATGGATCGGTGAGTTTTTGAAGTAAAGTTACTGTTAGAGCAATCTATCATCTACATTAAATGTTATTCCTATAGTTAGTTTCAATTGAATTGAGTCGTCAAAATGGTTTGTGAAATAACTCTTTCAAAAGATATGTTAGATTAAGTTCTACTTTTTTTTATCAAATTGTTTTCAGATTTTATGCTGCAGTGAAACAGAGAACTAAATTTAAATTAATTATGAAAGCATGAAATATTGTACAAGTCCTAGTTTTATGAAAACATGAGATTTGAAAACTAATCTGAGACTAAATCAAAATGCTATGAAGAACGTAAATTTTATCTACTGTGATTTTAACCCAGAACGTAAATGAGATAAAAGAAATGAATTGAGCTATATGGAAAGAATGAATTTAAAGAATGAATCTACAAAAAAAGTAAAGACAAAGTATTGAACTATTAAAACTAATGTTGGAAATGAAATACGAAACAAAACATTAACCATATTCTAACTATGAAATGACAATGCTGTCAAAATGATTTCTAAATATTGAAAATAATTGACCTTATCTTCATGCAAGGGTCGTTCGCAACACAGTAGGTTTCCTTAAAACTAAAAATGCATCAATGCAAGAAAAGTATCTTCGAATTAAGATAAAAGTCTAAAGAAAATACTCATAATCATTTAAATATGGTGCACCCTGAATACACAGAGTTTCCATGTTTTTATAGAGTACGTTTAAACAGTACGTGAGCTCCATGCCTACAGGTCTCTTTATAATCCCTATACAAATTAGAAACTTAAACGATTTTGCTACTCTGTCAACTTTATATTAGCAACTAAAATTGACAAAGTCGTGACATTCTCGAACTCTGTTTCTGAGCATTGCTACGTGTTTATTACCACCATTTATCGTGTAAGTGTGTGAGTTCCTTGATGAATTGGCTCAGATAATTAGGAGGAGATCCATGAAGGATCATCCTCTAACTACCCATATACTCCTTTGCTGAGTTGGCTCAACGGAACCCTGTTATCAATGGAGGTAGTTCCGAATCTATGAAATAATTACGAAATTATATTAATTCTGTAGTTGAATGTAATCTTTAAGAATAGGGAATATTAGAGAATATGAAAAATAGGACACATAAGTGTTTTACCTTGTAAAAATCATATGATTGATGCCTTTATTAGGTTGATAGTAATGAGAAAACAAGGAAAACATCGATGAAAATGGGTGTCAAAACAAAACAATTTTGGGACTCTACATGGCTCTATGGGTACCACTAGACCAGTTCTCTTCTCTCTCTCTCTTTAATTTTCATTTTTTTGCTCCAATATTATTGCTCTCCTCTTTCTTCAATTCTCGCTTCTTACCATCAATAATGAGTTCCTTTTCTGAAAAAGAAAGAAGATATAATACAAAGTATAAGACATGAAAGACAATGAACACTAGAATATAAATTAAATTAGACTATAAAGGATTTGTACGATATATACCTCAACATCAGCAATATTGTCAATGTCATTTCTCCCCATAAAATCAAGAAACTCAAAAAAAATTTCTTCAGTTGAGCAATAGTGGCCACTATGTGGCTAAATGACATGTATAAACAAAGAAAATAAAACGTCACCATAAAAAATAACATCTTGGTAAACTTAGGAATCAACCTTCAAGGAAAGCTTAGACACAATCATGTCAACTAAGTTACATGGTAAAAAAACTCAAGTTGTAGATTACTTATACAATGTGGGAGTGCAAACAAAACTCCTAGAAAATGCCAAAGCTAAGTCTAGAATAAAATGAAATGAATTAAAAAGGATACAATAATAGGATAGCCTCGTATACATGTATATAAATAGGTAATGTAGAAGGCTAATTGAAACAGTCCAGGGTTGGAGGTAAATGATGTCAAGAATGCCCAACTTTGATGAGCATTTCCTCAAATAAGAACTACTATTTGGGTCCATTATCACATATGAATAAGCCAACTAGTCTATATTAAATTATTAATGTTTTGTTTATATTTATGGATCACTACAGTATAAGTGGATAAATTGCAAAGAAAATTCCCTTCCCATTGTTTTCCTGAATTGTGGCACAATATATTAGTTGTTGTTTGGATAAAATTTCCAACATCGAAAATATGTAGCAATCACCACTAGTGATCCCCCAAATAGGATTATTTTGGAATGTAACTTTCATATTCTAGTTTCTATATGATTATTGAATGGAAAAGCCACACTGAATTCCAACACCAAACTTCCAATTTGAGGGAACATTTGTGGCCATCCTCAATTACTCAACCTCAAAACATCAGTGATCATTATAATGAAAAAATAAAATTAGAATAGTTTTGATCTGTTTTGTAGATTTACATGCAAAACACCAATAGTTTTCCCATATTTACCATACTTTTAATTTCCAATATATAACACATAGATTGATTGTTTACAACAAATAATTGATTCAATACAATAAGAATTTAACATATTACACACAATATCACCAATATTTGATCCTCAATTAGTTCAAACTAGTTAGGACAAAAACTTCAAGAAAGAGCAACAAGCAGAAATAACAAATCCATCAATTAATAAGCAATCAAAAAATGATAAGTTTTTTGTTGGAGCTTGATAAACAACTATAAATATTTGCAATCCACTACAACTACTGGTATTTTTCAAAGATCAAGAATATATGGAGATGTCATCTTCCAAATTCTTTGCTCCATCCATGAAGCTTCCTGCTATCCTCAAAATAGAATTCACATTCAATCTTTTAGGTTTCTAAAGTTGCCCAAAGGCTTTGCCAAATGAACCAATGAATTTCATTGATTTTCATAAAATGATTCTATTACTAAAAAAATATTTTTTGACCATGTGATAGACAGTTCAAGCAAGTACGTAAAAAAATGTGTACAATATGTCTTAGAAGACTTCATGTTAAAGGGAAAACTTGCATATTTCGGATAGAAAAAAAAAAAAAACTTAATAGAGATGGTCAATATTACAAAACAATATACTGGATATAAAACTATAGGTAGGACTAAAAAAATACTAATTATAATACAGTTGATTGATTATTCTAAGTGAATCCAACTAGATACATACAAGTTTACATTTCCAACTTTCTTTCTCATATCTTTATTGGAGGTGGAAGCTAACTTGCATGAATCTCGCAAGGTTGTTTTAGAAAGACTATATGTTGCATTATCATATTCAACACTTGCTTTTACATGAACAATTCCAAAATTTATTGTAGGAATTAGTTGCTACATTAGCAGAGTTGTGAGCTTTAACCTTCTCTTTACTCGAGGTACTAATCCTTCCCCTTTTCTTGCTTATCAATCTCATTTTTCTCCTATAGCCAACATATGAATAATTTGGTAATAATAAAGATATTCACATGTTGTCTTAAAATTTGAAAGGATGCATTTTTATTATTTAAATAATAGTAAAAAAGTGATAGGAAGACCTTAAATATAACCAGACCTTTTCTGTGAAGCGATTTGTTGCAGATTCCCTTGTTAGCACAACATCATTGAAAATAAATGGTCAACAATAATTAAAAAAAAACCTAGCGTGAAAATTGGCTTAGTCTTCATAAATAAACATAAACCATTTCAAACTACAAGGAATAAAAAAAAAAAAAACCATTGATATAAATTCATAGAATATTGACAACAAAAAAAGAAGTGAATTTACTAGGTACTAGCTCAAATTATTGTAGTGGAAACATGCCCTCAATTTTGAGTGAATGAGTTGTGACACTTGTTTCTTAAGTTTACTAGGAAGAATTATAGCAGGAGCTTCAATGTTTACTTTAGATAAATAGTATTTGTGTTGATATGAAGTGTGGCCCTCCATCATTAGAAATGACACATCTATTGGGTTCACACAATTACTGCAGATTCAACGTCTTTCAAATTCAATGTATTTCAAAGTTTTCTTGGCTAGAGACAGTTTTGGGGTCAACATCATGCACCAGATAGGCATCGGTGCCAGTCAATGGAATTGGGATGGTCTGTGTTTACAAGGGGCCATTATCTTCCACCCCTTATTTGGTGGAAAGGAATGAATCACATACGACGTGGGAAGGAATGAGCTAGTGGAGCATTTATTTAAGGTGGTGGATAGAGACTGGAGCATCTCTCTTCCCATGGGGTCTGACAGAGACCACCCTTTTTGCAACCCAGTTGGACCCCGTTCTCTGGCTCTGTCTGCTATTGTGTATCCTCGAACTTTGATTTTTGTGGCAGGGAAAGATCCGCTTAGACATTGGGGTATTTTGTGTTACCAAGTGTAGTAGGGAAGGATCCACTGATACATCAGGGTATTTTGTATTACCAAGCGCTAAGTAAGGCAGAAAAATATGTCAATGTGGTTATGACGGAAGTAAAAAACCACATATTTCATCTCCTAAATCTGATGTTTGAGAATTTTCCCATTATCATTAAACACATTTCGAATTTCATGTGTTCCTCCTCGGATAAAGGAAACCAATGAGACATCTACGTGTTGTGTTACGGCATGTGTCCACATGGATATGAAATAAAATTTGTTTAAATTGAAACTTCTCAATGCTACGCTATGGGTTGGTGTTTGTCAGGCCTTCTCTCTTTTTGAGTATTGTTCGGAGGTATAAATGCGAGATTTAAACCCACATTTAAATTTTCAATCCCGGGAACGTAAGACTTAGAGACATAGCACAATATATGCCAGAATACGGCCTCAGGGATTTGTCCAATTGAAACCCTAGTTCTACTTCGAAAAGGAAATCATGCGGGAAAAGAAATAAGCCATTTCAAGAGAACACACTGAAAATTAATAATCAATGCAGGAAAGGGGTGAAAAACTTGTTAGTCAACTACAACTACACTTCCAAATATGAAAGCATGAAATAAATAACTATTTAAAATCTATACTTAAAATTCTTCTTCAATATTTGTACTTAAAATGTCGCTTTAAAATCAGTACTTAAAATGTTGCTTGCAAATACTATTGATGGAAGGAAATCATAGGTGTATGAAAATATTCAATTCAAACTAAGCAAGGATATCTTCGAGAGGACTCTTGGACACTTTAATTATGTTAAAAATATATTTAAACTAATCTTGGTATTTAAATAAACGTGATCTTGTTACAATCCCAAGACCAATTCATATAATAATTTAAATTATTTATAAATGCCCAATAATATAATGAATTAGATGAAAACCTTGTTGACCTTATCCTCCTCTTAAATCCCTGCTACTTAATATATATTTATAAAATAACTTAAACAGGGCAAGAATGAAATTGAGAAAAAGAAGCACTTACTAATTGATAATCTATTTAATTGCTAGAGCATAAATAAACTCTAAATTAATACCTGCATAAAATTTATCTAGCCTATGCAATTAAATGTAAAGGAAATTATGAAATGGAATTGCAGTGTTGAAATTAATTTATTGATTGGAGATATTATCAAGTATTTTTTGCTAAAAGTATCCTCATGCTATTTCTGGAAATTATAATGACAAGAATTTAAAATTTCAGGGAATGCCCAAATAACATTGGATCAATTAAATCAAAATTTTCAATCATAATATCATCTCCATTATAAATCTCCAGAATTAAGAATATACTTCTCTAGATAATAGATGAACATGGAAAATAGTGAGAAGGGAAAACAAAAATGTTTGCTAATTTGTATTCTATTTTTAATTGAATTGCTTGACATAAATTTATTTCAAACCAATTAAACTGAATCTATGACTCAAACCTATGTGTTTAAATAATGTACAGGAAATGGAAAAAATAAAATTGACACACACCACACCATTCAGGAAATGAAACACACAACTCAGAAAATGCAATCAAACACCATCAAGCAGCTGAATAAACCATTCTTAACAGGAAATGAAATTAACTAAACTAAACAAATCTTCAGCAATCCAAGCAATGAGCTAGTTGATGGGCCCAATCATCCAGCTCAATCTTTCTGCAAAAAATAACTACATTAACATATTAACTTAGAAATTAAATAGCTCAAAAAAATAATTTAAATGAAAATTGGTATTACTGTGGGAATTTAATTACAAAGAAACATTCAATTAAATAACTTAAAGTTGCAATGCTGGCTGTTCATAATCCAGCGTTCTCCAGCAAGCTCCAGCATCTCCTATCTTCTATGCTCTCAACCTCAATCTACCTCTACGCAATCCTCTCTCCTACACTATGATGGATCCATCTTACCATACTAATATCTCCTAGCTCTCCTATCATATTACAAAAATCAATCTTAAATAGTTTTTTTAACATGCTTCCCCTATGTGTTGATGACTCCTTACATTTTTGCCTTTTCGCTTTTACAATCCATGCAATCGATTTTTATCGAACTTGTTGGAACAAATTGATTAAACATGGCAAGTTCATGCTTGATCTCTATTATTTCATTAACTGATTTATAAAATTGAGGGATTATGCTTCTTTCGTGCAATGAGGAATTGTCTTCTGTTCCCTCAACTTCACATAATCTGATTCATAACTGTTATTGGAAATTTGTCAATTAATCACAATTTCTTGATTGAATTGTTGCCGTGAAGTTAGAGCAGTGCCACATTGGGAGCTCGAAATCTAATTTGCCTTAGTAAATCTCATGCCAAATTCAATCACCCACAAATTGGTTCAGATCATAACGAGAAGATTTATTTCCCAGCAAATCTGGCTTCTGTAAATAATTCTGACTCCATCATATTGCTAGTAGAGGAAATGCACAGTTGGCAAGCTCTGGTGGTTTGTGTGAGAAAGATCTTTTTTTTTGAACCAAGCTACACAATCTACGCATTCTAGAGAATGAGGCCGAAAAACCATATCCTTCTGTTTGGATTCACTGCAAATCAAGGAAGAATGTCTACTACCAGATTTAATTTCCACACCTCCAAAGAAATACAGCCACGTATGAATTATTTACATAAAAAAAACTTAATATTCGAAACAATTCACGTTTTCCTCCATTATTGTTTTCCAAATTCCCATCTGATGCTTTTAGAAAAAATCGTGGGTTCTTATGCAACAAATTTTATCCATAATAAAACTCCAATCCAGTTTGTATTGACATGAACTACATTTCCCAGTGACAGATTCTGGATATTGGAATTCAGTGGCGGATTCTGGATATTGGAATTGCATTATGGTTGAATGATATTGTCTCATGTAAAAGTTGTTCTTTTCCTCCAAATCCCAAAAATTATTCGTGTGCTCACAACTTTGGAGGAATTGTCGTAGAAAGGATCTGATCCTCGGGCTTGGAATGTCAATGGTTCACCTCTAAGGGTCCGAGCAATAAAATTGCTCATAACACGACCACTATCAATGTTCATTTGTGGCCCATAGGTATTAAATATTTGAGAAATATGGATCTATGACCTAAAACTGTGGCCAAGTTTGAAAAACCGTTCATGTTCATCCCGTTTCTGTACTTAAAACTGCACTTAAGAATTTCTTTAGCCTTCACTCCCTTTTGGTGATGAATTTTTCCGAATGGTTTCTGGGTTATATGAAACATGGTATTATAATTGTGATGCAAGTCTCAGAACATTGAGTTTCCTCATCATTTGATCACAAAATTCATAATTTCACCTAGAGAAATCTCATTCTATACTCAACTTTGTTTCTACACTAGACTTATTCACCTGGCACCAAGAAAGCACGTTACAAATGAAATTTACACAAAACACTCATCGAATTACCAATTAAGAAGAATTCATAATCTAAATCATTATTGTCTCTAAATGCCCCTAATGATCAACTTAAAAGGACAAAAACACCAGGTACAATCATATAATTATTTGATAAAAACCGTAAAAATTTGGACAAAAAGGCGGCTCAACATCCTCCCACGCTAAACTTCTTGCACGTCCTCATGCAAGAAAAACCGATAAAACTATGACAGAATGCAGGGGAAGTGTCAACAAATATTTCAGCAAGTAAGGATGAAGATGTCTGCTATTTTAAAATATTCATTAACCTGCAACACAACTTATTACAATCCCAACGAAAACCATGTTACAGTTGTAATGAAAGTATCAGGTACCAAAAGTAGACATTATGGAGAAAATTGCACATACCTGTTGTCTTATCTCGAATGAATTCCATATATTGTTTATGCCCAGATTCTTATGATAAAAATCAAATTTTGTTGAAACGGTGCAATTTCGAGAAGACTACCACAAGATTTCTACACCTACTATAAAAATATTGTACCTAGGTCATGCACCTCATATTTAGGGGCAACTACAATCAATACACATTGTTGTCAACCAACATCTTGTGAGTAGTCATCATTGAGTAATTCTTCACTCTAATCAAAATGAGTTATAGTGCTAGATAAGGGAAATAAAAGTAAATTAATACGACAGTTTCCTAGACCAGTCAACAACCTATTTATTGAACACTCTAAATGTCATTGTCATCCAGATCCAAAACTGCATTTCCTCTTAATCAAGTACAAAGAATAACCTTCACTAAGGGCACCACATCATTAAAGATTCTTGATTTTTGAAGAATAGAACTCAAGGCACTATGTTCAAATCATCTTAAAACCATTGTCCAAGAAAAAGGATGAGTTTTAGGGAAAGAGAAGGATAACCAAGCAAGTCATAGTATGCAATTAACTTTAATACCACAGACATGGCCTTGCTGCCCACAGGTGTCCATAACCTCGATAGGGATGTCTTTTGACCCAACGAAATGTCTGTGTCCCACTTACTAGATATGGATTCAGAGTTAGATTATTTTACTTTTTAGATGAAGCCCACTATCCTGGCTTGGTAACCAGCTGATGGCAGTGCCACTCACAAGAAGTAACATGGATGAACAGGCTGGCTCGTGATGAGAAATCATGTCTTCTAGCTTTTTGGTTCAAAGCCATTACTCTGGCATGGTGACTAGTAGCAGCAATGTCATGCACGCTAGGTCTCATGATTGTGGTAGGTCGGCTCATCACAAGACCTCCTATCCTCCCGTAAATATTTTGTAAGCTTTGATTATGATTAACCTTAAAGGTTACTTAATAAGTGGGGAGATAGATCTACTCCTTAAGAGTACGGGATGGTGTGAAAATTTTTTAATGACTAATCATTACTGGCTAGTTCCTCTACCTTAAAAACTTATTAAAAATATCCCAGATAATGACTGCAAGATTATTTGAGTCAATAATGCTAGCGTTCAAATGACAACTCATTGTGATCTTTACTAGAGTGGTCCACCATAGTGGGCTCTCCAATAGTACCTTCTAAGGGAAAATGAAAATATATATCCTAGACAACCAATTATTAGAGTGATTAATCATGGTTACTTTTGCAAAATCATGAGGTATTAGATTTAATTGTACTTAACAACATTTGTCACAAATGTGCGTGTTAACATCTAATGTGGATCAAAAGTAGTTTTAACAACCATACTTTAAAAATCAAAACCCTAATAGCATTATAACAGCTTTATTCATTTATTCTCCTACCCTACCCTACCCTAAGAAGTAGAAGACTCCTAAGTTTAAGTATAGAAGTACTTCCAATGTATTTAGGTGTGCAACAGAAGGATAATTACGCTCATGTTAAAATTTGAAAAGTATATGCAAGAAAATACCAAAACATGAGATACCAACTCCACTAACTCATGTGATGCTATGAATTTTTGAATGATAAATGAGTGGATACTGATAGTCATTTGGAACCAAGATTATATGGGATTCATATACTCTTGGTCACTTGATTCATGAGTAACATTCAGTCCATCATGAAAATCCTCCACATTTCTTTTTTTATCCTCTAAAGTGAAGGTCGGATCAGATAGATGTTCTGCTTCTAATGGCTCCTCCTCATCATGCATGATCCACATCTTCTCGGTCTCCTTAGGAAGATATTACATATCTTCATTAGTCTTCTCTTCCAGATGAATAGACCTTTCCCTGATTGATGCCAAAATACGATCTTTCTGTGAAGTAGAGACCCCAGCTTTTGCTAGGATTTGAAATAAATCTTCGAACAACATCACATTTCCTGACATTTTATTGCTAGCTGGAAATTATTATTAGCACCAAACTTGAAATATTTGTTTACGAGAAACCAAACTTTGCAGTGACCCCAAGCAAAAGCGGATGCGTGGCTCTTCACTCACGTCTTACCGTCATCTTCGCCCTCTAGTTTCCCAACGGAGGTAAAAGTGAAAAATTAATCAACTTCAATTGGAGTAAAGAAAGAAATCCACACTTTTTGGAAAATAAAATCACACCTTTCATAAATTGAATAATCTAGATTGCGGAAAAGAAAGTTACCTAATGAAATAAATGACTCCTTAAAAACTCAATTGCAGTAAAAGAAACAAAACCCACTTGCAATAAAATCACTCATTTGTGGAAAGGAAAACCTGGATTGTGAGATTTCTGGGAATACCATCCAGTATGCTTCAGCAAGAAATGGGAATCTCATTAATCTAAAATTTGATTGCGAAAGAAAGGGAAAAATCATAACAAATCACGAGGCCTTATCCTACAACGCCTCCTCGGCAACGACGCCAAAATGTTGGGAGGTATAAATGCTATATTTACACCCACATTTAAATTGTCAACCCAGGGGAACATAAGACTTAGAGACGTAGCACAATATATGCCATAATGCGACCTCAGAGATTTTTCCATTCGAAACCCTAGATCTAATTCGAAAAGGAAATCATGCGGGAAAAGAAATAAGACATTTCAAGAGAACACACTGCAAATTAATAATCTATGCAGGAAAAGGGTGCAAAACATGTTAATCAACTACAAATACACTTGCTAATATGAAATCATGAAATAAATAACTATTTAAAATCTATACTTAAAATGTCGCTTTAAAATCGATACTTAAAATGTTGCTTGCAAATACTATTGATGGAAGGAAATCATAGGTGTATGAAAATATTCAATTCAGACTAAGCGAGGACATATTCAAGAGGAATCTTGGACAGTTTAATTATGTTAAAACTATATTTAAACTAATCTTGGTATTTAAATCAACGTGATCTCATTACAATCCCAAGACCAATTCATAT
Organism: Pinus albicaulis; assembly: GCA_034641835.2. Taxonomy (NCBI): domain Eukaryota; kingdom Viridiplantae; phylum Streptophyta; class Pinopsida; order Pinales; family Pinaceae; genus Pinus; species Pinus albicaulis. Next base: position 770,760,733 of record CM076578.1, read on the forward strand.
AATAATTTAACTTATTTATAAATTCCCAATAATATAATGAATTAGATGAAAGCCTTGTTGATCTTATCCTCCTCTTAAATCCTTGCTACTTAATATATATTTTTAAAATAACTTGAACAGGACAAGGATGAAATTGAGAAAAAGAAGCACTTACTAATTGATAACCTATTTAATTGCTAGAACATAAATAAACTCTAAATTAACACCTGCATAAAATTTATCTAGCCTATGTAATTAAATGTAAAGGAAATTATGAAATGGAATTGTAGTGTTCAAATTAATTTATTGATTGGAGATATTATCAAGTAGTTTTTGCTGAAAGTATCCTCATGGTATTTCTAGCAATTATAATGACAAGTATTTCAAATTTCAGGGAATGCCCAAATAACATTGGATCAATTAAATCAAAGTTTTCAATCATAATATCAAATCCATTATAAATCTCTGCAATTAAGAATATACTTCTCTAGATAATAGATGAACATGGAAAATAGTGAGAAGGGAAAACAACAATGTTTGCTAATTTGTATTCTATTTGTAATTGAATTGCTCGACAGAAATTAATTTCAAACCAATTAAATTGAATCTATGACTCAAACCTATGCGTTTAAATAATGTAAAGGAAATGGAAAAAATGAAATTGACACACACCACACCATTCAGGAAATGAAACTCACAACTCAGAAAATGCAATCAAACACCATCAAGAAACTTAATAAACCATTCTTAACAGGAAATGAAATTAACTAAACTAAACAAATCTGCAGCAATCCAAGCAATGAGCTACTTGACGGGCCGAATCATCCAACTCAATCTTTATGCAGAAAAGAACTACATTAACACATTAACTCAAAAATTAAAGAGCTCAAAAAAATAGTTTAAATGAAAATTGGTATTACTGTGGGAATTGAATTACAAATAAACATTCAATTAAATAACATAAATTTACAATTCTGGCAATTCATAATCCATCGTTCTCCAGCAAAATCCAGCATCACCTATCTTCTACGCTCTCAACCTCAATCTACCTCTACACAATCCTCTCCCCTACACTATGATGGATCCATCTTACCATACTACTATCTCCCAGCTCTCCTATCATATTATAAAAATCGATCTTAAATAGTTTTTTTAACATGCTTGCCCTATGTGTTGATGACTCCTTACATTTTTGCCTTTCAGCTTTTGCAACCCATGCAATTGATTTTTATCGAACTTGTTGGAACAAATTGATTAAATATGGCAAGTTCATGCTTGATATTTGTTATTTCATTAACTGATTTATAAATTTGAGGGATTATGCTTCTTTGGTGCAATGAGGAATTTCCTTCTGTTCCCTCAGCTTCACACAATCTGATTCATAACTGTTTGGAAATTGTCAATTAATTACAATTTCTTGATTGAATTGTTGTCGTGAAGTTAGAGTGATGCCACATTGGGAGCTTGAACTCTAATTTTCCTTCGTAAATCTCATGCTAAATTCAATCGCCCACAAATTGGTTCAGATCACAACAAGAAGTTTTATTTCCCAGCAAATCTGGCTTCCGAAAATAATTCTGACTCCATCAAATTGTTGGCAAAGGAAATGCACAGTTAGCAAGCTCCGGTGGTTTGTGTGAGAAAGATTTTTGTTGTTTAACCAAGCTACACAATCTACGCATTCCATCAAAGGAGGCCGGAAAACCATATCCTTCTATTTGGATTCACTGCAAATCAGGGAAGAATGTCTGCTGCCAGATTTAATTTCCACACCTCCAAAGAAATACAACCATGTATGAATTATTTAAATAAATAAAACTTAACATTCCACAAAATTCACTTTTTCCTCCTTCATTATTGTTTTCCAAATTCCCATCTGATGCTTTTAGAAAAAATCATGGGTTCTTATGAAATAAGTTGTATCCATAATAAAACTCCAATCGAGTTTGTATTGACATGAACTACATTGCCCGATGACGGATTATGGATATTAGAATTCGGTGGCGGATTCTAGATATTGGAATTTCATTATGGTTGAATGATATTGTCTCATGTAAAAGCTATTATTTTCCTCCAAATCCCAAAAATTATTCGTGTTCTGGAAACTTTAGAGGAATTTCTGTAGGAAGGATCTGATCATCGGGCTTGGATTATCATTGGTTCACCTCTAAGGGTCTGAGCAATAAAATTGCTGATAACACGGCCATTATCAATGTTCATTTGTGGCCCATAGGTATTAAATATTTGAGCAATATGGATCTCTGACCCAAAACTATGGCCAATTTTGCAAAACCGTTCACGTTCAGTCTGTTTCTGTACTTACAACTGAACTTAAGAATTTCTTTAGCCTTCACTCCCTTTTGGTGATGAATTTTGTCGAACGGTTTCTGGGTTATATGAAACATGGTATTCTAAGCACGATGCAAGTCTTAGAATGTTGATATTCCTCATAATTTGATCACAAAATTCATAATTTCACCTACAACAATGTCATTCTCTACTCAACTTTGTTTCTACACTAGACTTATTCAGCTGCCACCAAGAAAGCACGTTACAAATGAAATTCACACAAAACACTCATCGAATTACCGATTAAGAAGAATTCATAATCAAAATCATTATTGTCTCCAAATGCCCCTAATCATCAACTTAAAAAGGCCAAAAACACCAGGTACAATCATATAATTGTTTGATAAAAACCATAAAAATTTGGACAAAAAGGCGGCTCAACATCCCCCCACGCTAAACTTCTTGCATGTCCTCGTATAAGCAAAACCTATAAAACTATGACAGACAGCAAGGGAAGTGTCAGCAAATATTTCAGCAAGGAAGGATGAAAATGCCTGATATTTAACAAGATTCATTAGCCCGGAACACAACTTATTACAATTCCAACGAAAACCATGTTACAGTTGTAATGAAAGTATTAGGTACCAAAAGTAGACATTATGGAAAAAATTTCACATATCTGTTGTCTTTCCTTGAATGAATTCCCTATATTTTTTATGCCTAGAGTCTTATGATAAAAATCAAATTTTGTTGAAAAGGTGCAATTTCAAGAAGACTACCACAAGATTCCTGCACCTACTATAAAAATCTTGTACCTAGGTCATGCACCTCATATTTAGGGGCAACTACAATCAATACACATTTTTGTAAACAAACATCTTGTGAGTAGTCATCATTGAGTAATTCTTCACTCTAATCAAAATGAGTTATAGTGCTAGAGAAGGGAAATAAAAGTAAATTAATATGACACTTTCCTGGACTAGTCAACAACCTCTTTATTGAACAATCTAAATGTCATTGTCATCTGGATTGAAAACTGCATTTCCTCTTAATCAAGTACAAAGAATAACCTTCACTAAGGGTACAAAATCATTAAAGATTCTTTATTTTTGAAGAGTATAACTTAAGGCACTATGTTCAAATCATCTTAAAACCATTTTCCAAGAAAAAGGATGAGTTTTAGGGAAAGAGAAGGATAACCAAGCAATTCATAGTATGCAATTAACTTTAATACCATAAACATGGCCATACTGCCCGCAGGTGTCCATAACCTCAACAGGGATGCCTTTTGACCCAGCGAAATGTTTGTGTCCCACTTACTAGATATGGATTCCGAGTTAGCTTATTTCACTTTTTAGATGAAGGCCACTATCCTAGCTTGGTAACCAGCTGATGGAAGTGCCACTCACAAGAAGTAACATGGATGGACCAGCCAACTCGTGATGAGACCTCATGTCTTCCAGCTTTTTGGCTGAAAGCCATTACTCTGGCTTAGTGACCAGCAGCAGCAATGTCATGCACATTAGGTCTCATGATCATGGTAGGTCGGCTCATCACGAGACCTCCTATACTCCCATAAATCTTTTGTAAGCTCTAATTATGATTAACCTTAAAGGTTACTTAATAAGTGGGGAGATGTTAGGTTTGTGTTATATTCTTTTCACGACTAGTCACATGGTTTTGTGCATGGGTTTGCACATGGTTTTGGGGCATGATGGTTTTCGGCCCCTGGTATTTTGTACATCCGGTCAAGGGAACTATGGTTATGTTCTAATCCAGGGTTAATGGATTGGGGTTTATGTATGCTTCGGCATGTATATATATGTGTTGTAACACTAAAAGGAATATAATGAAAAACAAAGTAGGTCGTCCGGATTTGGGATCTAGGGGAAAATCTCTGTGTTTATCTGTTTTATGTTTTATGCTCTCACTATTGTTTATTTTCTCTTTTAAAGATTCGTTCGTAGATAATTTCTGTACAGGGTTAAAACCTACATTTGGTATCGGAGTAGTTTTGGCCTCAAGGGGATGCCTTTGCTGCTGAGGGGCTTTTTTTTTACTTGGGCCTGAGGTAGACCCTGTTTAGTGGGAGATATGCAAGATTGATTCTTGCGGTGAAAGAAGATGGCGAGTAGCGGGAAGATAGAGATCGAGAAATTTAATGGTCAACATTTTGAGTTGTGGAAGCTCAAGATGGAGGATGTGCTGGTAGATAAAGATCAGTGGATCGCGGTAGATCCGAGTACCAAACCAACGGTAATTTCAGATTAATATTGGAAGAAACTGGATTGGAAGGCAAAGAGCACAATACGGTTGTGTGTCTCAGATTCAACATGCTAGTCTATCCGGTAGCGTTATGTCGAAGGATCTTAGGGAGACAAGCTAGGAATTTTGTACTGACCAAGTCCTCTGTGAACAAATTCTTCCGTTGGAAAAGTTGGGAGACCAGAGGACAGATGAATTTGATATAATTTAATGCCTTCACATATGTGTCGTATTTCATTCGTTGATATTAAAATCTCAGATGAAAGATAAGTTCTTCATCACTTGTAGTGTTTTCACATGATTCGTGATGTTTCCGTTATTGCATTGTTTTATTTTGCTGCAACCACTCAATTTTAGTTGACATTTTCAGCCTTAAGGAGGAAAATGAGACGAAGAAACATGGAGGGTCGAATGGAGAGGCTTTATCTGTACGAGGAGGGTCTCAAAACAGAAACAAGAATAAGGTTTCAAGTGGGAGATCCAAATCTAGAGGGAGATCTAAATCTCCTGGAAAGTTTGTAAAGGTATGCTGGAAATGCGGAAAGGAAGGGCACTACAAAAAGGACTGCAGATCTAAAGCTCCTGAGAAAGGAAAGGGATCTGATGATGCTCCTTCTGCAAAGGCAAAAACCACCTCGGATGAAGGTGGGGATGTGTATTTGGCTTCTTCCTTCAAATACACATGCGTATCATGAGTCATGAACATTTATCCAAGCTATGCAAGAACTTAACAGAATAAACATATAACCTTAAATACAGAGATGCAGCGGAAATAACACTTCATTTCATTAATATCAAAGAACTGAAATTTGCTTACAGACAGAATGGAAATAAAACTAGCTAGGGCGCTGGTAGCTATCTCTGAGAAGAGATGTGGCGGCTACAGGCCTCTGAACTGAGTTACAATGAGGCTCGAGGGCCTATTTATCATTTATAAACAATGGGAAATCCTAAACAGCCAAAACCCTAACCCTAGGAGATGAAGCGCCAAAACTATGGGCCCTGTTTGGGTAAATTGGTGTTTCAACTTCCCAGGGGCGTAACTTTGGCATACAATCTCCGTTTGACGCGTACCATACCTCGTTAGAAAGATCTATCCGAGGACTACAAATGAACAAGCAACATCGGTCCATGGACAAATGTTACTCTTCATTTTCCCAAAAAACGTCGTTTAGGGCCTCAAATCGTTTCTCCCAAGCTCAGACCCAAAGACTCATGGTAACAGAAAATTATGCTTAACCCAAAATTAAAAGAGACAATGGTGGGGCCCCCAAGTGAAATAGCAAAGACTCACTAACATCCCACCGGATCATTCCTCCCCTTTAGAAGCAATGGTCCCCATTGCGTTAAGTTCCTCCATGAGATGAGGAAATTCTCTCGTTAACTTCGTCCTCGGTGAACCACTTTCCTTGGTGCAGGAGTTGGACACCTTTCATAACTCGATACGCTGATCCCTTCCGTTTAAGTGTTCTTGATTTGCATGTTCAAGGTTAATCTGTGGTGTAAGGCTGTTCCATGCAGTTTGGGTTTAACTCTGTTGGTGTGAGTTGTTCTTCAATGTCCGAGGTGTCCAGTAGAGGTGGGAAGTAAGGACGAAGGCGATCCACATTGAAGACTGGGTGTAGACCAAGGAATGGTGGAATAGTGAGCTCGAAGGAATTGTTCCCTACAGCCTTGGTGATGGTGTACGGCCCGTAACGGAGCGGGCGAAGCTTGCAGTGGGGTCCAGTGAGGCACTCCTACAAATGTAGCCATACTTTGTCACCCACCTGGAAGTTGTGTGGCACCCAGTGTTGATCATGGCATTGCTTGTACTTCGCATTGGCTTTGTCCAATATATCATGAACCTTTTGGCAGATGTGTTGAATGTGCTCAATGAAGCTACTTGCTTTGTCAACTTCAGACTGGACATGAGATGAATCGGCCTGAGCAGCTGCAAATGGCATGGCTACGTCAATGGGACATAGTGGTTGGAATCCCAAGCCCACCTGAAAGGGGCTATGGCCAATTGAATTGTGGAGAGCTCGGTTATAACTATGTTGTACATAGGGGAGGCTCTCGTCCCATGTGCAGAATGTGTACAATTATTCTATTGACGACCTCTGTCTGGCCATCTGTTTGGGGATGGAAATTTGTGGACTTGGTGAGCTTTGTGTCCAACATTGACCAGAGGCTGGACCAAAATGTGCTGAGGAACCTGCTATCTCGATCTGATATGATAGACTGTGGGATCCCAAAGTGCACCCACACTCGTTCAAAGAAGCATTTAGCAGTGGGTTCTACTGTGATATTCTTCTTACAGGCCGCCATAATGGCCATCTTCGAGAATCTGTCAATGACCACGAAAACACAGTCATTTCCATTCTTAGTCGAAGGCAGGCCTGACATGTAATCCATGGAGGTGGATTACCAAGGTCGACTAGGGGTAGGTAGCGGAGTATATAGGCCTTTCTTCTTGATGGTTGGTTTGGCAATGGCACAAGCAGTGCAGGATTTGATGTGCTTCTCGACATTCTTTCGAAGGTTCGGCCAATAGAAATACTTCTGCAGTATTGCTACTGTTTTCTCGACCCCGAAATGCCTAGAGACTTGACTGTAGTGTGCTTCCCATATCATCTTGGCACGCTCGCTTGAAGGAACACAAAGGTGTCCCAGGTGACATAAAAGTGCATCTTGGAGGTGAAAATTTGGAACTTGCGTACCCCCCAAGAGTGCCTTGTAAGTGTGGCCAAATTCTGGGTCACTCTCATAGAGAAGCGGCCAATCAGAAGTCTTGTGTCCACAAGAGTTGAGCACGGTGGTGATTGCCACGATCGGTGGTTGGTTGAGGCAGTCTGCAACAGTATTGGTGCTACCCTTCTTGTACTTGATGTTCAAATGAAACTGTTGCAGATATGTGGACCACTTCTCATGGTGATCATTCTGCAACTTCCCTTGTGTTTGTATGAACTATAGGGGCCGGTGGTCTGTGTGGATGATTGTTTCCTTCCCCAAAATGTAATGCTTCCATTTTTGACAAGCTTGCACAATGGAATACATTTCTTTGTCATAAGTGGGATACTTGCGAACTGTGTCAGACAATGTCTCACTGTGATATGCCACTGGATGTCCCTGTTGAGTAAGAATTGCCCCAATAGCATAGTCAGAGGCATCTGTCTCGATCTCAAATGGATGTTGCAAGTCTGGTAATGTGAGCACTGGGGCATAACAGAGGTGATTTTTCAATTCTGTGAACACCTTCTGTTGAGGTTCCAACCAAGATAATTTTTCTCTTGCTCCTCCCTTGGTGACTTGACTCAAGGGCAAAGTGATATGAGAGAATCCCAACACGAATCTACGGTAGAAATTAGCAAGACCCAGAAAGCTGCAAATCTCTGTTATAGTGGTTGGGGCTGGCCAATCCCGAATTACTTGGATCTTGGCTGGATCCACATGCACCCCTCTTTCATCAATAATGTATCCCAGATATTGAACCTGGGTTAGGCCAAATGTGCACTTCTCTAAATTAGCACACAACTTGTGTTGCCACAGTGTTTGGAGGACTTGTCGGATGTGGTGAAGGTGCTCTTCCCAAGTCTGGTTGAAGATCAGAATGTCATCTAAGTACACCACTACAAATGAGTTGGTGAATGGCCGCAAGATGTCGTCCATCATCATCATGAAGCTTGCGGGAGCATTTGTCAACCCGAAAGGCATGACCAGCCATTCGAAAATACCTTCCTTGGCTTTGAAGGCAGTCTTCCACACATCAGAGGGTTCAATTGGTACCTGGTGATACCCAGACTTCAGGTCGATCTTGCTGAAATATTTTTCACCTTTGAGTTGGTCCAGAAGGTCATCAATCCGTGGGATTGGGTACTTATTCCGGACAATGATCTTGTTCAGCGCCCGATAGTCAATACAGAGTCTCCACGTCCCATCCTTCTTCTGTACCAACACGATCGGGCTCCCACATGGCAATGAAATTGGTCTAATGTGAACTTTCTGCAATAGCTCCTGAATCTGCCTCTTGATTTCATCATTCTCCAGAACAGAGCACTGATAGATCGGTCCATTGGGTAGCGACGCACCTAGTGTCAGATCAATCGGGTGCTTGACCTGACAGTGCAGAGGAACCCCTGTGGGTGAGGTGAAGATGTCCCCGTACTCCTCCACAACCTTATCCATTTGTTGTTGTTGTGCAGAGGAGCCCTATCTGGAGGTCGTGGCCACAATCTTCTTCTTGCCCTCGGGGTGGATCATCAGGAAAACAAATTTTCTGGTTTGGGAAATGAGCTTACTGTATTGTTTTGCAGTAACCAAAGAGATAGTGGCAGGAGGTGGTACTTCTGGTATCCTGTACAACTTATTTCCCAAAGTAACAATAATTGCACAAGGTCGAGACTCATACATAACATGACACTTCCACAAGTATGGTTGTCCTAATAATACATCAGAAACATCAATAGGAGCAACGTCACATAGTACCTCATCCGTGAAGGGCTTGATGTTATAGGGAAGGCGTCACTGCTGGCTGACACAGAGATCTCGTCCTTGGTGAAGCCACCCGATGGTGTATGGATATGGGTGAGCTGTATTCGGCAAGCCCAACCGCTTCACGACATCTGCTGAAATGAGGTTCTTTTGGCTCCCATTGTCGACAATGAACTGTACAGGGGGGGCCTCTACCCACATCTGGGATTGGAAGAGACGTTCCTCCTCCTCTGTATCTTCTGGTTCGTCCTTCTCGATATTTGTAGTGGCAACAGTGGCATTGGGATCCGCATCAATAATTTGTTTCCCTTTTTCATTCCCCTTTTCAGGTTCTTATTTGGAGTCGGAGCATGCATCTAACTCAGAAGCCCTCATCTCGGCCACTAGCGACTGCTTGGCCCGACACTCACTTGTGTTGTGAGTGGAGCTCTTATGGAAGTCACACTACTTTCCCGTGTCCTTCTTTGGCTCTGCGGTGCTGTTATTTTCTTGTGGCTTCGACGGGTTGTCTTTAGCTTTCATGCCTTGGCTCTGTCCTTTGTTCTGCGGTTTGGAAGCACCTTTCCCTTGCTTTTTATTAGCAGATCCAAAGTTCCACTTCTTCTGTTTGAATTTCTGCTCAATCTTGGCAGCATACCGGTATGCCATACGAAGCGAGGAGATGTCGAGGAACTCCATTTCCTCCTGAATGTATCTGTGCAGGCAGCTGTGATACTTTAGCACCAGATGTTTCTCTGAATCTTTGATACCCAACTTTGTGCACAGGGTATGGAACAGATTCACCAGCTCATGCACATCTTGATCCCTTTGTTGTCGCAGCGTGGTCCATTATATGTACTTGTCCTCATAGCTCCCCACGGGATAGTACTGTTCCTTGACGGAGTCTCGGAAATAATTACAAGTTGGTACGGCCGAGAACAGAGAGGGTTCTGTCTTGTCCTTTTTCTCAAGTAGGTTTCCCACCACTCCTTAACATGGGGGGTAGCTTTGAGGAGTGCAAAAATAATCTTCTCCCAGTCTGAAAAGTCATGAACAGAGAAATATCCTTCTAATATATTCAACCATCTATCTATGGCATCTGCGTCTATTTGACCCTCAAATTTGGGAATGTCCAAATTTACTTGTACCTTAAAAGGAGTCACGCCTCTAGAGTGGCTGCTGGATGCAGATGCATCGCCGGTGGGCAGGCGTTGAAGGATATGAGCAAAGTTATCCATCATCGCGTTCCTTTGTTTTTTGAGGGCCTCCTTGAGCAATATTTTGATAAGATCTCCTGCTCCCTCATCTTTCTTTTCATCCCCCATCGGCGTCCATCGAGGTTTGCGAGGCTGATCTTGCAAAGGTTCCGCCAGATCAAGCCCTAGCTCCTTATACCCCGACCGCGTTGGGGACATGCAAAGAAGGATCGAGAAAAAGCAGACCGCTCTGATACCACTGATCTGGATTTATGCAGCAATGCAACAGAATAAACATATAACCATAAATACAGAGATGTAGCAGAAATAACACTTCATTTCATTAATATCAAAGAACTGAAATTTGCTTACAGACAGAATGGAAATAAAACTAGCTAGGGCGCTGGTAGCTATCTCTGAGAAGAGATGTGGCGGCTACAGGCCTCTAAAATGAGTTACAATGAGGCTCAAGGGCCTATTTATCATTTAGAAACAATGGGAAATCCTAAACAGCCAAAACCCTAACCCTAGGAGATGAAGCGCTAAAACTATGGGCCCCGTTTGGGTAAATTGGTGTTTCAACTTCCCAGGGGCGTAACTTTGGCATACGATCTCCGTTTGACGCGTACCATACCTCGTTAGAAATATCTATCCGAGGACTACAAATTTTGAACGAGCAACATCGGTCCATGGACCCATGTTGCTCTTCGTTTTTCCAAAAAACGTCGTTTAGGGCCTCAAAACGGCTTCGGAAGTTCAGGACCCGAAAAACTGCTAAAAATAGTAAAACAGTCAAACCGAGAAAACTCGAAAGAGACAATGTAGGGGCAATACGGGAATAGGCAGACCACCAATATCCACTCATGGTTGATTGACTTAGGTGCATCCTTTCACTTCACTCCTCATAGGGAGTGGTTCTGCGAGTATGAGAAATATGATGGTGGTGATGTCTTCTAGGTGATGATAGGAAGGCCAGAATCGTTGGACGTGGAAAATTCAAGCTGAAGCTGCAAAGTGGAAGGATTAGAACACTTCCTGGTGTTCTGCACATTCTTGCATTGGCTAGAAATATGATTTCTGTGAGCAAGATGAATGATGTAGGTGTAAAAACAATGTTCGAGAAAGACACCTGTAAGATGGTTCAGGGAGCACTGGTATTAATGCGGGGAGTTCAGATTGGAACTCTGTACAAGCTTTAGGGCAACACTGTTACTGATGGGTGCAACAGTTCCATGAACCCTAAACTCGGAGCGTAAAGCCTAAAGGTCTCTAGAGTGGAAGACTCCTATGCTATGGCAGCAAAGGCTTGGACATATTGGAGAGAAGGGCCTTCGGATACTGCATAGAGATGGTATGGTAGAAGGTATGTCTAATTGTTCTCTGGATTTCGATTTCTGTGAACATTGTGTATATGGGAAGAAGAATCGGGTGAGTTTTCCTTCTGGTGCTAAGAGGGAAAACAAGATATTAGAACTTGTGCACAGTGATGTGTTTGGGCCTGTGTCAGTTCCATCACTGGGAAAGTCTGTGTACTATGTCTCATTCATAGATGACTTCTCAAGGAATACATGGATATATTTCTTGAGGAAGAAATCTGAAGTCTTTGACAAATTTAAAGAATTTAAGGCTCTGGTGGAAAACCAGACAGAGAAGAAGATAATGGCGCTGAGGACAGATAATGGTGGGGAGTTATGCAAGAAGGAATTTGAAGAGTTCTGTAAGAAGTGTGGTATAGCACGACAGAAGACTACTCCATACACACCTCAGCAAAATGGAGTTGCAGAAAGAATGAATAGAACACTGATGGAAAAGGCAAGAAGCATGCTCAGTGGTACTAGGTTAGGACAAGAATTCTGGGCAGAGGCAGTGGAGACTGCATGTTACTTAGTTAACAGATCACCTTCATCAGCGTTGGAGGATAAGACTCCACATGAGGTATGGACTGGTAAGAAACCCTCTCTTTCACATATGAGGGTATTTGGATGTGATGCATATGTACATGTTCCAAAGGAGAAAAGGAGCAAGTTGGATAATAAATCTGAAAGGTGCATCTTTATTGGGTATAAGGATGGTTTAAAGGGTTACAAGCTTTGGAACCCGGAAACAAGGAAGGTTGTGTACAGCCGAGATGTGGTGTTTAGAGAGGTGAAAGATATTTTTAAACATGAAGTCCTACCAAAGGAACTTGAGAAGATAGAGCTTGAGCTAAAGGAGGATGAATCAGACTCTACAACAGAAGAAGACTCAGAAGAGGAAGAGCCACAAACTCCAGTTGTTAGAAGATCAGTTCGGGAAAGAAGACAACCAAAAAGGTATAGTCCATCTACTTTCTATTCAAATTTTTCTTTAACTATAACTGATGATGATCCCAGAACCTTCAGGGAGGCAGTAGATTCAGAGGATAAAAAACTCTAGAAGGAGGCCATGGTTGATGAAATGGCATCCTTGCATAAAAATGAGGCATGGGATCTGGTGGAGTTGCCAGATGGATGGAAGCCCATCGGGAGAAAATGGGTGTTTAAGAAGAAGATGAATGTAGAAGGCAAGGTGGAGAAATACAAAGCTCGGTTGGTAGCAAAAGGTTATTCCCAGGTGCCAGGAATTGATTTTGGTGATATTTTTTCTCCTGTTGCCAAAGTTATTTCTATTAGATTACTTTTATCTGTTGCTGCTGCATTTGATTTTGAGATAGAACAGATGGATGTGAAGACAACATTTCTTCACGGGGATCTAGAAGAGGAGATCTACATGAAGCAACCCGAAGGCTTTATGGTGAAGGGTAAGAAAGAACTGGTATGCAGGTTGAAGAAGTCTCTGTATGGGTTAAAACAGTCACCAAGGATGTGGTATCAGAAATTTTATACCTATATACGGGGACTTGGCTTCACCAGAAGCAAGGAGGATCACTGTGTTTATTTTAAATTAATTGGTGACCGTGTTATTTATTTGGTCTTGTGTGTGGATGATATGTTGTTGATTGGAAATGACAAAGAAATTATCCAAGATTTGAAGACCCAACTGTTCTCCAAATTCGACATGAAGGATCTTGGTGCTGCAAACTATATTTTGGGCATGAAAATTAAGAGAGATCAGGCAAAGAGGAAGCTCTGGTTAAACCAGAGGAAGTATGTCGAGACTATATTGCAGAGGTTCAATATGCAGGATAGTAAACCGGTGAATGTTCCTATTCCTGTAGGTGTAAAGCTGTCTGCTGAACAGTGTCCGAAGACACAAGAAGAAGAGGAGTATATGCCCCGTGTTCCATATGCAAGTGCAGTGGGTAGCCTGATGTATGCAATGGTCTGTACTAGACCAGACATTGCACATGCAGTGGGAGTATTGAGCAGGTTTATGTCAAACCCAGGGAAGGAGCATTGGACAGCAGTGAAGCGGGTTTTCAGATATTTACGTGGCACTAGTGATTATGGCTTGTGCTACCAGGGAAGACCAGGATTGGAAAGAATGTTGGACATTCGTGGTTTTGTTGATGCAGACTGGGCTGTAGATCTGGACCAAAGAAGATCTACAAGTGGGTATGTGTTTAGCCTATTTGGAGGTGCAGTCAGTTGGATGAGTAAAAGACAGTCTGTAGTGGCGCTTTCAACTACAGAGGCAGAATACATAGCAGCTACTCATGCAAGCAAGGAAGCAGTTTGGTTGCAGAGATTGTGTTCAAGTATGGGGTTGGTACAGCAAGCTATAAGGATAGACTGTGATAGCCAAAGTGCAATTTTCTTGGCTAAGAACCCTGCTTATCATTCAAAGACAAAGCACATTGATGTTCAATATCACTTTGTGAGATATATGGTTGAAGCTAAAAGGGTGTTGTTGGTAAAGGTGGACACTTTGAAGAATGTTGCAGATGCATTGACAAAGTCTGTGAGCACTCAGAAGTTCTCTTGGTGTAGAGAAACAATGGGTGTTGCAAAGCTAGGCTAATGACTCAGATCTCCTATGGCCCTCTGCGAAAAGAAAACAACAAGTGGGATAATGTTGGGTTTGTGTTATATTCTTTCCATGACTAGTCACATGGTTTTGTGCATGGATTTGCACATGGTTTTGGGGCATGGTGGTTTTTGGCCCTTGGTATTTTGTAGATCCGGTCAAGGGAACTATGGTTATTTTTTAATCCAGGGTTAATGGATTGGGGTTTATGTATGCTTCGACATGTATATATATATGTGTTGTAACACTAAAATGAATATAACGAAAAATCAAGTTGGTCATCCCGATTTGGGATCCAGGGGAAAATCTCTGTGTTTATCTGTTTTATGTTTTATTCTCTCACTATTGTTTATTTTCTGTTTCAAATATTTGTTCGTAGATAATTTCTGTACAGGGTTAAAACCTACAGGAGACAGATCTACTCCTTAAGAGTACGGGATGGCGTGAAAAGTTTTTAATGACTAATCATTACTGGCTAGTTCCTCTACCTTAAAAACTTATTAAAAATATCCCAGATAATGACTGCAAGATTCTTTGAGTCAATAATGCTAGTGTTCGAATGACAGCTCATTATGATATTTGCTAGAGTGGTCCACCATAGGGGGCTCTCCAATAGTACCTTCTAAGGGAAACTGAAAATATATATCCTAGACGACAACTTATTAGAGTGATTAATCATGGTTACTTTTGCAAAATCATGAGGTATTAGAGTTAATTGTACTCAACAAGATTTTTCACAAATGTGTGTGTTAACATCTAATGTGGATCAAAAGTAGTTTTAACAACCATACTTTAAAAATCAAAACCCTAATAGCATTATAACAACTTTATTCATTTATTCTCCTACCCTACCCTATCCTAAGAAGCAGAAGACTCCTAAGTTTAAGTATAGGAGTACTTCCAATGCATCCAGGCGCGCAACAGAAGGATACTTATGCTCATGTTCAAATTTGAAAATTATATGCAAGAAAATACCAGAACATGAGGTACCAGCTCCACTAACTCATGTGATGCTACAAATTGTTGAATGATAAATGAGGAGTGGATACTGATACCCATTAAGAACCAAGATTCTATGGGATTCATATACTCTTGGTCACTTGATTCATGAGTAACATTCAGTCCATCATGCAAATCCTCCACATTTCTTTGTTTATCCTCTAAAGTGAAGGTCGGATCAGATAGATGTTCTGCTTCTAATGGCTCCTACTCATCATGCATGATCCAAAGCTTCTCGGTCTCCTTAGGAAGATCTTCCATATCTTCATGAGTCTTCTCTACCAGAGGAATATACCTTTCCCTGATTGATGAAAAAATATGATCTTTCTGTGAAGTAGAGACACCAGCTTCTCCAAGGATTTGAAATAAATCTTGGAACAACATCACACTTCTTGATATTTTATTTGTAGCTGGAAAGTCTTATTAGCACCAAACTTGAAATATTCATTTACGGGCAACCAAAATTTGGAGTGACCCCAAGCAAAAGCGGATGCGTGGCTCTTCACTCACTTCTTACCGTCATCTCTGCCCTCTAGTTTCCCTACGGTGGTAAAAGCGAAAAATTAATCAACTTCAATTGGAGTAAAGAAAGCAATCCACACTTTGCAGAAAAGAAAATCACACCTTGGATAAATTGAATAATCTAGATTGCGAAAAAGAAAGTTACCTAATGAAATAAATGACTATTTAAAAACTCAATTTCATTAAAAGAAACAAAACCCACTTGCAATAAATCACTCATTTGCGGAAAGGAAAACCTGGCTTGTGAGCTTTCTGGGAATACTGTCCAGTATGCTTCAGTAAGCAAGGGGAATCTCATTAATCTAAAATTTTATTGCGAAATAAAGGGAAAATCATAACAAATCACGAGGCCTTATCCTACAACGCCTCCCCGGCAACGACGCCAAAATTTTGGGAGGTATAAATGCTATATTTACACCCACATTTAAATTGTCAACCCGAGGGAATGTAAGACTGAGAATCGTAGCACAATATATGCTAGAATACGGCCTCGGGGATTTGTCCGATCGAAACCCTAGATCTAATTCAAAAAGGCAATCACGTGAGAAAATAAATAAGACATTTCAAGAGAACACACTACAAATTAATAATCTATGCAAGAAAAGGGTGCAAAACATGTTAATCAACTACAACTACACTTGTGAATATGAAAGCATGAAATAAATAACTATTTAAAATCTATACTTAAAATTCTTCTTCAAGATTTGTACTTAAAATACTGCTTTAAAATCGGTACTTAAAATGTTGCTTGCAAATACTATTAATGGAAGGAAATCATAGGTGTATGAAAATATTCAATTCAAACTGAGTGAGGATATATTCAAGAGGACTCTTGGACATTTTAATTATGTTAAAAATATATTTAAACTAATCTTGGTATTTAAATAAATGTGATATCGTTACAATCCCAAGACCAATTCATATAACAATTTAAATTATTTATAAATGCCCAATAATATAATGAATTGGATGAAAAACTTGTTGATATTATCCTCCTCCTAAATCCCTGCTACTTTATATATATTTATAAAATAAATTGAACAGGGCAAGAATGAAATTGAGAAAAAGAAGCACTTACTAATTGATAATCTATTTAATTTCTATAACATAAATAAAATCTAAATTAACACCTGCATAAAATTTATCTAGCCTATGCAATTAAATGTAAAGGAAATTATGAAATGGAATTGCAGTGTTCAAATTAATTTATTGATTGGAGATATTATCAAGTAGTTTTTGCTGAAAGTATCCTCATGCTATTTCTGGCAATTATAATGACAAGTATTTAAAATTTCAGGGAATGCCCAAATAACATTGGATCAATGAAATCAAAATTTTCAATTATAATATCATCTCCATTATAAATCTCTGCAATTAAGAATATACTTCGCTAGATAATAGATGAACATGGAAAATAGTGAGAAGGGAAAACAACAATGTTTGCTAATTTATGTTAGGGTCCTATAAATATAGGATTCATAATTTGGAATTGACTTATGATAGTCTTGTAAATATGTACATACTTTGCTTTCTTCAAGTTGTTTTCCCATATTTTGTAAAAAATAAAAAAAATAGAAAAGCAAAAAGAGCGTAAAGTCCTAAAAAGAAAGATCAAAGGACTTAGAAAAAATAATATACCCAAAAGAAAAGAAATAAAACATGAAAGTGTGCAAGTCCAAATGCCACTACTTTTTACTGATGATTATGGCAGAGTGTCAATAAATGCCATAATCCATGATGAGCTGAACTACTTAATCTTGACTTGTCATGTTTCAATTTTATTGTTGTACAATAGTGAATAAAGATTAGTCAGACAGTTTAATCCTAACTAGTTACTAGATAGGTAGAGAATAAAGAGAAGTTCATCAGTTTAATTTGAGCCCTTGGATGATATAAGGTAGATTTAGATAGTTTTTATTTCTTTCAAAAGAATAAAATGTTCAAGGTTGCTAGCTCAAATGCACCTACAAAATGGAAGAAAAAATGTTATATTAAAAGTTGGGTAGGTAGAAAGAAGTGGGAGAATCATGTAAATACTTTTCACCAGGAAAAAAACACTAATTTCCCCTCCCATATCGTTATTTTTCATTCTAGACTTTCAGTCAAAGGGGCTCAGAGAATTTCTCTGACTTCTATTGGGACCGGACCCAAGGGTCAATGACTATTAAGTTAAAAAGTGTTGAATTCCTATGTTAATCCCTAATTATCATCATTTAACCCTACATTCATCCATTGCACTGCAAGTTCATAAGTAAATATTTTTTACTTAATGAAAAGAAAATTCCCTTTGATTAATTCCCTTCATTCATAAAAGCATAAAAGCCCTCCAAAAATATTATATTCTAGGTCAAAGTGGTCAAATTTTAAATGATAAAGATTGGCTTTCACATTATCACTTTACTTAGTCATATAATTATATTTTGGTTTTTTTTCAATTTCCTTAGTCATATTAACTTCTAATTTATTTATTAAATCCCTATAAATAAACCTTATCCTATTATTATAACCCCTTTTATCGAATTATCCCCAAAAACCCACTATTATAAGATTTTTGACCAAAGTGAAATATCCACATGTTAAATTAAAAACCCAAAAAATACCCCCTGTGGTCTAAAACTAACCATATATAAATAATCTCGCCCCATACAGTTATTGGACCCCTCCATGGTCTATAACTATATAATAAAAATATAAATATAAATAAAGCTATCAGAAAAATATAGCTTTACCACATCACCTCTCTTATATCATTTATCCTAAAGTTTTTTCATCCGCGCCACTATAAAAAGCTTATTATCATTCTAAGATTTACCATATCCTTACCATGGTTAAAACTCGCCTCATACGCTCTTTTACCATATATATGAACTTTTTTTATATATATAACATCGCCCAATAAAACCTTTTGCATTATACCCGCTTATATATAAACCATTCCATATATTGAAACCTTGGTTATAAAGTTTATTTTTACAAAGGTTTAGTTATATTTATAATGCGCCATCGTATAAAGCCGCCTGGGCCCCACCATAACCTTTTCCCCACACCTTCCCATCACATCCCGACCGTTCACTCCCACTTTTTAGATCCAACAACAGATGATCTTTTTCACGCCCCGAAACTAATCGATAGCCCTGAGCTTGAAATCGCACGAAATGAGTTGGTTTATGAAACCACCCAACGCAACGTGGCACCATATTATTCGATTGCGTTTGATTTGCAAAAAAAAACTTACCACTCTATCTTGATGCGAAACCCACCAGTGGTTTTTCGCATTCGAAAAATCAAACCACCTCCCACCTTGGATTAGACCTGCATTTAATGCATTCTATGTTGATTCATATTAAATTTTAAACCTTTGATATATCATTTTTCATATATATTTTTGCAGTACCAACTGGTAATAAAACTCCGCCCGATTGTGTAAAGAGCCCTAAGCCCGTATTTTTTAATCTCTTGTCTCAAAGTCGAATTCGACCACAATTTTCCTTATTTGAAGATCATTAAAGCCATTCTCTGCATCAGCAATCCAAATCCATCCGTAGGAATAACCAGAAGATTCAAAAACCCTTTTAAAAGCATAAAATACCTACAATCTAAGGTACTTTTTATTAAATTACCATCATGCACAGTCAATTTGAAACCTTCCATTAGAAGACAAACTGTTAAATAGGATAATTAACTATGCAAATTGCCCGAAAGCAGGCCAAACCCTGGCCAGTTTTTTCCAGGAAGCCTGAATTCCTCTATCAACCATTCAAAGTCAAAAATCCTTAGTTTACATCATCTTTTAACCCTTGAAGACCAATTCCGAACACAGAAGAAGTGTAGAGGCCTACAGATTGATTAAAATATTTCTATTCCACATTTGTACCATTCAGGAAACCCTGTTTCCTGTCTTAATCCAGTTTTATCTCTGATAAGCCAAAATTGAGCAATAAGCAAATTTTTGAAGATAATCATTTCCCAACAATTGCTCAATTTCCCTTTATTTGTGAAAATTAAACTATATCAAACTGAATAAAGGATTATTCCCACAGTTATACCTACTGTTAGCACTGCTGTCCCATCTACATTAGCAGAACACTTAGCACTAAAAGTGCCACTGGAAACTGCAGTGTCAGTGCAATCTATTGATACTACAGCCACAGCATCATCCACCACATAGGTACATCAAGCAGGTGAAGCAAAAAATATAGTAAAAGCCATGGAGGAGATGTCCCTAAAAAAACAATGAGATAAACAATTTGAAAAAGACCATTCAAACTCTTCAATCATCCAACAGAAATGCTTTAATAACATCAAAGGGACATGAACAAAGAGAAAATAGATTGGAAGAGTAGGTAAAGGCTTTTCAAAAGCAAGTGAACTTTAGTGAATAGGTGTCCTATATAAAGAACTATCTCTGGACCAATATAATTAAAGGCATCCATCTCCAATGCCCATCAATTCAAATTATATATGAGAAAATGGATTTACTTCTGGCAGCACAGGTAGAGATTCAAAAGACAAAGGAAGAACTTGCAAATAAACCATCTCAAGCTTTAAAGCTTATTACATTCTTAAAAAGTAAAAACATAGTGGAAGTTGAGGAGCTAAAAATACAAGATAGGACAGAAACAATACTTTAGATCAAGAAAGTCCTAACAAAAAGGAACATAATGAAATATTCAAAGGAAAAGTGTGAGGCCATGAACTTATCAATAACAAAGTTTTTGACAAAATATACAATGTTGAGGAAATTTGGCCTCCCAGACATACAGGGCTTTAATGAGAAAATGATGGTCCAAACAGACTATGATAAGAAGATAAGGGACCATGCCAAAGAACAAGTGAACAAGCCTCTACCAGAAGGTTCCCCCACTGGTAAAGTGATTCTATAGTACTTTGAAAATATATTTTTTCTACAAAATGAGATTAAACATCTTTTCATGGTCAAACCAAATTTTGCAAAGTACACTGATGCAGAAAGTTACAGAAAGTTGGAAAATATGAATATACCCAGTACTCAGCAGTGGAAATATTTTACCGATTTGTTATAACAGCATAGAGGTAGAACAGTGAAGAAAGGCACATGTAAAATAGTGAAGCTGAGAAGGGAAAAAAAATGGTTTATGTGATTTCGGTTTTTTACTGCTAATAAGTATCTTTTACAACAGTGAAAGGGTAAAAGGGAAATCCAAGTATGACAGTGAAATGATATGACAGTGAATTAATTTTTCTACCGTAGTGAAAATTTAATTTTACAGCTGTCAAAAGGTTAATATATGAGTTGAAAGTGTAACAGGCTAAACAACAGGGTCAAAGAGTATCAGAAAAGAAATAACCAACAAATTTTTACTACTGTAATTTCTCTATTTTTATAGCAGTGAAGAGATAAATGAACAGCTTGAAAGAGTATCATGAAGAAAGGTAGTGTTAAAGGATATAAAGTGGAAAGAGTATCCATGAATTCATCTTTCAAAAGATATTTGCAAAGTGCCAGCAAGCATGGACAGCTATTCAAACAAATAGTTTTTTGTTAGATAAGATATCAATATTTTTTCTAAATAAGAGGACAACTTGCTAGGTTGTTAAGTAGCTGTCCCTCTTAATGTGTAAAGATATTTTTATTTCCTATAGTTTCTCCTAGATTTCTCTAGGATATTTTGTAATAAACATTTTGTATAAATACTTTAGTTTATGAAGTGTTTAGTGTGGAATAAAATTTCTAAGAACATTATAGACATTTTGCTGGTACGTTGGATGCTCACATGTGTTGATTTCAAAGAAGCAGTCTAGAGAATAGCCAATTGGACTTCATAATTCAGGATTCATGCAATAATTTGAAGAGTAAAGTGCATATATCTTGTCATTGTTTACTTTCTGAGTTCCATTCATTTCATATATGTTGTTCAATCTTAACGATTAAGTAGGAGTATTACTTCACTACTAGTGTTAGAACTCCTTGTCTTAACTACTTAATCATTTAAATGTTTTCTGCTGATTTCCGGATTTAGGAATTCTTAATTGCTCCTGGTCCCGTTTTACCCCTGCCTCCTTCCTCTTTTTCTGGATCAAAGGATTCTTCATTGCCCTTTATCCCGAAACAAGCCATCTCATCAAAACAATCTATCCAAATCTCATAGGGTTATCTACCTTGCCCTGAATACATTAGCATCCTCTTAGCCTTTCCTTCTTGTTCTATTTGCTAGACTTTGAATCCATATCCCAATGGACTATTAGATCCCTCTTTAATTTGTCTTCAATTAATCTTATTTTCCACCAAACATTTCAAAACCAAAACCAAATTGAACTATCATAACTAGCCTAAAATATTAAACAAAACAAAGTTAAATCATAAAGAGAAATCCCTCTCTAAAATTTAGGAAGGCTAGATCCTAAATTTCCAAAGTAGGTTTGTGGTTACCTCGGACTATTTCTCTTAAACCTGGAGAAATTACTGAGTGATAACATAATGGCGACCATACTGGGGAAGACTACCCTTTTTCTTTAGAAATATTTTACAGGTTCAGATCTGATCTATGATGGTGGACAGTGATCAGACACACAAAGGTTAAATTCATCCACCTGGTGACTCCACATCAATTTCACAATCAATACTCCACTGGAGGAATGAACCTGGAAGAACAATATGGAAAGATCAGGCTTTCAACTTGGATCTTAATCCATGAAATTATGTTCTTTCTCATTAAGAAATTTTTTCAATATATATTGTATTTTATATAAGGATCTAACTTGGTTTTACAGATACAATGGCCTTTTGTTATGGCTAATTTTCAATATGATCCAATAATAAAACGAAGATATGCTCCCATGAGCAGAGATCACATACCTGGATTTCCACACAAACTACCAAAGGGAAATTGGGGTAAAAATCTGCCCATGTTTCAAGATGAGAATATTGATGATCCTTTGTTACATCTCAATAAATTTCATATACACTCATCAAGATTGAAGGGTGATTGGCATGAGGATTGCCTCATGAAAATATTCATGGCAACCTTAGAAGGAAAATCAAGGGAATGGTACAAAGCTCTCAAACCTGCTAGTTTATTTTCTCTAAAATATTTTCATAAGGTATTTTATGAGAATTACAAAGAAGATTTTCCATCTTTATCATTAGCTAAAAATTGTTGTGATCAAGCTGAAGATATCATACATTACCTTAAAAATATTGATGAAGATTTTGGAAATTTGCATCCTGAAGATTTATTAGAAGAAGTCCATAACTTTCATTCTCAAGTTAAATGTCAAAATAATCAAGAGGAGTTAAACAAAGATGAAATAGATCAGGAGATGAATCAGGATCCACAAAGCCCCTCTGTAGTAGCAAATGATGTTTCATTTAATGTTTTGAATGAAGTTAAAGAAAATATTCAACCTCATGATCAATTTTTAGATAAGAGAAAAAACAATTGTCATTTCAATCAAAGAATTCAGAGATTCCCACCCCCGCCCCCCCACCGAAGAAGAAATCAATTTGCTTCTAAACATGCAACCATCCTCAAAATATTTACATAATGAAGAAATTGTTTCTACTTATTCTAATGTTGATGAATGTACTAATTTTTTAATCCATGAAGATACAGAAGAATAGGTTGATGGTCATGTTATTCTCCCTTCCCAAAAAGGCCCATTGTTTGATAGCACTCCTATTGAGCAAAATAATGACTTTCAAATAGAATGCAACCAATCTAATCAAGATATATTGGGATGGTTGGAAGAGAAATCTGTTGATCTGATGTTTATGATTGATGACATTCCTTCTTCTGAATATTTTCCTAAGTATGATCAGTATGATGATAATTATGTTCTCCAAATTCAAGCTAATTTCACAGAACAATCACTAGCTAGTTTGAGGGATGAGATATTAGAATTTCAGCTTGAAGAGGATTTTCTAAGAGCCGTCTTTCTTATTTTGAAATTAAGAAAATATTCTCCTCAACTTAAAAAATGTGTTCTTGAGATAATTTCTGAAAATTATGAAAATTAAATTAAACTTTTACATTCTCAAATTCAGTCTTATAATTTCCGAGATCCTAAAGAATTCTTGGAAAATATTCCTTCTCCAAAGCAAGAGGAAATTATACTATCTTTTGACTTGCAGATTGAGGATGATTATTCTTTCAAACACAAGACTGAATAAATATTTTCAGGGTTTAATATTCAGAATACAACTGAACAACTAGTCATTGAAGGCCTAGAAGCACAAATCATACATTATGCTTTTAATGATCCTATAGAAAATTATATGGAGAATATTTTTAGCTCAAATCTGCAAACATGTTTTATCTATGAGGATCAAATATATCAGCAATTTCCATTTCACATCATATCATTGATTATGAAGACACATTATCAAATTATACTTCCAAGTTTGATCACAAGCAGTCAAATTATCCATTCATTTCTACAGCTACTTGAATGGCTTCATTGGCATTTTGGTATTATCTGATTCAACAAAATTAACAGTAGATTAGAGTAGGTAGATGAATGAAAATAAGCTCAAAGATCTGAGCATTTTTTTTTTCGGTATTCAGTTTTCAGCTAGTTTTGAAATAATTCATTAAGATTTAAACCCTAATAGAAGGTCCTAAAGATATTTAAGATCTATCAGTTTGGTTTGAGAATTGCAGTATGTTCTTTTAGTTTCAGATCAGATTTCAATTTGCAGAAAAAGGACTAAATTCAGTTTAAGAGTTTCAAATACAGAGATTTTATAACAAAGAAATGCATGTTTGGGATGGGCTCAAAGGACCAGGCTACTAGTTGACGGTGTTCTTGACATCTCACAAGGAGATGCCATCCCCATGTGAAGTCGTTGTTAGGGTCCTATAAATATAGGATTCATAATTTGGAATTGACTTATGATAGTCTTGTAAATATGTACATACTTTGCTTTCTTCAAGTTGTTTTCCCATATTTTGTAAAAAATAAAAAAAATAGAAAAGAAAAAAGAGGGTAAAGTCCTAAAAAGAAAGATCAAAGGACTTAGAAAAAATAATATACCCCAAAGAAAAAAGAAATAAAACATGAAAGTGTGCAAGTCCAAATACCACTACTTTTCACTGATGATTATGGCAGAGTGTCAATAAATGCCATAATCCATGATGAGTTGAACTACTTAATCTTGACTTGTCATGTTTCAATTTTATTGTTGTAGAATAGTGAATAAAGATTAGTCAGACAGTTTAATCCTGACTAGTTACTAGATGGGTAGAGAATAAAGATGAGTTCACCAGTTTAATCTGAGCCCTTGGATGATATAAGGTAGATTTAGATAGTTTTTATTGCTTTCAAAAGAATAAAATGTTCAAGGTTTCTAGCTCAAATGCACCTACAAAATGGAAGAAAAAATGTTAGATTAAAAGTTGGGTAGGTAAAAAGAAGTGGGAGAATCATGTAAATACTTTTCACCAGGAAAAAATCACTAATTTCCCCTCCCATATAGTTATTCTGCATTCTAGACTTTCAGTCAAAGGGGCTCAGAGCATTTCTCTGACTTCTGTTGGGACCGGACCCAAGGCTCAATGACTGTTAAGTTAAAAAGTGTTGAATTCCTATGTTAATCCCTAATTATCATCATTTAACCCTACATTCATCCATTGCACTGCAAGTTCATAAGTAAATACTTTTTACTTAATGAAAAGAAAATTCCCTTTGATTATTTTCCTTCATTCATAAAAGCATAAAAGCCCTCCAAAAATACTATATTCTAGGTCAAAGTGGTCAAATTTTAAATGATAAAGCTTGGCTTTCACATTATCACTTTACTTAGTCATATAATTTTATTTTGTTTTTTTTTCATTGTCCTTAGTCATATTAACTTCTAATTTATTTATTAAATCCCTATAAATAAACCTTATCCTATTATTATAACCCATTTTATCTAATTATCCCCAAAAACCCACTATTATAAGATTTTTGACCAAAGTTAAATATCCACATGTTAAATTAAAACCCAAAAAATACCCCCTTTGGTCTAAAACTAACCATATATAAATAATCCCACCCCATACAGTTATTGGATCCCTCCATGGTATATAACTATATAATAAAAATATAAATATAAATAAAGCTATTGGAAAAATATAACTTTACCACATCACCTCTCTTATATCATTTATCCTAAAGTTTTTTCATCCGCGCCACTATAAAAAGCTTATTATCATTCTAAGCTTTACCATATCCTAACCTTGGTTAAAACTAGTCTCACGCGCTCTTTTACCATATATATGAACTTTGTTTATATATATAACATCTCCCAATAAAACCTTTTGCATTATACCCGCTTACTATAAACCATTCCATATATTAAAACCTTGGTTATAAAGTCTATTGTTACAAAGGTTTTGTTATATTTATAACGCGCCATCGTATAAAGCCACCCGGGCCCCACCATAACCTTTTCCCCACACCTTCCCATCACATCCCGACCGTTCGCTCCCACTTTTTAGATCCAACGGCACATGATCTGTTTCACGCCTGAAACTGATCGATAGCCCTGAGCTCGAAATCGCGCAAAATGAGTTGTTTTATGAAACCACCCAATGCAACGTGGCGCCATATTATTCGATCACGTTCGATTTGCAAAAACAAACTTACCATTCTATCCCAACGCAAAACCCACCAGTGGTTTTTCGCATTCGAAAAATCAAACCACCTTCTGCCTTGGAGTAGACCTGCATTTAATGCATTCTATGTTGATTCATATTAAAGTTTAAACCTTTGATATATCATTTTTCATATGTATTTGTGCAGTCCTGATTGGTAAGAAAACTCTACCTGACTGTGTAAAGAGCCCTAAGCCCATATTTGTTAATCTCTTGTCCCAAAGTCGAATTTGACCACAATTTTCCTTATTTGAAGATTATTAAAGCCATTATCTGCATCAGCGATCCAGATCCATCCACAGGAATAACTAGAAGATTCAGAAACCTTTTTAAAAGCATCAAAATACCTACAATCTGAGGTATTTTTTTATTAAATTACCATCCTGCACAGTCAATTCAAAACCTTCCATTAGAAGACAAACTGTTAAATAGGAGAATTAACTGTGTAAATTGCCCAAAAATAGGCCAAACCCTGGCCATTTTTCTCTAGGAAGCCTGAATTCCTCTATCAGTCATTCAAAGTAAAAAATCCTCAGTTTACATTATCTTTTAACCCTTGAAGACCAATTCCGAACACAGAAGAAGTGTAAAGGCCTACAGATTGATTAAAAGACTTCTTTTCCAGATTTGTACCATTCAGGAAACCCTGTTTCCCATCTTAATCCATTTTTATCTCTAATAAACCCAAATTGAGCAATAAGCAACTTTTTGAAGATAATCCTTTCCCAACAATTGCTCAATTTTCCTTTATTTGTGAAAATTAAACTATGGAAAACTGAATAAAGGATTATTCCCATAGTTATACCTATTGTTAGCATTGTTGTCCCATCTACATTGGTAGAACACTTAGCACCAAAAGTGCCACTAGCAACTGCAGTGTCAGTGCAATCTATTGATACTTCAGCCACAGGATCATCCACCACATAGGTACATCAAGCAGGTTAAGCAACAGATATAGTAAAAGCCATGGAGGATATGTCCCTAAAAAATAATGAGATAAACAATTTCAAAAATACCATTCAAACTCTTCAATCATCCAACAGAAATGCATTAATAACATCAAAGGGACATGAACAAAGAGCAAATAGATTGGAAGAGCCGGTAAAGGCTTTGCAAAAACAGGTGAACTTTAGTGAACAGGTGTCCTATATAAAGAACTATCTCTGGGCCAATATAATTGAAGGCATCCATCTCCAATGGCCATCAATTCAATATGAGCAAAGGGATTTACTTCTGGCAACATAGGTAGAGATTCAAATGACAAAGGAAGAACTTACAAATAAACCATATCAAGGTTTGAAACTTATTACATTCTTAAATAGTAAAAACAAAGTGGAACTTGAGGAGCTGAAAATACAGGATAGGACACAAAAAATACTTCAGATCAAGAAAGTCCTAACAAAAAGGAACATAATGAAAGATTTGGAGGAAAAGTGTGAGGCGATGAACTTATCAATAACAAAGTTTTTGACAAAATATACAATGTTGAGGAAAACTGGCCTCCCAGACATACAGGGCTTTAATGAGAAACTATTGGTCCAAACGGACTATGATAAGAAGATAAGGGACCATGCCAAAGAACAAGTGAACAAGCCTCTACCACAAGGTTCCCCCACTGGTCAAGTGATTCTACAATACTTTGAAAATCTATTTTTTCTACAAAATGAGATCAAACATCTTTTCATGGTCAAACCAAATTTTGCAAAGTACACTGATGCAGATGAAAGCTAAAAAAAGTTGAAAAATATGAAGATACCCAGTGCTCAGTAGTGGCAAGAGTTTACATATTTGTTATAACAACATAAAGGCAGAACAGTGAAGAAAGGCACATGTAAAACAGTGAAGCTGAGAAGGAAAAACAAAAAAGTTTATGTGATTTTGGTTTTTTACTGCTGATAAGTATCTTTTACAATAGTGAAAGGGTAAAAGGGAAATCCAAGTATGACAGTGAAATGATATGACAGTGAATTAATTTTTCTACCACAGTGAAAATTTCATTTTACAGCTGTCAAAAGGTTAATATATTAGTTGAAAGTGTATCAGGCTAAACAACAGGGTCAAAGAGTATCAAAAAATAAATAGCCAACAATTTTTTACTACTGTAATTTCTCTATTTTTACAGTAGTGAAGAGATAAATGAACAACGTGAAAGAGTATCAGGAAGAAAGGCAGTGTTAAAGGATATAAAGTGGAAAGAGTATCCATGAAGTCATCTTTCAAAAGATATTTGCAAAGTTCCGACAAGCATGGATAGCTATTCAAACAAACACTTTTTTGTTAGATAATATATCACTATTTTTTCTAGATAAGAGGACAACTTGCTAAGTTGTTAAGCAACTGTCCCTCTTAATGTGTAAAGATATTTTTATTTCCTAGAGTTTTTCCTAGATTTCTCTAGGATATTTTGTAATAAAAATTTTGTATAAATACTTCAGTTTATGAAGTGTTTAGTGTGGAATAAAATTTCTAAGAACATTATAGACATTTTGCTGGTACGTTGGAGGCTCACATGTGTTGATTTCAAAGCAGTAGTCTAGACAATAGCAAATTGGACTTCATAATTCCAGATTCATGCGATAATTTCAAGAGTAAAGTGCCTCTATCATGTCATTGTTTACTTTCCGAGTTCCATTCATTTCATATATGTCGTTAAATCTTAATGATTAAGTAGGAGTATTACTTCAGGACTAGTGTTAGAACTCCCTGTCTTAACTACTTAATCATTTAAATGTTTTCTACTGATTTCTAGATTTAGGAATTCTTGATTGCTCCTGGTCTCGTTTGACCCCTGCCTCCTTCCTCTTTTTCTGGATCAAATAATTCTTCATTTCCCTTCATCCTGAAACAAGCCATGTCATCAAAACAATCTATCCAAATCTCTGAGGGTTATATACCTTTCCCTGAATACATTAGCATCCTCTTAGCCTTGCCTTCTAGTTCTGTTTGCTAGACTTTGACTCCATCGCCCAATGGACTAGTAGATCCCTCTTTAATTTGTCTTCAAGTAATATTATTTTCCACCAAACGTTTCAAAAATAAAACCAAATTGATCTATCATAACTAGCCTAAAATATTAAACAAAAACAAAGTTAAATCATAAAGAGAGAGCCTCTCTTAAATTTAGGAAGGCTAGATCCTAAATATCCAAAGTAGGTTTGTGGTTACCTCGAACTATTTCTCTTGAACCTAGAGAAATTACTGAGTGATAACAATTTTTATTCTATTTCTGATTGAATTTCTTGACAGAAATTAATTTCAAACCAATTAAATTGAATCTATGACTCAAACCTATGCGTTTAAATAATGTAAAGGAAACAGAAAAAATGAAATTGACACACACCACACCATTCATGAAATGAAACACACAACTCAAAAAATGCAATTAAACACCATCAAGCAGCTGAATAAACCATTCTTAACAAAAAATGAAATTAACTAAACTAAACAAATCTTCAACAATCCAAGAAATGAACTAATTGATGGGCCCAATCATCCAACTCAATCTTTCTGCAAAAAAGAACTACATTAACACATTAACTTAGAAATTAAAGATCTCACAAACATAATTTAAATGCAAATTGGTATTACTGTGGGAATTGAATTACAAGGAAACATTCAATTAAATAACATAAAGTTACAATGTTGGCTGTTCATAATCCAGCGTTCTCCAGCAAGCTCCAACATCTCCTATCTTCTACGCTCTCAACCTCAATATACCTCTATGCAATCCTCTCTCCTACACTATGATGGATCCATCTTACTATAGTACTGTCTCCCAGCCCTCATATCGTATTACAAAAATCGATCTTAAATATTTTTTTTAACATGCTTCCCCTATGTGTTGATGACTCCTTACATTTCTGCCTCACATCTTTTACAACCCATGCAATCAATTTTTATCGAACTTGTTGGAACAAATTGATTAAACATGGTAATTTCATGCTTGATCTATGTTATTTCATTAAATTATTTATAAAATTGAGGGATTATGCTTCTTTGGTGCAATGAGGAATTTCCTTCTATTCCCTCCGCTTCACATAATCTGATTCATAACTGTTATTGGAAATTTTTCAATTAATTACAATTTCTTGATTGAATTGTTGTCGTGAAGTTAGAGTGGTGCCACATTGGGAGATTGAACTCTAATTTTCCTTCATAAATCTCATGCCAAATTCAATCACCCACAAATTGGCTCAGATCACAACGAGACGATTTATTTCCCAGCAAATCTGGATTCTGGAAATAATTCTGACTCCATCATATTGTTGGCAGAGGAAATGCACAGTTGGCAAGCTCTGTTGGTTTGTGTGAGAAAGATTTTTTTTATTTAACCAAGCTACGTAATCTATGAATTCCAGCGAATGAGGCCGGAAAACCATATCCTTATGTTTGGATTCACTGCAAATCGGGGAAGAATGTCCACTACCGGATTTAATTTCCACACCTCCAAAGAAATACAACCACGTATGAATTATTTATATATAAAAAATTTAACAGTCCACCAAATTCACGTTTTCCTCCTTCATTATTGTTTTCCAAATTCCCATCTAATGCTTTTAGAAAGAATTGTGGGTTCTTATGCAACAAATTTTATCCATAATAAAACTCCAATCCAATTTGTATTGACATGAACTACATTGCTCGATGACGGATTCTGGATACTGGAATTCAGTGGAAAATTCTAGATATTGGAATTGCATTATGGTTGAACAATACTGTCTCATGTAAAAGCTGTTATTTTCCTCCAAATCCCAAAAATTATTCATATGCTGGCATCTTTGGAGGAATTTCTGTAGAAAGGATCTGATCCTTGGGCTTGGACTGTCATTGGTTCACCTCTAAGGGTCTGAGCATTAAAATCGCCGATAAGACGACCATTATCAATGTTCATTTCTGGCCCATAGGTATTAACTATTTGAGCAATATGGATCTCTAACACAAAACCACGGCCAAGTTTTCAAAACTGTTCACGTTCAACCTATTTCTGTACTTAAAACCACACTTAAGAATTACTTTAGCCTTCACTCCTTTTTGGTGATGAATTTTGCCGAACGGTTTCTCGGTTATATGAAACATGGTATTATAAGCACGATGCAAGTCTCAGAATGTTGAGATTCCTCATCATTTGATCAAAAACTTCATAATTTCACCTACATCAATCCCATTCTCTACTCAACTTTGTTTCTGTACTGGAATTATTCACCTGCCACCAAGAAAGCACGTTACAAATGAAATTTACACAAAAAACGCATCGAATTACTGATTAAAAAGAATTCATAATATAAATAATTATTGTCTCTAAATGCCCCTAATCATCAACTTAAAAGGAAAAAAACACCAAGTACAATCATATAATTATTTGATAAAAACCATAAAAATTTGGACAAAAACGCGGCTCAACATTCCCCCACGCTAAAATTCTTGCACGTCCTCATGCAAGCAAAACCTATAAAACTATGACAGAATGCAGGGGAAGTGTAAACAAACATTTTAGCAAGTAAGGATGAAGATGCCTGATATTTTAAAAGATTCATTAGCATGCAACACAACTAATTACAATTCCAACGAAAACCATGTTACAGTTGTAATGAAAATATCAGGTACTGAAAGTAGACATTATGAAGAAAATTGCACATACCTGTTGTCTTGTCTCGAATGAATTCCCCATATTGTTTATGCCCAAAGTCTTATGATAAAAATCAAATTTTGTTGAAAAGGTGCAATTTCGAGAAGACTACCACAAGATTCCTGCACCTACTATAAAAATCTTGTACCTAGGTCATGCACCTCATATTTAGGGGCAACTAAAATCAATACACATTTTTGTCAACCAACATCTTGTGAGTAGTCATTATTGAGTAATTATTCACTTTAATCAAAATGATTTATAGTGCTAGAGAAGGTAAATAAAAGTAAATTAATATGACACTTTCCTGGACCAGTCAACAACCTCTTTATTGAACAGTCCAAATGTCATTGTCATCCGGATTCAAAACTGCATTTCCTCTTAATCAAGTATAAAGAATAACCGTCACTAAGGGTACCACATCATTAAAGATTCTTGATTTTTGAAGAGTAGAACTAAAGGCACTATGTTCAAATCATCTTAAAACCATTGTCCATGAAAAAGGATGAGTTTTAGGGAAAGAGAAGGATAACCAAGAAAGTCATAGTATGCAATTAACCTTAATACCACAAACATGGCCTTGCTGCCCGCAGGTGTCCATAACCTCGACAGGGATGTCTTTTGACCCAGGGAAATGTCTGTGTCCCACTTACCAGATATGGATTCAGAGTTAGCTTATTTGACCTTTTAGATGAAGGCTACTATCCTGGCTTGGTAGCCAGCTGATGGAAGTTACACTCACAAGAAGTAACATGGATGAACAGGTCGGCTCGTGATGAGACCTCATGTCTTCCAGTTTTTTGTCTGAAAGCCATTACTCTAGCTTGGTGACCAGCAACAGCAATGTCATGCATGTTAGGTCTCATGATCGTGGTAGTTCGGCTCATCATGAGACCTCCTATCCTCCCCTAAATCTTTTGTAAGCTCTGATTATGATTAACCTTAAAGATTACTTAATAAGTGGGAGATAGATCTACTCCTTGAGAGTACGGGATGGCGTGAAAATTTTTTAATGACTAATCATTGCTCGCTAGTTCCTCTACCTTAAAAAATTATTAAAAATATCCCAGATAATGACTGCAAGATTCTTTGAGTCAATAATGCTACCGTTCGAATGACAGCTCATTATGATCTTTACTAGAGTGGTCCACCATAGGGGGCTCTCCAATAATACCTTCTAAGTGAAACTAAAATATATATCCTAGACAAAAACTTATTAGAGTGATTAATCATGGTCACTTTTGCAAAATCATGAGGTATTAGAGTGAATTGTACTCAACAAGATTTGTCACAAATGTGTGTGTTAACATATAATGTGGATCAAAATTAGTTTTAACAACCATACTTTAAAAATCAAAACCTTAATAGCATTATAACAACTTTATTCATTTATTCTCCTACCCTACCCTACCCTAAGAAGCAGAAGACTCCTAAGTTTAAGTATAGGAGTACTTCCAATGTATCCAGGTGCACAACAGAATGATAATTATGCTCATGTTCAAATTTGAAAACTATATGCAAGAAAATACCAGAACATGACGTACCAGCTCCACTAACTCATGTGATGCTACAAATTATTGAATGATAAATGAGGAGTGGATACTGATAGTCATTTGGAACCAAGATTCTATGGGATTCATATACTGTTGGTCACTTTATTCATGAGTAACATTCAGTCCATCATGAAAATCCTCCACATTTCTTTGTTTATCCTCTAAAGTGAAGGTCAGATTAGATAGATGTTCTACTTCTAATGGCTCCTCCTCATCATGCATGATCCACAACTTCTCGATCTCCTTAGGAAGATCTTCCATATCTTCATGAGTCTTCTCTTCCAGAGGAATAGACCTTTCCCTGATTGATGCAAAAATATGATCTTTCTGTGAAGTAGAGACCCCAGCTTCTCCAAGGATTTGAAATAAATATTGGAACAACATAACACTTCTTGACATTTTATTGCTAGCTGGAAAGTCTTATTAGCACCAAACTTGAAATCTTCATTTACGAGCAACCAAAATTTTGAGTGACCCCAAGAAAAAGTGGATGTGTGGCTCTTCACTCACATCTTACCGTCATCTCTGCCCTCTAGTTACCCAATGGAGGTAAAAGCAAAAAATTAATCAACTTCAATTGGAGTAAAGAAAGAAATCCACACTTTACAGAAAAGAAAATCACACCTTGCATAAATTGAATAATCTAGATTGCAGAAAAGAAAGTTACGTAATGAAATAAATGACTCCTTAAAAACTCAATTGCAGTAAAAGAAACAAAACCCACTTGCAATAAAATCTCTCATTTGTAGAAAGCAAAACCTGGCTTGTGAGCTTTCTGGGAATACCGTCCAGTATGCTTCAACAAGCAAGGGGAATCTCATTAATCTAAAATTTTATTGCGAAAGAAAGGGAAAAATCATAACAAATCACGAGGCCTTATCCTAAAATGCCTCCTCGGCAACGGCGCCAAAATGTTGGGAGGTATAAATGCTATATTTACACCCACATTTAAATTGTCAACCCGGGGGAACGTAAGACTTAGAGACGTAGCACAATATATGCTAGAATATGGCCTTAGGGATTTTTCCAATCGAAACCGTAGAGCTAATTCGAAAAGGCAATCATGCGGGAAAAGAAATAAGACATTTCAAGAGAACACACTGCAAATTAATAATTTATACAGGAAAAGGGTGCAAAACATGTTAATCAACTACAACTACACATGTGAATATGAGAGCATGAAATAAATAACTATTTAAAATCTATATTTAAAATTCTTCTTCAAGATTTGTACATAAAATGCTGCTTTACAATCGGTACTTAAAATGTTGCTTGCAAATACTATTGATGGAAGGAAATCATAAGTGTATGAAAATATTCAATTCAAAATGAGCGAGGATATCTTCAAGGGGACTCTTGGACACATTAATTATGTTAAAAATATATTTAAACTAATCTTGATATTTAAATAAATGTGATCTCGTTACAATCCCAAGACCAATTCATATAATAATTTAAATTATTTATAAATGCCGAATAATATAATGAATCAGATGAAAACCTTGTTGATCTTATCCTCCTCTTAAATCCCTGCTACTCAATATATATTTATAAAATAAATTGAACAGGGCAAGAATGAGATTGCGAAAAAGAAGCACTTACTAATTGATAATCTATTTAATTGCTAGAACATAAATAAGCTCTAAATTAACACCTGCATAAAATTTATCTAGCCTATGCAATTAAATGTAAAGGAAATTATGAAATGGAATTGTAGTGTTCAAATTAATTTATTGATTGGAGATATTATCATGTAGTTTTTGCTGAAAGTATCCTCATGCTATTTCTGGCAATTATATTGACAAGTATTTAAAATTTCAGGGAATTCCTAAATAAAATTGGATCAATTAAATCAAATTTTTCAATCACAATATCATCTCCATTATAAATCTCTGCAATTAAGAATATACTTCGCTAGATAGTAGATGAACATGGAAAATAGTGAGAAGGGAAAATGACGCAACAACCACTGAAAGTCAACCCCAAGGAGTGCTGGTTTTTTGTCGTCGTGGCTCTGTCAACTTTTCCCTTGCTCCACGTGGTCTATTTCTTTTTATTAATTAACAAATTCATAGAATTTGATAAATAATACTTTCCACAATGTTTGAACTTTATATTATATCCCCAGCATATATATATTATCTCCGCGCTTTACAACCAATGGTTAAACCTTCACACTCAATATAAACCAACGTATTGTTTGAATAAATAATTGTGTAATAAACTTTTAGTCCTGGACCCCACCTCTATGGTCAATGGACAAATCAACGCATGTACCGTGCCTTGTTTAACCCTCGCGCATCTCCGTCAGATGACCACCGTCCGATGACTCTGCGCCAGATCGACGGCACTCGACGATATCGCTCGGCATCCTCGTACTGACTTTAACATGCGATGAGAATACGGAAGGGCGGTTTTGTACTCCCATCCGGTGCCACGTGTCGATGGTTCTATGGAATCGCTTCAATTCAGAGAATATCGCCTTCTCCACAAAAGTGGTGCAATATGGGCAATCCGCTCTCAAAACCACTCGCGATTTTTTGCACAGTGGTTAACTCTGGTTCACGCCAGTTGCACGATCCTCCTCGTTCTCTAACTCACGCCTAAACCACGGTTACGGTTCGAAGCACCAAGTCTATTTCTTTACAAAGTGGGAAATCTTCCAATTAAACAGTGTTCACGACCACAATTCCTCTACACAGACCTCGCCTATGGGTAGCATGGATTTAACAGGGTTATTCGAATAATTAAGGGAAACAACAGACAGAGATAGGTGGAATTTATACAGGAATTCAATTATACACGCACAGAGTTCATCACTTCACAATTAAACAATCTCTTCACTATTAAGGATTCAAAATGACTCTATGGCAAATGGGCACTGAAATTATTTAATTGGAAGCAATCAACAACACCCAGAGTTTTATTGCAGAAATCTCTTTTCTTCTCTTGCTCTCCTCTTTTTTTTCCTCCATCCAGAGAATACAATTTATACATCAACATATGTCCTTTCGGTTCCTCTGTGAGGACCGTTATGGTAATTCAAGAGCCTAACTACAATTATTTGAAAACTAAAAACATGACAGATGGACTAACTATTCGACTTATACAACTCTAACTGATCTAATAATACAATCAGCTAAGGTATTGACACCTAGCTGTAACAATTCAAATGTTTCAAACCCTCCTAGCCACAACATGTGGACAAAACTCCTACATTGTTGGCTAGTGTCTAATGCCCCTGCATCAGACTCTCGAGGGCAATCTTCTTCATGGGCTCCTGTCCATGAGCTCTCCCACTGATCTGCCTATCTTCTTCAACATTTCTTCAGTCATCCAAGTGGCATCTTCTTCTGGCTTATCCTTCAATTTGATCAAGTACTGAAAGTACTCTTGTCTTCTTGTCCTTCTGAACACTCTTTTGTCCAATATATTCTCTGGTTGCAATGGCTGTGCTGGAGGTAGCTACTCCTTCCACTCAATCTGTCCCTTGTCTGCTGATCTTTCCTCTGCACCATCATCTTCATACTTGTACAAATCTGCAGCATTAAAAATGGGAGATATTCCAACATCAGGAGGTAATTCAATCTCATAAGAATTTGCAGAAAACTTCCTAAGTATCTTGCATGGCCCAATATTTTTGAACTTCAATTTGTTGTACTGCTTCTTTGGGAATCTATCCTTTCTCAAGTGTGCCAAAACCTGATCTCCTACTTCAAAATGAACTTCTTTTCTCCTCAAGTCTGCTCTACTTTTGTATCTGATGTTGCTGCCTTGTAGTTGCTGTTTCACTTGTTCATGTATGGCCTAGATCTCTGAAGCAAATTCCTCACCATCTGCACTCCTTAGCTCTGCCTTTCCTAGATTTATTAACTCTGATATTCCTCTGGGGTGCATTCCATAAATAATATGAAATGGAATCTGCCTTGTGCTCCTATTTGGTGAGTCATTATATGCATATTCTTCCTGGGGAAAAATATGATCCCACTGCTTGGGATGCTCTCCTGCAAGACTTCTCAATAAATTTTCCAGACTCCTATTCACTACCTCAGTTTTTCCATCGGTCTGAGGATGATAAGCTGAGCTGAAACTCAGTTTGGTACCAAGTTTCTTCCACAGTGTCCTCTAAAAATAACCCACAAATCTGGTATCTCTGTCTGAAACAATACTCCTGGGCAACCCATGCAATCTAACAACTTCCTTGAAGAACAAGTTAGCAACATGGGTGGCATCACTAGTTTTATAACATGGAATAAAATGTGCCATTTTGGATAATCTATCCACTACAACAAAGACTGGATCATTCCCTCTCTGAGTCTTGGGAAATCCTAGAACAAAATCCATACTCACCATGTCCCAAGGCCTGTCTGGAATAGGTAAGGGAGTGTACAATCCTGCATTCTAGCTCCTTCCTTTGGCATACTGACAGATTTTGCAATTCTTCACAAAATTTTCCACTTTTGTTCTCATCTTGGGCCAGTAATAGAAGTGACTCAGCTTCTCATAAGTCTTATCAGTACCAAAGTGTCCAGCAAGTCCACCACTATGCTTTTCCTTGATCAAATTTTCTCTCATGGAACATTTTGGTACACACAGTTGGTTTCTTCTTAACAACAAGTCCTCCTGCAAGAAATAATCCAGCCACTGGCTTCTATCTGTTAAAACAGGGTTACTACATGCCTCAAATTATTCTTTAAAATCTGGATCTGTTTTATACAATTCTTTCAGAAAATCAAACCCTACAACTTCAAAATTTGTTTCTTGAACAAGCATTTGCCTCCTACTCAAAGCATCAGCTACTTTATTGGCTTGGCCACTTATATGTTTCAAAAAAAAATTAAAACTTTGGAGATACTCAACCCATTTAGCATGCTTATGTTTCAACTTGGGCTGCTGTACAATATACTGCAAAGCGTGATTGTCAGAATATAATACAAATTCCCTGGACATCAAATAATGTCTCCACTTCTTCAGTGCCTAAACAATTGCATATAATTCCTTCTCATAAGAGGAATACTTTCTTCTATTGTCATTCAGCTTCTCACTGAAGTATGCCACAGGCCTATCATCCTGACTCAACACAGCTCCAATGGCCTCCCCACTGGCATCACATTTTACTTGAAATGGTTTTGTAAAATCAGGCAGAATCAAAACAGGCTTCTCCATTATCTTTTGCTTCAAAAAGTTGAAGTTTCTTTCTGCTTCAGTAGTCCACTTAAATGGCTATTTTCTCTTCTTTATTGTCTCTATTATGGGTGCATTAATCTTACTAAAGTTTCTTATAAACTTTCTGTAAAAACTAGCAAGTCCATGGAAACTTCTTACCTCAAAGACATTCCTGGGTGAAGGCCACTCCAAAATTTCCTTAACCTTTTCTGGGTCCATCTTCAATCCTTCTGCAGAAAAAAAAAAACCCCAAATACAACAACTCTTCCTTCATCAATGAGAATTTCTTCAAATTTATCAGCAGCTTCTCTTGGTGGAGCTTCTTCAAGACATGATTAAGATGCCTTAAATGTTCTTCTCTAGTTCTGCTGAAAACCAATATATCATCCAGATACACTATCACAAATTTACCAATGAATTCTTTCAATACTTCATTCATGAGTCTCATAAAAGTACTAGGTGCATTTGACAACCCAAAATGCATTACCATCCATTCATACAGTCCTTCATTCGTTTTAAAAGCAGTTTTCCACTCATCACCCTCTCTTATTCTAATCTGATGATATCCACTTTTCAAATCTATCTTTGAGAAATATTTAGCACCGCTCAAACAGTCCATTAAATCCTAAATTATGGGCAAAGGGAATATGTACCTGATTGTGATCTTATTAATTGCTCTAGAATCAGTACACATACTCCAGCCTCCATCTTTCTTTGGGCTCAATACTGCTGGTACTGCACATGGACTCAGGCTTTCTCTGATCAGTCCTTTGTCCACCAACTCCTGTACTTGTCTCCTGATTTCCTCATTTTCCTTGGGAGTCATTCTGTAGGCTGCCTTATTTGGCAGATTTGAACCAGGGATAAAATCTATCTGATGTCTAATATTTCTCACAGGTGGAAGCTCATCAGGTAAATCATCCACAACAATGTCACAGTAATTGTCTAACATCTCTTGGATTTCTACTGGTAAATCAGAAATCTTTGTAGAAGTAAGAACTACCTTAGGTTTTCAAACTAAAGAAAAGCTTACCTCTTCTTCTCCTATCTGCTGCATATATTCCTTCCCGCTCAACAACAAGGTCTTTGGATCAATCACTCTGTTGGATGGCTCTCCTTCTTCCATGGGAATCAATGTATGATGTACCCCATCTTTGAAGAACTTGTAAGTGTTATTCTTTCCATCATGCACTGCTGCTCTTTCAAACTGCCAAGGTCTACCCAGCAGTATATGACACACATCCATGGGCATCACATCACACAGGACCTTATCTTTGTATTTTCCCATTTGCAGCTCTGTCTCACACTGCTCTTTCACAACCAGCTGGTGCCCTTTGTG
This sequence comes from Pinus albicaulis, assembly GCA_034641835.2. NCBI lineage: Eukaryota > Viridiplantae > Streptophyta > Pinopsida > Pinales > Pinaceae > Pinus > Pinus albicaulis. Next base: position 770,800,680 of record CM076578.1, read on the forward strand.
CAGCCAGGACACCCTGTAGGGAGTTAGATTCTCCCTTGTCTTCAACTTCAGCTTTTCTATTACCTCAGTAGAAACCAGGTTGTATGTGCTGCCACTATCAATGACTAGCTGACAGCATTTCCCTTGGACTTTGCATATGCTCCTAAACAAAGTATTCCTTTGTGCAGGATCAATGACCTCTTTGGCTTGCTTCAATAGGACCTTATTTACCACCAAGGATTCACCCCTCTCTGGAAGAATTTCTTCTTCAATTTTTGCCTCTTCTCCAGTCTGGGCAACAACAACATTCCTTGGATCAGCACCCACATTCTCTGGACATTCATAGTTCTTGTGTCCCACTTGCTGACATCTATAACACCTCAATTCTCTACCTATGCCTCTGTCTCTGCCTCCTCTTCCTTTTCCTCTAGAAGAACCCCTTCTGCCCCTTGCATCATCCTCTGAAGATGCATTCTGAGGTGAGCTACTGTTAGCTCCATCCCTGGGTGTAGCATGCTTTCCTCTACCACCTTGACTTCCCTTCCCACGGAAAGTACCTCTCTTCTTGGCAGACTGTTTCCTCAGGAGTTTCTCCTCCCACTTTCGAAACCGCTACGTGACCTCTTCCTTTTTCAAACTTAACAGGCAAATCTCATCTTGGATCTCGCTTGAGAATTCACATATCTGGCGATCTTCTCTGGTGTGTGCCAAAATTTCCACCTTATGCTTACTATGTAGGGTGCCTTTGTGTGTTCGCCTACTGTCGGTAACCTCTGTCTCGGAGTTCTGCATTTGCCTAAACAATGTTAGCTGATAATCACTGGGCAAGAATTTACCTTTTAATTTAGCCATCATTCTACTCCAGCTTTTGATAGGCTGCTTGCCAACTCTCCTCCTTTATGCCTGCACTTCATCCCACCAAAGTGCGGCATGTCCCTTCATCTTTGTTACTGCAAACTTGACCTTCTTATCTTCACTCATTTCTTCATAGTCGAAGCACTTGTTCATTTCATTAATCCAATCCACCAGCTCTTATGGATTCGGTCCCCACCATAACTCGACACTTCAATTCTGGGCTTAACTGCAGACCCCAGAACAGTCCTAAGGAGCCTCATGTCAGGAGGAATCTCAACATTTTCTTCAGCTTCTTCTGTTTCAGGTTCATTGATGTCTTCTAGATCTCTGGGCTGTCTTCACTCCATGGCATCTGTCGGCCTCGACCTGTAACATCCCCAACACCACAGCGTTGGCAACAGGTCTTCTTCTGCCAGCACCTCTACCAACTCGGATTTCCATGTCAGCAAAAACAACTTCTAACAACAGCTCTGATACCACAATTGACGCAACAAAACTGAAAGTACTCCCTGAGGAGAGATGGTAAATCAGTGATGTGGCTCTGTCAGCTTTTCCCTTTCCTCCACATGGTCTATTTCTTTTTATTAATTATCAAATTCATAGAATTTGATAAATAATACTTTCCACAATGTTTGAACTTTATATTATATCCCCGGCATATATCTATTATCTCCGCGCTTTACAACCAATGGTTAAACCTTCACACTCAATATAAACCAACGTAATGTTTGAATAAATAACTGTGTAATAAAATTTTAGTCCTGGACCCCACCTCTATGGTCAGTGGACCAATCAACGCATGTACTGTGCCTTGTTTAACCCTCGCGCATCTCCGTCAGATGACCACCGTCCGATGACTCTGCGCCAGATCGACGGCACTCGACGATATCGCTCGGCGTCCTCGTACTGACTTTAACGTGCGATGAGAATACGGAAGGGCGGTTTTATACTCCCGTCCGGTGCCACGTGTCGATGGTTCTATGGAATCACTTCAATTCAGAGAATACCGCCTTCTCCGCAAAAGTGGTGCGATATGGGCAATCCGCCTTTCAAAACCACTTGCGGTTTTTTTCACAGTGGTTAACTATGGTTCACGGCGGTTGCACGATCCTCCTCGTTCTCTAACTCACACCTAAACCGTGGTTACGGTTCGAAGCACCAAATATATTTCTTTACAAAGTGGGAAATCTTCCAATTAAACAACGTTCATGACCACAATTCCTCTGCACAGACCTCACCTGTGGGTAGCATGGATTTAACAGGGTTATTTGAATAATTAAGGGAAACAACAGACATAGATAGGTGGAAGTTATACATGAATTCAATTATACACGCACAGAGTTCATCACTTCACAATTAAACAATCTCTTCACTATTAAGGATTCAAAACAACTCTATGGCAAATGCGCACTGAAATTATTTAATTGGAAGCAATCAACAACACCTAGAGTTTTATTGTAGAAATCTCTTTTCTTCTCTTGCTCTCCTCTTTTTTTTCCTCCACCCAGAGAATACAATTTATACATCAACATATGTCCTTTCGGTTCCTCTGTGAGGACCGTTATGGTAATTCAAGAGCCTAACTACAATTATTTGAAAACTAAAAACATGACAGATGGACTAACTATTCGACTTATACAACTCTAACTGATCTAATAATACAATCAGATAAGGTATTGACACCTAGCTGTAACAATTAAAATGTTTCAAACCCTCCTAGCCACAACATGTGGACAAAACTCCTACATTGCTGGCTAGTGTCTAATGCCCCTGCATCAGAAAACAAAAATGTTTGCTAATTTGTATTCTATTTGTAATTGAATTTCTCGACAGAAATTAATTTCAAACCAATTAAATTGAATCTATGACTCAAACCTATGCGTTTAAATAATGTAAAGGAAATGGAAAAAATGAAATTGACACACACCACACCATTCAGGAAATGAAACACACAACTTAGAAAATGCAATCAAACACCATCAAGCAGCTGAATAAACCATTCTTAACAGGAAATGAAATTAACTAAACTAAACAAATCTTCAGCAATCCAAGCAATGAGCTAATTGATAGGCCCAATCATCCAACTCAATCTTTCTGCAGAAAAGAACTACATTAATGCATTAACTCAGAAATTAAAGAGATCACAAAAATAATTTAAATGAAAATTGGTATTACTGTGGGAATTGAATTAGAAAGAAACATTCAATTAAATAACATAAAGTTACAATACTAGCTATTCATAATCCAGCATTCTCTAGCAAGCTCCATCATCTCCTATCTTCTATGCTCTCAACCTCAATCTACCTCTACGCAATCCTCTCTTCTACACTATGATGGATCCATCTTACCATACTAATGTCTCCCAGCTCTCCTATCATATTACAAAAATCGATCTTAAATAGTTTTTCTATCATGTTTCCCCTATGTGTTGAGGACTCCTTACATTTCTGCCTTTCAGCTTTTACAACCCATGCAATCGATTTTTATCGAACTTGTTGGAACAAATTGATTAAACATGGTAAGTTCATGCTTTATCTCTATTATTTCATTAACTGATTTATAAAATTGAGGGATTATGCTTCTTTGGTGCAATGAGGAATTGCCTTATGTTCCCTTAGCTTCACACTATCTGATTCATAACTGTTATTGGAAATTTGTCAATTAATTCCAATTTCTTTATTGAATTGTTGCCGTGAAGTTAGAGCAGTGCCACATTGGGAGATTGAGCTCTAATTTGCCTTCGTAAATCTCATGCCAAATTCAATCACCTCTTAAATTGGTTCAGATCACAACGACAATATTTATTTCCCAGCAAATACGGCTTCTGGAAATAATTCTGACTCCATCATATTGCTGGCAGAGGAAATGCACAGTTGGCAAGCTCGGTGGTTTGTGTGAGAAAGATTTTTGTTGTTGAACCAAGCTACGCAATCTACAAATTCCAACGAATGAGGCCAGCAAACCATATCCTTCTGTTTGGGTTCACTGCAAATAAGGGAAGAATGTCTGCTGCCGGATTTAATTTCCACACCTCCAAATAAATACAGCCACATATGAATTATTTATAAAAAAAAATTAAAAGTACACAAAATTCACGTTTTCCTCCTTCATTATTGTTTTCAAAATTCCCATCTGATGCTTTTAGAAAATATCATGGGTTCATATGCAACAAATTTTATCCATAATAAAACTCCAATCCAGTTTGTATTGGCATGAACTACATTGCCCGGTGACGGATTCTGGATATTGGAATACGATGGCGGATTCTGGATATTGGAATTGAATTATGGTTGAACGATATTGTATCATGTAAAAGTTGTTCTTTTCCTCCAAATCCCAAAAATTATTCGTGTGCTGGCAGCTTTGGAGGAATTTCCGTAGAAAGGATCTGATCCTCGGGCTTGGACTGTCATTGGTTCGCCTCTAAGGGTCTGAGCAATAAAATTGCTGATAACACGACCATTATCAATATTAATTTGTGGCCCATAGGTATTAAATATTTGAGCAATATGGATCTCTGACAGAAAACCGTGGCAAATTTTGCAAAACCATTCACGTTCAGCCTGTTTTTGTACTTAAAACTGCACTTAAGAATTGATTTAGCCTTCACTCCCTTTTGGTGATGAATTTTGCCAAACAATTTCTGGGTGATATGAAACATGGTATTCTAAGCGTGATGCAAGTCTCAGAATGTTGAGATTCCTCATCATTTTATCACAAACTTCATAATTTCACCTACAACAATCTCATTTTGTACTCAACTTTGTTTCTTCACTAGACTTATTCACCTGCTACCAAGAAAGCATGTTACGAATGAAATTTACACAAAAAACTCATCGAATTACTGATTAAGAAGAATTCATAATCTAAATCATTATTGTCTCTAAATGCCCCTAATCATCAACTTAAAAGGACAAAAACACCAGGTACAATCATTTAATTATTTGATAAAAACCATAAAAATTTGGACAAAAAGGTAGCTCAACAAGTATATCATGTGAATCATCGTTACACATTTATGCTTAATTGGTGAAATAAATCTGAAACCGGTGGTCAAATTTCTTGCAAATTTGATTCTTTTAGGTTTTATGATTCAATCAAACACCATTTGGCATTTGCAAAGGGACTAGGCTATGCAGGGGACACCCCTTATTCCAGGATGCCTGGGAGTCATTAAAAACATTTGGATTCACTAAAATCGTTCGAATTTCATACGTTCCTCCTCATATCACGAAAACCACTTAGAAAGATGTGTGTTCTGTCATGGTATGTGTTCACATGGATATGAAATATAAAAAAATTAAATTGAAACTTCTCAACACTATGGGGTGGTGTTTGGTAGACCTTCTCTCTTTTTTAGTATATAGTGTGAATCATGGTTATGCATTTATGCTTAATCGGTGAAATAAATCTAAAGCCAGTGGTCAAATAACTTGCAAATTTGATTCTCTTAGGGTTTATAATTCAATAAAACATCATTTGGCATTTGAAAAGGGAGTAGGATATTCAGGGGATACCCCTTATTCACCATTTAGAAAGCATAAATTATGTTTTTTTTATATAGGTTTGTGGTTCCATATTTGTCTGTATTGTCATGATGACAGGCACTTGCTTCTAATTATGAAAACTGATCAGAGATCTTCCCTTTTTTAACTCGTTATCGGTCTTTTCTCCGTGGGTGCTTATTCTCTGGCATCTATCTGGGGATGGAAAAAAATCATAATTGAATCCATTTTTATATCACACCTGGATGTGTGGGTACTTTTTCATTTGAAATCTATAGGGAACATTTACGGTTGTGACCATTGGGTGGGGGGTACATTATTTTCTTTATTTTGCATCTGCTGGTGGCTTTTTTCATTTGTTCACTGCTCCCTGACATCATACGACTTGACCACCGGCCTTTTATGGCTCACCTTAGGGATTATCTGGCCACTATGTACGCAGATATCTCAAGACAATATGCCATGATAGAGGCCTTCCGGGTGGCAGAGGGGACATATCATGTGAATACACCTTGTGGGGCATGCACTTAGGAAGGGTGGCAGGAATATTGGGATCCGTATGCAGGACAAACATTCCCCAGAAAATCATGGTGGTGACATTCCGAATGCTCATAAAAAACACAGTACACACGCTCATGACCACATTGTCCATCTTCAGAAAAAAAGCTTCTTAATTTTGGCTATGACGTTATGTGGGATAGGGTGGCAAGCTTATGGAAGAGGACACTCATCGGCTGTTGGAATTTTTATTGACAGATGGATAGGGACATGGAGAAATGGGTAAATACACAGTGGTGTAGTCTCCTGGGATACTCGCTGAAGGTATCTAGGTTGATGAATTGCTGGTTTAGTTTCCACTTTATGTCCATGGAGGACGTGGTTCGCATTTTGGCACTACCATGGTTTTGAGGGTGTTGTTTCCTCTCGCTGCGTTCCTGGTACATTGGATTCAACTCTACATTGGAGGTGTCGCAGAATCATCTGGTGTGGGTGAAATTAATCGGCTTATCTCTCGAACTCTGGATTAAGAAAGTCCTCACAACGATAGGAAACTCCATTGGAAGTTTCATCTACTCAGATCCTAAGAGCCTTGGACAACCTGACAAGAGGCTATCGTGGATCTCGGTGGATTTGGGGTTTGCTGGGAGTTTACCAGCGCAGATTGACTTAGCCTGGGACTGTGCAATTCATCATCAATGGGTAGAATATTAGTGCATCCATTTCAGGTGTTTACTGTGTCACGACACTAGGCATCTTCTTCGAAAATTCCCACATCATCTCAGCGGAAATCGGTCACATGTGTGAAATAATTTAACGACATCACCTTCACATCAGTTGGGGTCCCTTCATCTTGCGAAATAAAATTCAGGTATGGAACATTAGGTACACTTCCCCTTTCCTTCTACTCATCATGGTTACCCCCCAGATATGGCACCTCGGTCACCTATTTTGGATCCTACACACTCGGTGGAACACACCTCGCAATCCCCCATCTTACGTAGAACTCGGTCCACCGACCTTCTACCGAATGACAGGTTCCTTGAGTCACTACCCTCTCTTCCCACTCGTTGGGAGTCGCAGGCTATGGTGGACTCCCACAATATTGATGTCCTCCCCTATTCTAACGCAAATGGGATTGATGATGACCTGGACAACCAACAATGTATCGGTCCCTCCTCATCCCCTCCTATTGCACAAGCGATGCCTACCTCTTCGGAACCACCAGACCCTAACCTTGTATCCTCTCCTCATAACTCTATGGGTAACGAATTTGAAATTCACTTCCAAAATCCATGGATAGAATTGTCTAATATACATGTTTTCCACTGTGATTCTGCCAGACGTCCTACACATATCAACCTGGGATCTAGGCAAAATGTCACGACGCGTCGAAAAGGTGGTCGTCGGGAGGGTGTTGGAAATGCATGGGATACACCACTATCCAACAACTCTGGTTTGCATGAGGTTCCTATTTCCAAGGTTTTCAATCGAGTTCTTAGAGCATTGTCACCCAGGAAGGGTGGCTCATGATGAATTACATCTCTTTCAATATTCGTGGCCTGGGAGACCACCATAAATTTCTCTCCATTCATAACTTTTTGAATTCCTATTGTCCTTTTTTAATCACGTGTCAGGAGACCATGACCACATCTGATAGGGTTTATGCATACTCTGGTGATATGTATCCAAAATTGGATATGGTGGCACTAGACTCACAGGGTTTATCAGGAGGATTGGTGGCACTCTGGAATCCTCTTGTGGAAAAATTTCAGGCTTTTAGATTTTTTTGTGGCCTACTCTTGATGGGTTATATTTGCAGGTCCAAAGATCACATCCATTTTCTAAATCTATATGCTCTCTACGATGACCATCCGAGCTTCTGGAGGCAGATGGATGATTGTGACTTTCTTAAAATTGGATAACTTGTCATTGCAGGAGATTTTAATGCTACACTTTCTTCTCAGGAACACTAGGGTCTACGGAGTAACAGGGATTCACTATCTTCTTTTCTTAATAATATATTTATGGAGAATCACCTAAGGGACATTACTCCACACAAACTATGCCCTACTTGGTAGAATGGGAGGTTTGGTGGTGAATTTATTGGGAAGAGGTTGGATAGATTCATTATGCATGAGGATTTATTGGAATGCCTGGGGTATATATAACTAATGGTGGTAAATGTTCTTATATCATACCATAGACCTATCATACTTGGTTGGTGCGATACTCGAACATCACGGGGGATCCCCTTCAAGTTTAATCGAGTATGGCTTGAGGAGTCGTACTTCCATCGGCTGGTCACTCAACACTAGAATACAGTCGACTGTGGGGAAAACATTACCCCTAAGACTCGGATTGGACATACTCTTAAAAGTATGAAATTAAAGGTCAATAGTGGGAGCGAGTGAAGAAACATCGCCTCATATCTGAACTTGTCAGCATCAATTCAAAGATTAGGGATATGATCCGAACATTGGCTTCATGGGGCGATTATACGCAACTTTGGGGGTGTATTAAAGAACTTGAGGGGCACCAACAGAAGATATTGGCCATACAGGAACAAACATGGCATCTTAGAAGCTGGGCGGTGTGGCTTCGGGTGGGGGTTAAGTATACCAAATACTTACATAACTGTGGTAATATGCGCATGGCGCAAAATAACATTTAAAAGATCACCAACGAGGTGGGGAAGGAAGTGTATTCCACAACAAATATTCAGACTGCAGCTGTACAAAATTTTCAAAATCTATTTAGGGCAAGGGCTGGTGTCCATCTGGATGACCAATTATGGATGGTGTGGGAATACCGTACTGTCTTTGATGAGGCCCAGAATGAGGTATTGTATCAGGAGGTCACTGTTGATGAGGTCTTACGAATCGTTAAGACATTTTCCCATGAGAAAAGTCTCGGACCCGAAGAATTGACCGTCGAATTCTATATAGGATTTTTTTCCATTTTTGGGTGATGACCTTACTGAGATGGTGGATGAGTCTCGACTACATGGGCACATAAAAATAGCGATAAATTATACCTTTATTGCATTAATTCCAAAGAGACCAGTACCGTCTAAATTCAATGAGTTTTGACCTATTTCATTATGCAAGATTACTTACAAACTCATCTTTAAGGTCATCATTGAAAGGATTAAGAAGAATCTCTCAAATTTCTTCACAAAGGAGAAGTTTGGATTTTTGCACAACAGATTAATTCAGATGCATTTTCCATCTCCCAAGAGACTATCCACTCCATCCACATGCAAAACATGGAGGATACTACTATGAGTATTGATTTGTACAGGGCATATGACTGTGTGGACTAGGAGCGCCTTCGGAGCATACTGGTTAAAATTGGATTATCTGCTCAGAACATGGATCGGATCATCTTTTGTGTAAATTACACCTTTTTTTCTATCATTATTAATGGTCTTCCATCAATTTTCTTTAGGGCAGGTCGAGGTCTAAAACAGGGCTTCTCCCTATCCCCACTCTTGTTTATTCTGGTCATGGATTAACTTAGTCTTATGGTTGGTAAGGTGGCAAGGGAGGGTGTATTTTAAGGTGTACGAGTATGTGGTTTGGTGTAGAAAACCCACAACTTTTTCATTGATGACATTCTGGTGTTCGACCGGGCGATACTGGCACAATGGGCATCACTACTGGATATATTTGTACGTTTTGGAAATGCAACTAGGATAATGGCTAGAAAACTGAAGTCTCTAATACTTCGCATGGAGGATGCAAGGGAGGCTATCACTCAAATTGATACGATGTTCCATTTTAACATGATACCATTAAAAGATGGATTCCTTTATCTTGGCTTTCGATTGAAACCAGTGGGGTATCGAGTGGCTGATTGGTCATGGTTGTTGGAGAAATTTCAGAAAAAAAAAACAGACTTTGGTAACATAGATGGCTATCCATTAGGGGTAGATATATACTTGTGACTATTGTGCTACAACAATTAGATGTCTATTGGGCACATGTATATGTACTCCTAGTGGCCATTATTCAGGGCATAAAGGCATACATGGGACATTACATTTGGACAAGGGGGAGGGATGGACATAAATATCACCTGGAAAGCTGAGACAACATTACTATGCCAAAGGACATGGGGGGTTGGGGCATGCTGGACATAATTTTCTTTGGCTTCTCCTTATTAATTAAGTCTATGTGGCGAGGTTTGGTTATTCCTAAGAAGGCCACTGGGATCAGGAATTTGGCTAAGATGTAGGAAACTTTGGAGTACCTTCTGCCATCAATTATGCTAGTTTTTGGCGATGGGGGTCAAGCTCAATTGGGCATTGACAACATTGGAAGTTTTCCAGAGGGTCCTCGCCTCACTAATGGGTCCTTCAGAAATTGCACGCTTGGGGCTTCTTTTTTTAATCACAAGTCATTAAATTATACACAGATGTTATACTGAAGTGGAAACATGCATATGAACTGGGTTTAATGGAACAAGAGGCAGAGACATGGGAAAACTTCAGGACACTGCTGCAGAATGCTGGTCTTTATTGCAAAATTGGTGGTGACAAGATCATGTGGGTGGGGTCCTACCACTAGGAAGGGATAAAATTGCGGGATACCTACATATATATTATGAAAAAGAATAGGAACATACATGAAAATTATTGGTTTCTAATGGTGTGGAAGGCGGAAATCCCATTCAAGGTTATTATTCACACATGGCTAATCTGGAAAAATCGCAACTTGACATGGGAAAATCTCAAAAAGCGCGGGTGGATTGGTCTGGGGGTATGCCCGTTATGTTTAAACGACAATGAATCAAATCAACACCTATTATTCCTATGTGCATACACGATGGGAGTCTGGCAGTGGATCTGTACACACCTACAGGGTATATACCACTCCAAGGAAAACATACATGAGTGTTTGGGTTGGTGGAAACAATATCAGTTGGGATCTCTCATCCCCTTTTGGTTACTGTGGCACATTTGGAAAATTAGGAACAAATGTATCTTTGATGCTGTAAGGACATGTACTCTAATGGCTATAAAGCGCATCATCATGTCATCGACGGGAACATAGGTGTCCACAAAGCCCCCATGAGACTATTCTCATAGACTCAAACCACACACAATAATACTTCCCGCGGGATATTTTGATGGCACTGCACAACAAAAAAATTGTGGCTATGGGGTTTGGTTATCGGTGGATCACAGGAGACAATACATAATATTTTGGAGCTATGGTAGTGGCACAAACAACAAGGCATAGACAGTGGTACTTTGGGGAATTTTGTGGATACCCAGGCAATTGTCTATTGACAATATCGCAATCTATGACGACTCTAAAGTAATCATAGACCACGTGAATAGCATGAATAGTTTCAATACGCCTCAATTGGCACATTGGCTAGACGACATCAAGATACTCAAGGCCTCCTTTCAGAGTATCATTTTCACATACATTTGTAGGGAGCATAACAAGAAGGCAGAAAAACTCTCAAAAAAGGGCTTGGGCTGCATAGATGGACAAATGCACTACACTCTGATGGAGGTAGATAATATCACTACACAGGGGACCATCTCACTATCTTGACATCTTTATTTGTTGTGGGTAATTTTGGAGGCACATCGTTTTTGATATTATAATCTCACTAGATGTATTTTTTCACTTCAATTTTGAACTGACATTGAACATCATGGTTTTGGCCCTCCGTAGGCCATATAGGCCCATATTGTACATAATTCTCTACTTTTGTTTATTTCCTATTTCGGTCTCGCAGCCACTATGCTTCTTTATGTGGATGCTCTTCTTTTGGCATCATGCACTTCTCTGACTAGTATATATTTACACCATGCAATTCAGATTGAACCTCACTGCCATATGGGGGACGATACAAGTGATTCAAGACATGGATGTTGGATGTGTAAACTCTTGCTGGTTACTGCTGTAACTGGAATGATTAATATTGACATGATATGTTTAGAAATATGCACTGACACACAATATAAGCCAGGTTTTTTTCAGACTGAAAAAAAATTATGAAAACTGATCAAAATACTATTAATTTTACGTTTTCTAGATTTTAATTACAATTTTTCCTAGTATTTTATAAAATTCAAAGATAATCTTAAACATAACTTATGGATGAAGATGGATGTAGATATGAGAGCACTAAAAAATTCTATATTTTTTATTTATTTATGATTCCATCAAAATTGAATGATGTAATCGTTCAGTTATTTTAAATTATTCAATCAATTTTTAAACATATAAATTAATTCAACACTTCTGATTTAATAAACTTATCACAAATAAACATTAAAAATTAAAAAATTTAAACATATAAATTTTAAATATGCTTAAAATATAAATATAAATTTTCCTCTCCTATAAACATTGTTTTTACCTTTTCATAATATTATTATACCTACTGCCACAAATAGGTATATTGCATTAGGTTTGCTCCTGATTTAACATTAATTTAACTTTGTTTTAAAAAAATTATGTTTTTACCATAGTTTAACTTTAATAATTATTATTATTTATTTATATATTTAAAAAAAAAAAATTCCCTTTTATTGTTGTATATTATTCACTTCCCCATACATCGTGATTCATGTCTTTCATATTTACTGCTTTATCCCTCCCCATGACCTTGCCTCGCTTCATACTATGCATGGTACTATCTTATTTAATGTCAATTAATATAATACGACGGATGGTACTGTCTTGTTTAACGACGATTATTAATCCGCGTCTGACAAAATAGCCCTGCATAATGGTTTTCCTCTTGTGGTTAAAAATTTATTTTCTTTGACTTAATATATTTTTCCGTTTAGCTTAATTGTAATCATAGTTTTCAAAATAATGGGTATGTTTTTTATTTAATATGATAGGATGGATTTATATTTCATATTTTTTTCGTCTGCAAATAAATTAATTAAGACATTAATATGATAAATTAATTAACTACGTACAAAACAGAAGCTACACGGGACGAGAAACAATTATCAGGTTTAAAACAAAATCTACTCAGAAATATATATATATATGAAGGGACATATATTTTATAGCTGGTCATACATATATGTCAAATATTATAATATTATTTTTTATTCATAAACCATACTTCACCCATGTGTTTTACTTCCTAATAGTAGTAATAGCATCGCATTTGACCAAAAAAAAAGGTTATAATTTTATATAAAAAATTTAAAACAAAGTGCATTAATTTACAACCTTGCACAACGTACTAAAATTTGAATATGAAATATATGCGAATCTGAGCTTTTTATATACTCTATTTTTTTTTTTAATATTAGATTTACTTATCTCTAGTTTTTAGCTTTTTATATACTCTATGTTTTTTTTAATATTAGATTTACTTATCTCTAGTTTTTAAATTGTAAAGCTATACATTAAAAAAAAGCATATTTATGTGTCCTTAATTATATTATTTAAGAATAAATTAAAATATTTCAGTTTATATCTTTTAATAGTATTTTGTCATTAATTATTATTAAAATTTAATTCCATTATAATTTTTTTTTAATTAAAATTAAAATTCACATATATTTTTTTATAAAATATTTTTTTTAATTTTATTATTACATATTTATACTTTAGAGTAGAACCAAAGTTTATAAATTATATATTTAAAGTAAATATCACATTTTATATATAAATTAATAATGATTAGCAATGTTTATAAAATATCTAATATGGGATGGATGGCCATATTATTTCTCTCTAAGTTAAGAGCTAAAATCACAACACTAAGTTCAATTTTATAAGTTTACTTTAATTTAGCTATATCTAATTGTATTATAAAACAAGTGTAACTATATTATATAAAAAAACATTAGAAATTGAAAAATATAATTAATGAAAAAACACATCCCTAATGAGTAGAATATCAAATCTATCCAATGTCTAGAAAAATCAAATTAGTTAACTTAGTTATATTATTAAATTTTAGAATATATAATGAATATATCAAATATATAACTATACAAAATATTAAACAATTTTAATTGTTATATATTATGTCATGTAATTATATTAATATAAAAAAAACAATAGAAATTGAAAAATGTAATTAAAAAAACACATTCCTAATGAGCAGAATATTAAATCTATCCAATATCTAAAAACTCAAATTGGTTAACTAAATTACATTATTAAATTTTGGAATATACATTAAATATATCAAACATATAACTATACAAAATATTAAACAATTTTAATTGCTATATAACATATCATGTAATTTTAAGTAAAAATAACATGCAACTTTTTGAATAATAACAATAAATATATATATATATATATATATATATATATATATATATATATATATATATAACTTATATTTTTTTTGTTATTGTAAATTTTTATAACAATATTTTTATTTTTATCATTATAAATTTTCATATTCATAAACTATATTTTTTAGACATATCTAACAAGAACAACTACCCTTATATATATATGCTTTAGGAAAATGTAAAAACTTATAGATGACAGACAATATGACATTGTTATTGTGGTTGGGTGGAATTGGATTAACAAAATGTTAGTAAAAACCTACATGGATAAGATTCTAAACCTTAATACTAACATAAATTCTTAATTTTTACTTTAATTTAGCTATATTTAAACTAAATTAAGTGACAAATTTATTACAAATAAAATCCTCATAGACATCTAATTGTATTATAAAACAAGTCTAACTATATTATATAAAAAATATTAGAAATTGACAAATATAATTAATGAAAAAAACACATCCCTAATGAGTAGAATATCGAATCTATCCAATATCTAAAAAAAATCAAATTAGTTAACTAAATTATATTATTAAATTTTAGAATATATAATGAATATATCAAATATATAACTACACAAAATATTAAACAATTTTAATTGTTATATATTATGTCATGTAATTATATTTATATAAAAAAAAAACATTAGAAATTGAGA